>JAESUZ010000041.1:0-403309 GCA_017311185.1 Proteles cristata cristata | reverse complement strand
AAACTTAAATCACAATTTGTTTTTTTCCAAGAGAGTCTCCATTAAACGTTGCCACAAAGGTCACTTAGATATTGAGTGTTTGAAATATAATTCAATCTTAAACAATTATAAGAAACTGTGTAAGTGGGAAGCTCTGTAAAAGTCATACATATGATAGGCATCTTGAAAAAAACTCAAGCAGCACAAAAAGTATGTATGCTTGAAATATGGCATACACTTGAAACATAATAATATGCTTCCTATATATAACAATTTTCAGGTGGTGACTTCCTATGAATGTAATAAAAGGTTTTTTGTCACTATCCATCACTTAGGCAGCAAAAGCCTACTCCTAGTGAAAAGAAATATTATCAATTAAATCAATATGGGAAAGCTTTCAGAAGAAATTCTAATTTGGGACTCCTGGGTGGCTCAGTTGGTTTGGTGTCTGACTTTGGCTCAGGTCATGATCTCACGGTTCACGGGTTCGAGCCCCATGTCAGGCTCTGTGCTGCAGCTAGCTCAGAGCCTGAAGCCTGCTTCAGATTCTGTATCTCCTCTCTCTCTGACCCTCTGCTGCTAACTCTGTTTCTCTCTGTCTCTCAGAAATAAAACATTTAAATTTTTTTTAAAAAAAGAAATTCTAATTTTATTTTGCACAAGAAAAGTCACATGGGTGAGAATATGAATATAAAGAATGTGGGAAAGTCTTCAACAATACCTCAACCCTAAGGAGACATGTAAGAACTCATACTGGTGAGAAACCCTATGAATGTAATCGGTGTGGGGGAAAGCATTCAGTCAGAAAACATCTCTTAAGGCTCATGTGAGAACTCACACCAGAGAGAAACTTTATGAGTGTAATCATTGTGCGAGATCTTTTGGCACAAGTTCGTATAGCGCACAGGAGAATACACACCAGGGAGAAACTCTATGACTGCAGTGACTGTGGAAAAGCCTTTACCACAAGCTTACACCTTAAGGTTCACAAGAAAACACACACTCAAGAGAATCTCTACGGATCCAAGGATTGTGGAAAGTTTGTAGTGGTTTCTCATCCCTTAGGATAAATGTGAGAACTCATACTGGAAAGAAATCCTATCAATGTAATGAATGTAGGAAAACCGGCAGTGTTTCCTCTTGTCTTAGGAGACATACGAGGCCCTGGTGAAAAACCCTATGAATGTATTCAATGTGGAAAAGCCTTCAGTCAGAGTTGTTCACTTACTATGCACAAGAGAATTCATACTGAGAAACTCTATAAATGTTACGAATGTGGAATTGCTTTTTTCATCGTCTTAAGGTGGACTCCAACTCATTATTTCAGTGTTTGTGGTCAAAACAAGCATGTAAGTCTAGTCCTCTAAACCTCGTCAGCTGTGTAACACATTTCATCTGTGTTGGTTTAATTCTAAACGCTGTATAAAATGTATCACAGCTTTTTGAATCATTGTGGGTTTCTAATTTTGCTTTTTGCTTTATGATTTGAAGTTTGCAGTTATTTTCTTAATGATTTCTACGTTAATTGCATTGTGTTTAGAGTAGCTGGAGTATCTGACACTACTTTATTGGTATTTCCGTGGGAGTTGCTTTCGAGCCTGTTGTGGCAGATACTGGTAGTAGCCAGTCAGACATCCGGCTTGTCATTTCCTACTCGTAACCCTGTTTTGGCTCACACTAGCAATATGTCCAGTTATAAAACCCATCACAGTCTCCTTGCAACCAAGTGTAGCCATTTTCCTCATCTTGAGGATCAAAAATAATATCACTAGAAACAGACCTATCTGGCTTTTTCTCTTTGGCTTTTGCACTTCACCCTTCTGGCTTCCCCATTATTTTTCCTTCAAGTTTTCCATTCCTAGAGCGGAAAGAGCCATCTGTGGCCACGAGAATGAAAACCATGGCCTAAGGATCGTATGAAAGAGGGAGATCCTGCTTCCTCTGAGACGTCTTTAAATGGCTGTATCAGCAGTGTACTGTATTTGGATATTTTTATGTCAGAAAGGTAAGTGTATTGGTTATTTTAAAAATTCCATACAGTCAAAGCAGTAACCTTGTTTTCTAAAAAGAAAAAGACCACAGAGGTATGTAGAATTAAATATTTTATGTTTGATGCATGTATTTGGAAAGGAACATAGGAAAGGGAGGGATAGAAGGATATTTACAGAGCTTTTGTAATTATGCTAGAAAGGTCACTGAAGCCAATTGATCAGAGAAGCTGGGAAATCCCAAACATTTTAGTATTAGAAATCCAGTTTTCAGAGAGAGGGGAAGTTACTAATTTAATTGCTGAATGAAGCCCTTGAGATTTTGCTACTTGGTCTTACAAAAACTGACTAGGTTGGCTCTAATTTATTAAGAAACAAAACATAAAGAGGAGCCTATCATGGAAGAAAGAGGCACTAGCTGCAGTTTTAGTCATGTTAACTTCATAGAGCCTGAGACATCCAGAGGAACAGGCTGATATGCTGTACTTCTGGGCCTGAGGAGGTGTTCGGGATGATATAATTGTAACAAGATCAGTAGGTAGACTACAGTAGGTCTTTTGGAGGTAACTAAAATTGCACAGAGAAAATAGATGGTGTGAAAAGAGAATGCTTCCTGGGGTGCCTGGGGGGCTCAGTCAATTAAGCGTCCAACTTTGGCTCAGGTCATGATCCCACGGTTTGTGGGTTCGAGCCCCGCGTTGGGCTCTATGCTGACATATAGATGTCATGTCTATATGTCTATGTTCCCCTCCCCGACTCGTGTGTGCTTTGTCTCTCTCAAAAATAAACATTTGAAATTTTTTAAATAAATAAAAAAGGATGAGAACTATATGATCATCTCAATAGCTGCAGAAACATTTGACAAAGTACAGCATCCATTCATGATTAAAAAAAAAAAAAAACCTCAACAAAGCAGGTTTAGAAGAACATCCCTCAACATAATAAAGGCCATATATTAACCCACAGCTAATACCATCCTCGCTGGGGAAACACAGAGCCTTTCCACTCTAGTCAGGAACAGCACAGGGATGTCCACTCTCACTACCGTTATTTAACATAGTACTGGAAGCTGTAGCCTCAGTAATCAGACAATGAAAAGAAATAAAAGGCATACAAATAGGCAAGGAGCAAGTCCAACTTTCACTATTTGCAGATGACATGACACCTGTATAGAAAACATGAAAGACTCCACCAAAAAACTGCTAGAACTGATACATGAATTCACTACAGTCACGGGAAAAAAGCAACGTACAGAAATCCGGTGCATTTACAAGCCAATAATGAAGTGACAGAAAGAGAAACTAAGGGATCACGTTTACAACTGCACCAAAAACAATAAGACACATGGGAACAAGCCTAACGAAAGAGGCGAAAGACTTGTCTTATGAAAACTGTAAAACATTGATGAAAAAGATTGAAGATGACACGAAGAAAGGCTCATGGATTGGAAGAACAGATACTCTTAAAATGTCTATAGTACCCAAAGCAATCTACACATTTAACACAACCCCTATCAAAATACCAACAACATTTTTCACAAATCTAGAACAATCCTAAAATGCATATGGAACCACGAAAGACCCTGCATAGCCAAAGCTATCTTTTTTTTAGTTAGTTTATTTTGAGAGACAGAGACAGCAAGTAGAGGAGGGGCAGAAAGAGAGGGAAAGCGAAACTCCGAAGCAAGCTCCTCACGGTTAGCATGGAGCCTGACGTGAGGCTCAATCTCAGGAACCATGAGCTCAACTCACAAGTCAGATGCTTAACAGATTGAGCCACACAAGCGCCCTGTGTAGCCAAAGCAATCTTGAAAAACAAAAGCAAAGCTGGAGGCATCCCAGCCAGTGATGTACCCCAGTGTATATAGTTCTTTTTCATTCTTAATAACTGCTTAGTATTTATATGTATGTGTACATGAACATATATATACACATCCATGTGTGTATATGTATATGAATGTATTCAATCCATTTTCCCCTCCAGATGTTTTATAATAAACAACACTGCCATGAACAACATTGTTTATATATCTTGCTTTCCTTTAATCTGTTCTTCATACTGTTCCCAGGGTGACCCATCCAATGTACTAATCAAATTATATTACATTTCACTTTTAAGTCCTCCACTGGCTTTTTGCTCTTAAAAAAGCCTTTTTACATGACCTTCCACACTCAAACTCTTAGCTGTTTTCCTGGGCTACATTCCTTGCTATTCCATATTTTCACTGTCTCTCTGGACCTTACCCTGGCCTGTTCACCCTTAGTTCCGAACCCTCCGTCTGCTTTCACACACTCATCAGTGTTGCCTGTTAATTTACATATCTTGCCCTCTAAACTGTAAGCTTTGGTAAGAGGAGAACTTTGTCTCAAATGTTCACTGTTTTACCCCTTAGTACTTGGCCCACAGTAGGTACTGATTTAAACATTTAAACTTTCCAATGCAGGGGCACCTGGATGGCTTAGTCAGTTAAGGGTCTACTCGGGATTTCCGCCCAGGGCATTATCTCACAGTTCATGAGATCAAGCCTCACATCTGGCTCTGCACGGACAGCACGAAGCCTGCTTGGGATTCTCACTCTGCCCCGCCCCCAGTTATGCTTTCTCGAAATAAATAGACTTTAAAAAAACTTTTCAAAGCATTGTATGCCTTGTCTTGTTTACTTAGTATTTCAATGGAGGCATGAGTTAAAAACAAGGGCTGGGTATTAAGTGATTGTATAAGGCAAAAATTGCATGAATCAAAATTTCTGTTTCCTAAGCTCTGGGGTCCCCACCCAGCATAGCAAGGTGGCACCATGGCAGGCATGTCAAGAGAAGTGCAGCGTAATGACACTTCCCCCGTTTTCTCCTCCCCCATCCCCTTTGCCCCCTTCCTTCACCTCACAGCCTGCCTCCTTTGTCACACACTCCTGTAGTTTATTTTGCAGTCAGTTACATTGTGTATTAAAAGGAATAAAATGCCCCAGCATGGTGGAGGGTGCAGTATTCTTGAGGTTATTGATGGAGGCAGGAATTATTACAATTTTTCTGGAGGACAGATAGGCGATATGTGTCCAAAATGAGAATATTCATAACTCCTAACCTAGCAGTTTTTTTCTGAGCGTTTATGAAAGAACTCTTCATTGAAGCTTGTATAAGTAACATCAGTCATCTCAGTTTCATGCTTTAGCAAAAAACTGCAAAATTCCTAAATTTCCAGTAGCATCTAGTTGGGTCTTACAACACCATGTATGTCCATAAAATGGAAGAAAATGCACTTATTAAAATGAAGTTTTATAGGGGCGCCTGGGTGGCTTAGTCGGTTAAGCGTCCGACTTTCGCTTAGGTCATGATCTTGCGGTTCGTGGGTTCGGGCCCCGCGTCGGGCTCTGTGCTGACTGCCGGCTCAGAGCCTGGAGCCTGTTTCAGTCTGTGACTCCCTCTCTCTCTGACCCTCCCCTGATCACGCTCTCTCTCTCTCTCTCTCCTAGAAATAAATAAAACATTTTTTAAAAAATGGAGTTTTATATTTATTGACGGGATGTACTCAATATATTGCGATTTTCAAATATAATTACAAATATCAGAATATGATCATGTTTTGTTCAAATATGTATTATAAATATGTATGTGGGGGGGCACCTGGGTGGCTCAGTCGGTTAAGCGTCCAACTTCGGCTCAGGTCATGATCTCGCAGTTCGTGGGTTCGAGCCCCACGTCGGGTTCTGTGCTGACAGCTCAGAGCCTGGAGGCTGTTTCAGATTCTGTGTCGCCCCCTCTCTCGGACCCTTCCCTGCTCACGCGTGTCTGTCTCTCTCAGAAATAAATAAAACATTAAAAAAAATAAATATGTATTTATGTGTGTGCAATGAAAATATCCTGGAAAGACATCCACTAAAATGTTATCAGTAGTTATTTCTGTGTAACGATGTTTTAATTGAAGTATAGTTAACACACGTTTTATTAGTTTCAGGTGTACAGCACAGTGATTCAACTATTCTGTACATTATGCTGTATGTTCAGCATGATAAATGTAGTTACATCTGTCACCATACATTATTATAGTATTATTGACTCTATTCCTTATCCTTCCTTTTTTGAGAGAGAGAGAGAGAGAGAGAGAGAGCATGAGCAGGGAAGAGGGACAGAGGGAGAGGGAGACAGAGAATGTGGGCTTGATCCCATGACCCCAAGACCATGACCCAAGCTGAAATCAAAGAGCCAGACACTCAACCGACTGAACCATCCAGGCACCCTTTATGCTGTACTTTTTATTCCTAAGACTTTTTTATTTCATAACTGGAAGTTTGCACCTATTTTGTCCATCTCTCCCACCCCCTGCTGTCTGCCAACCACCAATTTACTGTATTTATCATTCTAGTTATTTATTACACATATAAGTGAAATAACATGGTATTTATCTATGACTTTTTTCACTTAGCATAATAACTTCTTGCTCCATCCATGTTGTTTCAAATGCAAGATCTCGTTTCTTTAATAGCTGAGTAATTAATGGAAGTAACCTTCCATTGTAGGTGTATAGCACATCTTTATCCATTCACCTGGGTGTGGACACTTGAGCTGTTTCTGTATCTTGGCTACTGTAAAAAAAAAATGCTGCAGTATACATAGAGATGCATGTATCTTTTCAAACTCGTGTTTTCATTTTCTTTGGGTAGATCCCCAGTAATAGAATTACTGCATCACGTGGTATTTCTACTTTTAATTTTTTGAGGAACCTCCATATTGTTTACCACAGTGGTTGCACCAATTTCCATTACCACCATCAATGCATGAAAGTTTTCTTTCCTCCACATCCTCACCAACACTAGTTATTTCTTGTCTTTTTAATATTATTTTTTACAGATGTAAGGTGGTATCTCATTTTGGCTTTGATTTGCATTT
The DNA here is from genome assembly GCA_017311185.1 of Proteles cristata cristata. Classification (NCBI taxonomy): domain Eukaryota; kingdom Metazoa; phylum Chordata; class Mammalia; order Carnivora; family Hyaenidae; genus Proteles; species Proteles cristata. The sequence continues at coordinate 396,459 of JAESUZ010000041.1, read as the reverse complement.
CCCTGACGATTAGTGATGTTGAGTATCTTTTCATACGTCTGTTGGCCATCTGTATATCTTTGGAATAATGTTTATTCAGATTCTCTGTCCATTTTAAAATTATTCAACTCTTTTAGCCTTGAGTTGAACAAGCTCTTTATATGTTTTGGATATTAATCTCCATTGGACACACTGAATGCAAGTATCTTCTTTCTCTCCGTAGATTGCCCTTTCATTTTGAGTTTATTTTTGTGGATCATGCAAGACAGTGGTCATTTCTCCAACACCATTTATTGAGGAGACTGCCTTTTCTCCATTGTATATTCTTCCCTCCTTTGTCGTAAGTTGACCATGTAAGTGATGGCTTCCTTCTGGCTCTCTGTACTGTTCCATTGATCTGTGTGTTCATTAATCTATCTCATTAGTGGTTATTTCTAAGTCATAATTTTTTTCTTTCACTTGTCTGTTTTCTAGTTTATGTAGCAAACAGAATAAGTTTTCTTATTTTTTAAATGGACAGTTCCCTCATGAACGTAATTTCCAAAAGCATGGTCTTAAGTTATACATAGATTTGTTTAGACTGTTATTGAATATCAATTCTATCCATTTTTGAAGTATCAGATAATTTTTTTTACATTTTTAAAACTGCCTTTTCTATCTCCCAACTTTTTGAAAGCAAGCCTTTTGAAAAGGACTTTTGTTTTTTAAGTATTGCTAAAGGGTGTGGGCTCTTTTCAAACTTCATCTAAATTGACTTCTGGGCTAAATACAGAGCATGAGGGAAACGAACAAGATGTAGGAGAAGAATGGGGGACCCGTGCGAGATGAGGAGTCAGGACGGGCCCCCAGGAGGGAACACGCCCGTCAGAATCGGAAGGAAAGGAAGCCGGCCTTCAGTCTTGTCTGTCCACAAGAACCAAAGTCCTCCCTCAGGCCCTGGCATACGTTTCCTCTCTCCTCCCGTCCCCCATCTCTGGTTCAGTATTTTCGCTCTTCACTTTCCAGTCTACTGTCTTTAGTTCTGTTTAATTTTGTGCTAAGTCCATCTGTTCAACTCTCAATTTCAGATATTGTATTTTCCGTTCTAGAGCAGCCACTTGACTTTTAGCCGATTCTCCTTACTAGTTGAAATTGTGTTTTCTTCCCCCTTTTCCTGTATTTTAACATCTTAACCATACTTCCCTCAAAATCCTTCTCTAAACACCTTAATATCTAGGCACCTGTATGTCTGCTTCTCTAACCTGTTCTGTCTCTCATAGATTACAGGCACAACTCAGAGATACCGTGGGTTCAGTTTCAGACCAGTGCAGTAAAGCAAATAGCGCAATAAAGCAAGTCAAATAATTTTTTTGTTTCCCAATGGATATGCTGTGTTTAACCTTTACTACAGTCTATTAAGTGTTGAATACTGTTATTTCTAAAAAAAAAAAAAAAAAAGACAAATCTTAATTTTTAAAATACTTTATTGCTAAAAAAAATGCTAAACATCACTTGGGCCTTCACTGAGTCATAATCTCTTTTGCTGGTGGAGGGTCTTGCCTCGCTGTTGATGGCTGCTGACTGATCAGGGTGGTCCTTCCTGAAGGCTGGGGTGGCTGAGGCAATTTCATTAAGATAATGAAGTTTGGCCCATCAACTGACTCTTCCTTTCATGAATGATTTCTCTTTAGCATATGATGCTGTTTGATAGCATTATACCCACAGTAGAATTTCCTTCAAAATTAGAGTCAGTCCTCTCAAGTCCTGCCAGTGCTCTGTCAACTATGTAATAATTTAAATCCTTTGTCATTTCAGCAGTCTTCATGACATCTTCATCAAGACTAGATCCCGTCTCAACAAACCACTTTCTTTCCTCATCCATAAGAAGAAACTCCTCATCTGTTAAAATTTTATCATGAGATTGCAGCAATTCAATATAATATTAATGAAAAAGAAATATGAGAATCACCAAAATGTGACACAGAGACATAAAGTGGGAAAAATGGCACAAATAGACTTGATCAACACAGGGTTGCCACAAACCTGGTTTGTTTTTAAAAAAAAAACAAAAACAAAAAAAAAAGCACCTTTTTTTTTTTTTTTTTTAAAGGGCAGTATCTGCAAAGCACAATACAATGAAGTAGGTCTATATATGATCCTGTCCCTCATATGCCTGGTAAATATTTGTGTGTGCTCCAGGTTACATTACCCTCCACCAGAGAGTTTCTCCTTTCCTCTGTTAGTCTGAGGGGCTAATCACTTCAGCTCCTTAAGTTTGAGCTGGGTCAGAGCCACAGTGAATTTTAAATAAGCCTCATGTTACCCCTGTTTAGCCTTTGTATTTCAGGCAGCACTCTCCCAAAGCGTTTCAATCTGAGGGCTCAGTAGGTCCTAGTCTCCTTAACTTCCTACCTCATGCAGCTTCAAATTTTGATAGATGGCTTGAGGAGGAGACTGGCTACTTATTTTGGGCAGTCACCTTTCTCTACGACGCTTTTCATTCCTAAGTACCTCAGACACTGCAGATAACTGCACTCTTTCAGAAGCTTTTATACTAGGTCCCCAGGCCCTACACAGCCCTAAAACTCAGCAAATGTCACAGGAGAACCAGCTGCATATTTGAAGCTTCTCAAGTTGCTAATCTGCCACGCCCCCTTCAAATGACCACAAAAACTTGTGATTTCTCTCTGGAATTTTGGTCCATCTAGTCATCATTACTTCCACAGTTCAAATATGCCTTTAAAAATATTTTGGGTGGCACCTGGGTGGCTTGGTCGGATGAGTATCTGACTTTTGACTTCAGCTCAGGTCATGATCTCACATTTGGCGGGATCAAGCCCGATGTCGGTCTCTATGTTGAGAGCACAAAACCTGCTTGGGATTCTCTCTTTCTCTGTGCCCCTCCCATGCTCACACTCTCAAATACACATTTAAAAAAAAAAAAACTGCTAAAGGGGTGCCTAGGCTCAGTCAATTAAGCATCTGACTTCGGTCATGATCTCACGGTTTGTGGGTTCAAGCCCCGCGTTGGGCTCTGTATTGATAGCCTGGAGCCTGCTTGGGATTCTCTCTCTCTCTCTCTCTCTCTCTCTCTCTTACTCTGCCCCTCCCCAGTTCACGCACTCTCTTTAAAAAAAAAGCATTAAAAAAACTACTAAAAATATATTCGTATTTTATCTGCTTTATTTTTTAAATGTTTTATTTATTTCTGAGAGAGCGAGTGAGCAGGGGAAGGACAGAGAGAGAGGGAGACACAGAATCTGAAACAGGCTCCAGGCTCTGAGCTATCTGTCAGCACAGAGCCCGACGCGGGGCTCGAACCCAAGAACCGTGAGATCATGACCTGAGCCAAAGTCGGATGCTTAACCGACTGAGTCACCCAGGCGCCCATGTATTTTATCTGCTTTATCTGGTTGCTGCCACAATACTTCATCCTATTTGAGAGTAGACTTGTTGAAAACATTGTAAGTAGCAGTTTAATCCAACCTGACAGTAACAACATCGCATTCATTTGAAGAGATAATAGTAAAAACTGCTGCACATTCTACACTCCCAGCAGCATGACAGCTGCATCTAGCAGTGCGCCAGATGTGGACATTCAGCTGTAGACCTAGCCTGACTGTATACAATAAAATTATTCCGAAGGTAAAGTCATTTCAGGAAGATTTCCCACAGTAGTTATATACAGAGCTATATTCCAGAAGATTCCATGTGCTATGTGAATGACGACCCAGTGTGCTCTTCTATAAAGGACAGACCTACTCATTTAGAGTATGCTGCCTTTACAATGTATGGATAATTGAATAAATGACAACAGAGTAATGAAAATACTGTAGGTGTCTCAGTTTAAATAATGGTTGCATTCCTGACCATGCTTCACTAAATTTTACACATCTTGAATATGCAAACCTAAGAAAATTGTGTCTGCAATACAAACTACTACATAGATCAAAATGCTTTAGGGGCGCCTGGGTGACTCAGTCGGTTAAGCGTCTGACTTCAGCTCAGGTTATGATCTCATGGTTTGTGGGTTCGAGCCCCACATCGGGCTCTGTGCTGACAGCCAGCTCAGAGCCTGGAGCCTGTTTCAGATTCTGTGTCTCCTTCTTGCTCTGACCCTCCCCTGCTCACACAGTGTCTCTCTCAGAAATAAAACATTAAAAAAAAATTTTTTTTTAATGCTTTAGCTAGGGATCACCTGGTTGACTCAGTCAGTTAAGCACCCAATTCTTGATTTTAGCTCAGGTCATGATCCCAAGATTGTGGGATGGAGCCCCACATTGAGCCCTTCATTGAGCTCTGCACTGGGCATGGAGCCTGCTTGGGATTCTCTCTCCCTCTCCCCTTCCCTTGCTCACTCTCTTAAAAAAAAAAAAAAAAAAAGGAAGAAAGAAAGTTCAAGCTGGAGGTTTACCCCTTCAGGGGTATTGAAATGGTCATACTATATCACCATTGTTTCTCTGTCTCAACCATACAAATAGGAACTGAAATAATACTATGTTCTACAAGTAATCTAAAGTGCAACATCATACATAAACTTTTCTCCTACTGTTTTCTGTTATATCTTAGTATGTCTGGCTATTTTTGCAGAATTTCTCCTTGAGAACCAGGCAACTGTTTTTTTTGTTTTGTTTTGTTTTGTTTTTTGGTTTTCTGCTACCACTGGAAAGCACTACAGCTTATAAAAAGTGATTATGTTAAATATGAAAAGATATAACAGATTTCTGTGCTAAAATTGAGAAAGAAAGCAACTATGAACCTTGCCAGTACCTTCTTGCTATGACAAATAAAATACTGTATTAACAGAATATCCACTTACTATTCATTTTCTTTCTTTGTAGTGTCTTGACATCTCTTACTGTATAATCCAGAAGTTATCTGTATTTTAATTTAATTAAATGTAACAGCATAATTCTTATTTTCTGAAATATCTTAACCACATCTTAATGAGAGTACCTTTAGGATGAGTTACATAGTTCGGGATGATGGTGCACAAAAGGAATTTTATGGGAAGATTATTATTTTTGAGAGAATGACTCAGGCAATTTGGTAAGCTGGACTACTACCTGCAGAGGCACTTACTCCCTGCCTGATTGCCCCACACTTACCTGATCAGAGGCCTCTTATCATTTTTTCTCCATCATTCTTTGACTCTTTCCCTTGCTTCAGTAAGGAGGTCACATTTGATTTAGAAACAGAGTCCTGCTTACAAGAGGGAAAAAATAGATACTTCAAAATACTATGGTTCTTCCTAGATCCAGACCCAATCTCTTAATATAAAGGAAGAAAAGCTATTACAAGACCAGCAAAAGCGGAAGGCAGAATGCAAGCCACTGGACACTTCTGCCAATTTTCATTTATTTCCCCAAGAATATGAAGGAATCCGGGCAGGGAATTTAAAGCCCGCTCCCTATTTCCTAAAGAGAAAGGAAAGGTACCTAAATTAAGGTTCTAAATTTGGAGGAATAGTAACCTTGGATGAGGTTCCCATAGTTCTCAGTCATTATGCTCCCACGCAACTCTGCCCAGGGTCCAATCAGCCCCATTCCTCTGAGACAAGTCTAGGGCCACGTCTCTGAATGTTACAAACCTCTGAAATGATAAATACATTTTTGTTCACCAAAGACCCCCTAGTGCTGGGGAAAGTAATAATGCCAAGCACATGAAAGGAAAGGGAGGATTTGTACAACGGAGCTGTTCTGGTAGAGATTAAGGCTTTGAGAAAATCATTAGGCAGCACCTATGTTATGTATGTCACAATCAGTAGGAAAGAAAAATGCCAGCCTCTCACTTCGTGAAAGATTTACCCATACATGAAAAAAATAGACCTAAATAAGGCACTTATTCAAGTGCTAAATTGCATATTCTCTAAATGAAATGCAAGGTAAGTTCTTAAAAGGAGGCAGACAGATTCTTGAAAGATAAGATACACCTTTAACTGGGACATTAAAAAATGGACAAGGTGTACATGGAGAGTGAAAACATCATCTGATTTATTTTGACAAATACGTGCTTACAAAGGAAATGTTCCTACTGCAAATGGAACAGAAGAGGAAAAACTATGTTGGCATTTTCCTGTGACATACCTTATGTACATTTCTTCAGACTAAAACAGGTCTAGTCATATTCAAGGATAAACATGAGTTAGCATAACCTTAAATCTAAATTCTGTCTCACAGTTAAAGTCATAATATACTAAAAATATTTCTGTAATCATGTATGTTTCTACAGAAGCACACTGCTCTTAGGGATGTCAATATTGTGGTAGTTGCATTTTCAGAATTACAAATGCTGTGGAAAAACTCTGCAAGTACCAGATCAATTAACTAGAAAACAAAATATTTATTCATAGCTTTTTGAATTTGCTTAAACCAAAAGTGACCCCACCCCAAAAAAACAAAAAACCTCCCAGATTCCCTCCAGTATGACTTCTCAGAACCCTTAAGATTTTTGCCATGCTCATTACAATGGTAGTTTTCCCCCCAGTATAATTCTGTAGTTTTGAAATAATGCAGAAAATCACCCTATATTCAGTTCATTTAGAGGGTTGCGTTTTTCTCTTTAGAAGAGTATTTTAATACTTAATAAATATTGCATGGTACAAAAAACGTTCCCACATCATTGTGTTTGCAAGACTTTGCTTCATTATGAATTTTCTGATGTCCAGGAAAAAGTGCAATCTTACCCACATATTCTGTCTTGTTTGAGGCAACAGATGCAGGGGATTAGGACCAATTTCTAATTAAAAGCTTTCCCACAGTTACTGGTCACGTATCCTTGTCTGGTAGGAAGTTACAAATGTAGAGTAAGGGAATCCCACCAGATGAAGTCTTCTCAGTACTGTCTGATTTCATCTTCTGATATTACAAAAAGAACGCAAAGCTATTAATAGTTATCCCACATACTCCTGAGTTATTTTGTCTCCAGGATGTTGAATCAAGTATGACCCATTTTTCTTCACATTCCACATATTCACATAAGGCTTCTTTCCAAGAACCCTTTGAAGTCAAAGTAAGGCATTAACCGTTTTTTCTTAATCCACATTTTTATGTTTTCTCTATAGTGTGAATTTCTTTGTGTTCAGTAAGGAATGGGTGATAATTAAATGAATTCTCATATTCATAGGGGTTCTCTAGAGTGTGTGTTCTCTGATGTTTGGCAAGGTTTGAGCTCCAGCTGAAGGATTTATTGCAGACTTTACATACATAGGGCTTTTCCCCAGTGTGAGTTATCTGATGTAGAATGAGGGAAAAGCTCCGACTAAAGGTTTTATCACAGTCAGTACACGCATAGGGCTTTTCTCCAGTATGAATTTTCATATGTTGCATAAGGGATGCATGCCATGTGAAAACTTTACCACATTCATTGCATTCATAGAGCTTTTCTCCAGCATGAATTCTCTGATGTTTAATAAGGAATGAGTGGCAACGGAAGGCTTTCCGACACTCATTACATTCGTATGGAGTTTTGGTAGTATGGATGCTCTGATGCCGAGTAAGGTGTGAAGAACGGCGAAATGACTTCCCACATTCAATGCACTCATAAGGTTTCTCTCCAGTATGTGTAATCTGATGGCGAATGAGTTCTGAGCCACTGCTAAAGGCCTTCCCACATTTCCTACATACATACTGCTTCTTTCCTATGTGAATTCTCTGATGTCGAGTGAGGTTTGAGGCACGGCTAAAGGCCTTTCCACATTCAGTACATTCATAGGGTTTCTCCCCGGTATGAGTTCTCTGGTGTTCAATGAGGAATGAGAGGTAACTGAATGTTTTATTACAGTCCTTACACTCATGGGGTTTCTTTCCAGTATGTATCATCTGATGTTTCACAAGGTTTGAGATCTGGCTAAAGGTTTTGCCACATTCCTTACATATGTAGGGTTTCTCTCCAGTATGAGTTCTCTGATGTAGCACCAGGGAAAACCGCCGACCGAAAGTCTTCCCACATTCATGACATACATGGGGCCTCTCCACAGGATTGATACTCGTGTGCTGAGACAGGGCTCCTTGATGACATACTGTCCTTTGCCTGATATAGCCTTGATTTCTTTGCACCTGAGTATCTTCCTCAAATCTCCAGCCTCCTTTAAAAGTGGAATATTCAGGGCCGTGGCTTAGAATTCTTCCCACTACCAAACACTGGGGTGAATCATCTCCGTAAATGACATTTTTTTGAGAAAACTCTTTGACCGCACCATTTGATTCTAAAAATGAAAAAACAAAGCGAATGTTTCTCTTTTTTTCTGTATTAAGATAAAGCCACTCCTCACGTTTTCAAGGACAGATTTAAAAAATGATCTTTTGTTTGTTTGTTTGTTTAAAACGGCAGCTCAGCACTGCATGGCTTTGTAGTTTTTGTAGTTCTTGTGGAGACTGAAATCTGAGCAGTGTGCCCAGAAATTCAGAAGACATCAGAGGAGAGATGTAGGTAAGTAAGGAGAAAGATGAAGAAGTAACTGAAGGGGAAGGAAAACACAACACGAAGATAAATCATTGGGAAGGATGAGTTTCAGCCCTCCTCAGCTCCACTTAAACTTTATCTGAGGCCAAAGTGACTTGAAAAAGACAATTTCACAATGCTGCTAATAAACTAAAAATGTTCCTCAGATCCCACAAAGACATCAAACTGTTTACTTAATGCCTTTGGAACATTGTACAGTAACATTCTAAGTTAATGTAAGTAACATTCTAAGTAAAATGTACCTCTGACAACGGCTGTCTGTGGTTCCCACTCTAAATCTACTCTCCCAACTAACAACTGAAGTTCAACTGTGGTATCACAGTGTCTTTCCATCAGATGCTTTTGATAAACAAACATGGGCCCTGATTTTCTCCAGGCTAAGTTTATCATTTTGAAGGGACCAAAAACTACAATATGAAGACTTTTTAAAAAATGTATTCACTCATATCCTAATTCTTAGGAAGTATGTAGGAAGTATGACTAAAAGGCCATGATGTATGCAACTTATTCTCAGACGTTTCAGGAAAAAAATCATATACCAAATGATAGAACAAATGGGGTAAAATGTGAGTAGTAGGTAAATTTGAGTAATGAGCTTATGGATTTTTTTATACTATTCTTGCATGCTTTCTGGAAGTTTAAAATTATTTCCAAAAACATTTAAAAATTCATTTTTCTCTAAAACACACTTTGACATTTATTTTGTTTGAGTGGGTGCTATCTTTTATTATCACTGACCATAAGTTTCTAGAAATATAAATAGAGCTGGTTTCTTTAATACATATCTGAACAAAGAATCGAGATCTATAGTTATAGGGTAGGCATATAAAAATTAAAGATTAGAATAAAGGAGGCCGTGAAATAACATTTATGAAAATGATCTCAATAAAGACAAAATATTTTTTAATGGTTATTCCTTTTTGAGAGAGAGTGAGAGTGAGAGCACAAAGGGGGGTGGGGGGCAAAGAGAAAGGGAGATACAGAATCTGAAGCAGGCTCCAGGCTGTAAGTCGTCAGATGCAGGGCTTGAACTCATGAATCGTGAGATCGTGACCTGTGCCGAAGTCGAAAGCTTAACCGACTGAGCCACCCAGGTGCCCCAATAAAGGGAAAATCTTAACATTACTTTCCAGGCTCCTCTATAAACCAATTCCACATCTACTGAGCACCTCAGTAAACCCTGGGGATATAAACCGAGTAATTCTTTTCATAAGCGGAGACAATAAATAGGGAGATAAAGAGGACACAAAAGAAAACAATTAATGATATAAGAAACAAAAGTTCACTACAGTTAAAGTAAAAACTGTACAAAAAATCAGAAACAAGATATAAAAATTCACGGCAACACATAAAGAAAGGCTTCACTTAGAAAAGAAAGGCTTCAATGAGCAAGTTAGTTGGGAACTGAAATACATTATGACATAAGTCAGTGAACCTCGATATTTCATATTAGAAAAAGCCTCTGGTGTTAACTGCACAGATTTAGTATATTATCTGCGATATGGTTCTGCATACCAATAAGAGTCAAAAGCACAACCAAGAAAATTAGGCACAAGATATAAATAGAATGTTAATTATACCTTCCTCACCCCCTCTTCCTTCACTTGATATCACCTCGCTTTCTCCCATCGCCTACCATGCCCATATGCTTTCTGGTAAATGCCAAGTGGATGTGATATAACCTAGCACTTACACTTATTAAAAGCCTAAAGGGATGCAAAGATTCATTCTTTTTTTAATGTTATTATTTATTTTTGAGAGAGACAGAGCGTGAGCAGGAGAGGTGCATGGAGAGAAAGGAGACACAGAATCCGAAGCAGGCATCAGGCTCTAAGCGGTCAGCACAGAGCCTGATGCGGGGCTCGAACTCACAGACCGTGAGATCAAGACCTGAGCCAAAGTTGGACGCCCAACCGACTGAGCCACCCAGGTGCCCCCAAAGATTCATTCTTAATGTAACGAAGGGTTCCTATGATAAATCAGCAACTTAATACTCTCAAAGGAAAAATTATAGATGCACTCACTCTCCTCTTATGAAAAAAACCCAAATACCCTCTATCACCAGTGTTACCTAAAATCATTGAGTAAGTACTTCATGTAATATGATGTTGAGAGAAAAAAATCCATCAACCTAGAACTGTGTACCCTACAAAATTATACTTCAAAGGTGAAGGAGAAATACTTTCTGAGACAAAAACAGAGGAAACATGCTATCAGTGCCATGGCTTGCAAGATCCAACACCCATTCATGAAAAAAGCTCAACAAACTAGGAATAGAGTGGAATATCCTCAAGTTGTAAAGAACATCAAAACACATACAGCTAACATCATAATGGTGAGAAATCTGAAGGTTTCATGCTAAATCTGAACACAGGAAGGTGGTCCCTTCTCCGCACTGCTTTTCAATGCCATGATGGAATTCCTAGCTACTATAAAAAGACATGAAAAGTAAATAAAAGGTATAGGGGGGCCTGGGTGGCTTAGTCAGTTGAGCATCCGACTTCCACTTAGGTCATGATCTCGCGGTTCGTGGGTTCGAGCCCCGCGTCGGGCTCTGTGCTGACTGCCAGCTCGGAACCTGGAGCCTGTTTCAGTCTGTGACTCCCTCTCTCTGACCCTCCCCTGCTCACGCTGTCTGTCTCTCTCTCCTAGAAATAAATAAAACATTTAAAAAAAAAGGTATATAGATAGGTATATAGAAAGGAAGAAATAAACCTTTTTATTGGCAGATGACAGTATTATCTATGCAGAGATTCTGAAAAAAACTAAGAAAAAACTGGAATAATTATAACAAAATTGCAGGATATAAAGTTAACGTACAAAAGTCAGTCCTTCCCATATACCAGCAATGAACATATGGAGGTTGAAACTGAGACCACATTACTGTTTACGTTAGCATACCAAAAAATGAAATACTTGGGTATAAACCCAATAAAACATGTGCCAGATTTATATGAGGAAAACTACAAAACTCTGATGAAAGATGTGAAATAAGAGGTAAATGGAGAGACAGAAATATTCCACGTTCATAAGAAGCCTCAATATTGTCAAGATGTCAATTCTTACCAACTTGATCTATAGATTCAGTGAAATCCCAGAAAGCACTTTTACAGGTCTCAACAAACTGATTCTAAAGTTTATATCGAGAAGCAAAAGACCTAAAATACCTAACAGAGTACTGAAGGGAAAGAACGAAGTCAGAGAGGAGCGCGTGGGTGGCTCAGTCAGTTAAGCGTCTGACTTTAGCTCTCGGGTCACGATGTCAGTCTGGGAGTTTGAGCCCCACTTAAGCTGATAGCTCGGAGCCTGGAGCCTGCTTCAGATTCTTTGTCTCCCTCTCTCTCTCCCCCTCCTCTAGTCATTCTCTCAAAAATAAATAAGCTTAAAAATTTTTTAAAAAGAAAAAGAACAAAGTCAGAGGACTGACACTACCTAACTTGAACACTTAACTCAAAACTTACAGTAATGAAGACAGTGTGGTTCTGGTGAAAGACTGAACAAGTACATCAATGGAACAGAGTAGAGAGCTCAGAAACAGACCAGAATAATTACAGTCAACTGATCTTTGACAAAGGAGCAAAGACATCTTTTCAACAAAGGGTCCTGAAATGACTATGCATCCGCATGCATAAAAATGAATTAAGACACAGACTTTACATTCTTGGCCAAAATTAACTCAAAATGGTCATAGACCTAAATGTAAAACACAAAACTATACAACTCCTAGAAGATAACACAGGGGGAAACCTAGATGGCCTTGGGCATGGCAATGGCTTTTTAGAGACAACAACCAAAGTCATTGTCCGTGAAAGTAATTGGTAAGCTGGACTTCATTAAAATAAAAAACTTATGCTCTGCAAAAGCCAGTGTCAAGAGACTGAGAAGATAGGCTGCAAACTGGGATAAAATATGTGCAAAAGACAAGTCTGTTAAGACCTAGTATCCAAAATATACAAAGAAATCTTAAAACTCAACAAGGGGGCGCCCGAGTGGCTCAGTCGGTTAAGCCTCTGACTTCGGCTCAGGTCATGATATGGTTCTAGGGTTCGAGCCCCGTGTCGGCTCTGTGCTGATAGCTAGCTCAGAGCCTGGAGACTGTTTCAGATTCTGTGTCTCCCTCTCTCTCTGACTCTTCCCTGCTCACGGTGTCTCTCTCTCTCTCTCTCTCAGAATTATATTAAAAAAAAAAATTCAACAAGAAAATGAACAATACACTTTTAAACTAGGCAAAAGACCCGAACAGACACTGCACCAAAGAAGATGTATAGGTGGCAAGTAAGAATACGGAAAGATATTCAACATCACGTCGTGAGAGAATTCTAAATTAAAATGAGATACCACTACACACGTATTAGAATGGCCAAAATCCAATCCGCTAACAACATCAAATGCTAGCAAAGATGTGAAGCTTCCTTTTGGAACTATCATTCATTGCTGGTGTGGATGCAAAATGGTAGAACCACTTTGGAAAATGCTTTGGCAGTTTCCTAACTAAACATACTCTTATACATGGTTCAACAATTGCTCTCTTTGGTATCTACCCAAATTAATTCAAAACATGTTCACACACAAGCCTGCATATGAATATCTATAGCAGTTTTCTTTATAACTGGCAAAACTTGGAAGCCACCAAGATATCCTTCAGTAGGAGAATGCAAAAGTAAACTGTACTTCATCCAGACAATAGAATGTTATTCAGCACTCAAAAGAAACAAGCTGTTGACCCATGAAAAGGTATAAAGGAAACTTACATGCCCACTGTTGATTGAAAGAAGCCAATGTGAAAAGCCTAACTACTGTATGATTCCAACTATTGACATATTGGAAAATGCAAAACAATGGAGATAATAAAAAGGTCAGTGCTTGCCAGGAGTTGGGGAAAGAGGGAGAGAGAGGAACACGCACAGGATGAAGGATTATTAGAACAGTAAAAGTATTCTGTGTGCTACTAAAATGGTGGGTGCATGTCATTGATTACACATTTGTCAAAACCCTCAGAATGTACATATAACACCACGAGTGAACTCTAATGTGAACCACGGACTTTGTGCGATGATGTGTCAATCTAGTTTTGTCAGTTGTAAAAAATGCACTATTGTGATATGGGATTGTGGTAGGGGATGTCCACAGTGCAAGAAGTTGTGGTGGGGGTGGGGTTATATATAGGAACTATTTGTACTTTCCACTATTTTGATGTGAACCTAAAACTGCTTTTTAAGTAGTTTATTAATTAAAAAAAAATCATTCCAGTATGTATAAGAATAAAAGGTTTAGGGTATTTTTATTGCGACAATAAAGACTGAGAGATATACAAATTCACTAGCATTCCTACAGAACAGCAATATAACTTGTAAGAAAAGAAACTAGGTAAAGATCCTTAAGAATAAATTCAACAACAAACAGGGTATATAGGGAGTTTACACAGAAGATTCAAAATTTTAAGAAGCTGTGCAAATAACTCCTAAATGTGTACTTTAGCTCAGTATCAGCATCATCTAGGAGCCTGTTAAAAATGCAAATTCTTGGGACACCTGGGTGGCTCAGCCAGTGAAGGCTAGGGTCATGATCTCATGGTTTCATGAGTTCAAGCCCCACATCGGGCTCTGCACTGGCAGTATGGAGCCTGCTTGGGATTCTCTCTCTCCCTTTCTCTCTACCCCTCCCCTACTCACACTGTATGTCTCTCTCTCTCTCTCAAAATAAATAAATATTTTAAAAATGCAAATTCTCGGGGCACCTGCATGGCTTAGTCAGTTAAGCATCCGACTCTTGAATTCAGCTCAGGTCATGATCTCACAGTTCATTGAGATTGAACCCTGTGACACTGTCAGCGTGGAGCCTGCTTGGGATTCTCTCTCTCTGCCTCTCCCACACTGGAACTCTATCTCATATGCTCCCTCTCTCAAAATAAGGAAATAAACTTAAAAAATGCAAATTCTGGGGCGTCTGGGTGGCTCAGTCAGTTGAGTATCCGACTCTGGCTTAGGTCATGATATCACAGTTCATGAGTTTGAGCCCTGCGTCAGGCTCTGTGCTGATAGCTCAGAGCCTGGAGCTTGCTTCAATCTCCCTCTCTCTCTTCCCCTCCCCTGCTTGCACTCTGTTTCTCTCTCAAAAAATAAATAAATATTTTAAAAAAATCAATGCAATTCTTGGGTTCCACACCAAATGTAATGACTTAGAATTTCTGGAGTGGGACCTGAAATATGTACTTTAAAACTCTCAAAATGATTGGAATTTGAGCACTGTGATCTCTTTCTTAAGCTCCAGAACTGTACTCAATTGCCTACTGAACTCCTATACTCAAGTATCCCACAAAGATCCAAAACTCAGTCACAAACTGACAATCTTTCCCCTTCAAACTTTTTTTTTTTTTTTACACCAAGAAGAGTGCTGTCAACTGCAATTCCTGTCTTCTTCAAGTCTTTTACTAGTCAATCTCCAGGTCATTTTGAGTCCACCTCCTTAGTTTGTTACCAATCTGCATTCCTCCACTCCTTCTCTGGATGCCTCCATACTTCATGTGATCATTATGTCCAGCCGAGGTTATGGCGACAACTCTTAAACGACAGCCCTGTTTTCTCGTCTTACTTCCAACAAATCTGTTTTCCAAACCTTAGCTAAGAAAAAATGCTCACTGGCCTAAAAGCTTTTAATGACTCCCTAATAGGGATGAACTCTAGGTTCATTAACATGACTTGTAAAGCAACTGCATGATCTGACCAGTGTTTTCCCTACCATCCTTTTTTCTTTTTTTAATTTTTAAATGTTTTTACTTATTTCTGAGAGAGAGAGAGAGACACAGCATGAACAGGGGAGGGTCATAGAGAAAGAGAGATACAGAATCTGAAACAGGCTCCAGGCTCTGATCTAGCCATCAGAACAGAGCCTGATGCGGGGCTCGAACCCATGAAACGTGAGATCATGACCTGAGCCGAAGTCAGACGCTTAACCGACTAAGCCATCCAGGCGCCTCCCTAACCATCCTTAATTTCCACCATTTTCTTCCTTTTACTTTACTTTATACTCCTGTTCAATCTAGACTGAACTTCATGTTTTCCTTTTATTAGTATCGTCTTTCTACAGGCTGTAACTTGGCTTTTTTTTCTCTTACAAAATCTAAGACGAAGGGTTCCAGCCGTGTGAAGATGGAGTTAGGACACTCTGACCTGTCTCTCCTACTGAATGCACGTAAGTGCTGTGCACAGAATGCACACAGCAGCTATCTAAGAACGCTAAAAAGTAAAGACATCATGACCTGAGCCGAAATCAAGAGACAGATGCTTAACTGACTGAGCAACCCAAGTGCCCCTGTAATTAACTTTTATATTCAGCCAAAAAAAATAAAAGAAAAGTGGGGCGCCTGGGTGGCTTAGTCGGTTAAGTGTCCGACTTTCGCTTAGGTCATGATCTCGCGGTTCGTGGGTTCGAGCCCGCGTCGGGCTCTGTGCTGACTGCCAGCTCAGAGCCTGGAGCCTGTTTCAGTCTGTGACTCCCTCTCTCTCTGACCCTCCCCTGCTCACGCTGTCTCTCTCTCTCTCTCCTAGAAATAAATAAAATATTAAAAAAAAAAGGGGGAGGTGAGGTAAGGCAAACAATAAAATATTATCCATTATTTAATTCATGACTAAGGCTGAATAGATATATGCAAGGATAGGAAAAGAGACATTTAATTAAGAGCAGAGAACCCAGAAACATGCACAAAAACTGATATTTAAGTTACGACAAACTGAAGACAACACAAGGAAAGGACAGACACATCGGTATATGACGTCAAAACTGACGAGTAACTCACATGACACACAAAAATCAGTTCAAAGTAGGCTATGGGTCTAAATGTGAATGGCAAAATGACTACGCTTTTTAAGAGAAAATGTAGGAAAATGTCTTCATTATGACCTCATGGTAAGGAACAATTTATTAAACAGACCAACCATAAAAGGAAAGATTAGTAAATCTGACCACAGTAAAATAAAAAATTTCCATTCTTCAAAAAAGGTTATTAAGGGGGAAAGAATAAGGTTATTAAGGGGGGAAAGTATGCCACATGTGAGAGAAGATACTTGCAGTAACAATGATTAGCAAAGAATATGAATCTGAAATATATAACTCCTACAAATCAATAAGAATCCAATACATGAGCAAAAACCTTCAAGAGGCACTTCGCAAATGAGGGTATTTAAATATCCAAGAAACACACAGAACGGTGCTCAACCACATTAGTACTCAGAGAAATCCAAGTTTACCACAGGCGGAGATACTCACCACTATCTGTCTTGGGCTCAGACAAATGCACGCTTTAACCACAACAAGCTACCTCTGCACACTCTTCTGAGACTTGAATATTACAGTGCCTAACAGTTTTGGGCACTGGTCAATTTGGGGAGCAAGAGGAACCCACTCACGGTGTTTGTGAGAATGTAAATCAGTAAAAGCACTTTGGAAAACATTTTGGCAGTATTGGCAGTATCTAATGATGTGAAAGAGGGTCACTGTCCTCTGACCCAGAGAGTCCAGCCTTAAAAGTCACCCCAGGAAACCTGTGCCAGGTTACAGGGACAATGGTAACACTGCTTGCGACAGCCCTAAAATGCAAACAACCCAAGAAGACCTCAGTAATAGAATAAATAGGGGAGGGCTTAGCTGTACAATGAAACAACCTTTAGAGTAATAATGCAAAATGCATAAATCTTAAAAGTATTTTTGAGACGCAAATCACAATATATACATTATGAACCACTGTATGTGTATGTGCTGCTGAAGCAAGCACAATGAACCACTGTATGTGAAGTTCACACACATACCAACCTAAGCTACAGTGATTACAGATACAAACGGTTGACAAAGCTATAAAGAAAACAAAGTAAGTTACTCCATTAAAGAGAAGACTACTGGGGCGCCTGGGTGGCTCAGTTGGTTGAGCGTCCAGCTTCGGCTCAGGTCATGATCTCACAGCTCGTGGGATCGGGCCCTGTGTTGTGCTCTTAGGGACCTGGCGGTGTTCTATTTACTGACCTGAGTGGTGGTTACATGGGTGTCTTAATTGGTTAAGCTGAACACTTATGTTTTATGCACTATTTCTGTGTGATATTTAACCTTTCAAAAACATACTGGACTGCAGCCAACTAAGCCAACCGTGCTCTGTCCCTACAGGGGCCTGGTGTGCAGTGGCTGCAGACAGCATCCTCCTAGTAGTATATGCAGCCTGTTGCTTCTGTGGGTTGCTGTATAGGACCCCGGAGACAGCCCCTTCCAGTGGACATTCACGTCTGACCTCATGCTATCCCCAATCTGGGCTCCAACCAGGTACGTGGGGGGTGGGAATCTCTGAAAAGCCCCAGGGCACAATGGCCAGGGTCCACATAGACCAAATCATGTCCATCTATACGAAGCTAGAATAAGGAGCAGGTGATTGGCACCTACACAGGGCCAAGTTCAAGTTCCCTGGCTGCCAGAAGATCCACATCTCCAAGTAGTGCTTTACTAACTCTAATACACAAGAATTTGAAGACATGATGGCTGAAAAGCAGCTCATCCCAAACGTCCATGGGGTCAAATACATCCTTATCCATGGCCCCCTGGACAAATGATGAGCCCTGGACAAGCTGTATTAAAGTAACAGAAGGGTGGGGCGCCTGGGTGGCTCAGTCGGTTAAGCGTCCGACTTCAGCTCAGGTCATGATCTCATGGTTGGTGGGTTCAAGCCCCGCACCAGGCTCTGTGCTGACAGCTCAGAGTCTGGAGCCTGCTTCGGATTCTGTGTCTGCCTCTCCCCTGCTCACACTGTCTCTATCTCAAAAATAAATAAAGATTTAAAAAAAAAATAAAAATAAAGTAACGGAGGGGCACTTGGCCCCTTGGTAGAGCATGAGACTCTCGATCTTGAGGCTGTGAGTTCAAGCCCCACATTGGGCACAGTGATAGATGGTAAGGAGGGAGGGTGGGTGGGAGGAAAGAAGTAGTGGAATTAGCGGCAATTTTTATATATTTGCCCTTCACCTCCCTTGTACACAGTTTTACTGGTTTTATCATTTTTACAACATTTACAAGAAGACACTGTTCTTCAACTCACACTTAAATGAAGAACTCTCCCTGCACTTGCTCGACTCACGACTTCAGCCCACATCAACACCTTCTACACGCTTCGGAAAGTCTGTGGCATGTGCGGTTAGGCACCACTCTCTTACAGACGCAGCTCAGTGTTCCTGACACCGGCTCCCGTTCCCTCCTCAGCCCTTCCAAGCTGCTGCTTCCTGCACATGGAAGCAGACTCCTGCCGCCTCAGTGGAAGGTCAGTGTACCTCCATGAGAGGTTCATTTAGGAACTGACAGAATGCTTCATGAATACAGAATTTAGGCTCCATAGATCTTCTAGTCTATTTTCCACAGAATCTTCCAGGGTAGGGCATGGCCATTTATTTTTAAAGAGCTTCACCAGCAATCCTATCGTCAACTTAAGGTGATGGTTTTCAGGCACCTCTCAATCTCATGGCTTCAATTTCTGCTTCATAATATTATGATTCCCACATCTACAGCTGTAACTTGAACTGTTTTCTGTGATCTATTCCAATAGCCTACTGCATCTCTTCTCCGGGAAATATCATCCTCTACTCACACCAAGCACATCTCATAACTAACTCAACACTTTTTCTCCAAAACTGATCCTTTTCCTGCCTTATCACTACTATCTCTGTCCAAATCATCTAGGCCTAAACACCAAATGGGAATTCCTTTTTCTTTATTGCTGACCTGACAATCTGAGGACATCTCATGAAATTATTTACACACCTATTTTTATCTCACTAGACGATAACTTCTTTCGTGATTATTATACTTTTTTATATTTTCTACTCTCTGCAGAACCTAAGAGAAACTCTTTTAAATAAACATTAAGAGGATGTATGAGTGAATGAGTAAAGGCATCAAGTAACCAAAAAGTAACGAATCAGTCTTTCCAAGGTGACTAACTAGAACAGCAGTACACAGAAAAAAATATATACCTTTTAATTTAGGCAACAGAGATATAGGTCAATTTCAAGAAAGAAAAGGAGGAAAAATCAAAAAGAAATGAAATCCAGAGCCCAGACAGAGCTAATGATGGAGAGAGAGCACATATCTACTTGTGAGAAAGAGGAGAAAGGGTAAGACGAGAACTAAAGGCAGGCTGGTGAGTGGGTGTGAACACGGTTCTTGTGGAGCTGAAGGCAAGACTTCACAGTCTCCATATCTCATGTTCCAACCAACATACAAAATAGTACTGCTTTCTCATTGATTAGTTGGGTTATTATTATCTTACTCACCTGAAAACAGATCTCTTCTCACATCTCCTTTCTCCAGCCAGGGCTCTTTCCCTTGCTCCAATAAGGAAACCACATATGGCTTAGAAATGTTAAGACCTGCTTGCAGAAAATGAAATTAATTCAAAATCAGTCCTTGAGTCCCTAGAAGAGGGGCCATTAAAAGAAATGCCAGGGGCAACTGGGTGGCTCAGTCAGTTAAGCGTCTGACTTCAGCTCAGGTCATGATCTCATGGTTTGTGTGTTCAAGCCCAGCGTCAGGCTCTGTGCTGGTAGCTCAGAGATTGGAACCTGCTTCAAATTCTGTCTCCCTCTCTCTCTCTGCCCCTTCCCTGCTCATGCTTGCTCATGCTCTCTCTCTCAAAAATAAATAAATATTTTTAAAAAAAATTTTTTTTAAAGAAATGCTAGATGTAAGTGCACCTGGCTGGCTCAGTTGGTAGAGCATGCAACTCTTGATCTTAGGGTTGTGAGTTTGACCCCCACTCTGAGTGTAGAGATTACTTAAAAATAAAATCTTTAGGGGCATGTAGGTGGCTCAGTCGGTTACCCGTCCGTGTCAGGCTCTGCGCTGGATCCTGCTTGGGATTCTCTTTCTCCCTCTCTCTCTGCCCTTCCCTCGCTCATCTGCTCTTTTTCTCAATATAAATAAATGTTAAAAAATAAAAAAGTAAAGTCTTTCAAAAAAGAAAAGAAATACCAGATGTAAATATGAGAGCTAAGGATTAGGTGGTTATAATCCATCTTAAAAAGTTAAAAGATGGGCACCTGGGTGGCTCAGTCAGTTGAGCATCCAATTCTTGATTTCAGTTCAGGTCGTGATCCCAGGGTTGTGGGATCAAGCCCTGCATCAGGCTCCTAGCTGAACAGGAAGCCTGCTTAAGATTCCCTCCTTCTCCCTCTGTCCCTCCGCCACTCATGTGCTCCCTCTCCCTCTAAAATAATGAATGAATGAATCAATCAATCAATCAGTGTAAAAAACAAACAAAAAAACTAACATACCTCCCTTGGGAATATTAAGTCAGAAAACCAAGACTTAAAACAGCCATCCCAAGTTCCAATTCTGACTTAGAGGAGATAAGGAGGAATACACTTACCCAGTGAGACCAAGTGGCTGTAGTTCTCCAACATCACATGTCTGTACAAATCTCTCTGAGCAGGCTGAAGCCATTCCCACTCTTCCTGGGAGAAGTCTACGGCCACATCTCTGAATGTTACTGACCCCTAAAATGACATACAGGTGTCTACGCAACCAGCACCCATGGTCCCAAAGGCCCTGAAGTGAGTGAAAGGAGTGAAAGGAGTCTCACTGTGGAGAGTAGACAGCGTATGCACGCAGTGGCTATGGGGGTTCTAGAATTCTAATTAGTAAAATAAGTAAATAAAATAAGTAAAATAAGAGCCTAGCTGTTTTGTTTTATTGCATAATTGCAGAAAAGGAGAAAAAAATGAATGCAGTTTGTCCTGAGGTAACTTACAATTTTGTCAAGATAAAGGATTATACATGTGAACAACATAGATTTCTGACTTTTGCTGTAAAAGTTCTTAGAATCTTAGAACACTTAATGAATAGTGAAAACAATCCATTTGTTTTCAATACGCAATGCATATATTAACAGCAACCTATTTTAATGAGATCTGGCAAGAATTTCTTCACAGTAACAACTGGCTACAGCAGACAGCAGAAGTACCTTTAAAAAGGATCATTCACTCAAAGATATGAACAGACATTTCTCCAAAGAGGACATCCAGATGGCCAATAGACACATGAAACGATGCTCAGCATCCCTCCTCATCAGAGAAATACAAATCAAAACCACACTGAGATACCACCTCATGTCAGTCAGAGTGTCTAAAATTAGCAAATCAGAGGGCTCTAGATGCTGGCGAGGATGTGGGGAAACGGACACTTTCCTACACTGTTGGTGGGAATGTAAACTGGTGCAGCCCCTCTGGAAAACAGTGTGGGGGTTCCTCAAAAAATTAACAATAGAGCTCCCCTAGGACCCAGCAATAGCACTGCTAGGAATTTACCCAAGGGACACAGGAGGGCTGATGCATAGGGGCACATGGACCCCAATGTTCATAGCAGCACTCTCAACAATTATCAAAACATGGAAAGAACCTAAGTGTCCATCAACGGAAGAATGGATCAAGAAGCTGTGGTTTATCTATACGATGGAATACTCCATGGCAATGAGAAAGAATGAAATCTGGCCTGTGTAGCAACATGGATGGGCCTTGAGGGTGTTATGCTGAGTGAAATAAGTCAGGCAGACAAGGACAAATATCATATGTTTGCACGTATAGGAGGATTAGGAGGAACTTAACTGAGGACCATGGGGGAGAAAAAGGGGGAAAATGGTGGGGGAAAGGGGGAGAGGCAAACCATGAGAGACTCTTGAATGCTGACAAAAACTGAGGACTGATGGATGTGGGGGGGGAGGGGACATGGGCACGGAGGGGGGCACTTGTGGGGATGAGCACTGGGTGTTATGTGGAAACCAACTTGACAATAAACTATTTAAAAAGGGGGGGGCATCCACTCAACTGCATCACAGTTCCCCCCATTCCAGAAGAAAGGGCTATGAAACTTAAGGGCGATATAAGCAGTGGCACAGACCAAGGAGGATCAGCAGTAAAGCATAGAGAGTACGCAAGGAGGACCTGTAACACCTCCCAGAATGGAACCAAAAGCTTTTCCCTCAGAGTTGGGAGTAATAACGAGCCCCCGCTTCGCAGCCTGCCTCTGCACCACTTCAGTAATCCACAAAACCATGAAGCAGGAGCAGAAATTTTAAAAGGGCCCAAACTAGTAAGAGCCCCAGATGTGTGGCAATTATATTTTATGGTTAAAAAAATTGTTTTAAGTGACAAAGGTTATTGACCAATAAAGGAAGCTATTTTCTAAACAGCGGAATCTGTAGCACAGATGGAAAGCGGACTCCCCAGCAAATTCGGGGAAGCACCTGGATTTGGAGGCAAGTATGACACAAAGTAGGACAGAGAAGTAGAACTAAAAACAAAGAAACTAAATCAAACGGTTGGCCTTCTCACCCCCCACCTCTGCGAAACAACCGCCAGAGATTTTGTTTGACCCCCCCCACCCACGGTGGGACACGCGTCAGAGTCACTTGGAAGTGACTGTTGAACTGCACACCCAGAGTTTCCGGTTGAGAAAGTATGGGATGCAGCTCATGAATATACATTTCTAGTAAGTTCTCAGGTGATGCAGATACTACTGGTCCAGGAGTTCCATTTTGAGACCACTGGCACAGCTGCTAAAAGCACATGCTTAATTGAAATATGGCTGGGGCACGTGGGTGGCTCGGCCGGTTAAGGTCTGACTCTTGATTTTGGCCCAGGTCAGGATGTCCACTCCCGGGATGGAGCCTCGCTTCCGGCTCTGGGCTGACATCGAGGAGCCTGTTTGGGATTCCCTCTCTCCTTCTCTCAAAAATAAATAAAGCTTAATATAAACGATTGAGAAAGGGGTAGCTGGAGCCATGGAGAGTAACGCACTCCTCATTCTAATACTGGGAAAAGGAGGAAGTCACTTAACCCCCCCCCCTCCCGCCCCCGACTACCGACCTTTCGCCAGGTCAGAAACCCGCCCACGTCCCCTCAGGTCCAGGTGCCAAGCGGAGGACCAGGGCAGGACGTTTCGGAAGCAAGCAGGCCTCGGTCCCCAGGTCCTGAAACACACAGACGCCCTGGGAAGGGGAGGGAGCGGCTCACCTGAGACATGGCTCGCGGCAGCACCGGGGAGCCCAGCGGGGAGCGGCGGAGCTGGCAGGGCGAGAAGGCGACCCTGAGCGCGCGGGCCGTCCCGGAGCAACCGCGCCCCAGCGCCGCACGACCGCGCGCCCACCCGCCCTCGTCACCCAGAAGGCCGGGGCCGCCAAGGAGAGTCTCTCCCGGCCACGGCGTGGGGTCCGGGGGGCCGAGACCTGACCTGCATCCCGGTGCCGCCTCCTGTAAGGGGGGGCGGGGGGGGCAGGGCGGCGCGTTTCCTCTGCGCCTTTGGCTCGGGGGACCGGGCGTTCTCGATCCCCAGGTGGTCTTCGGCCCGGGCCACCCTGAGGGGCTCTCGGGCAGAGGGGCAGCTTTAGGTACCTCGGGCCCAATGCGAGCCGGACTTTCGGATCCGCGTCCAGGGACTCTGGCGGCCGGAGCCTCAGACGCCAGATCCCCGTCAGGTCGGACAGCGGACGACTACACTTCCCAGGACCCACCGCGGCCTCCGGGTCGGGCCGGAGGCGCTCCCCACACTCACGACTGGTGCCCGAACGCGCCACGCCTGGTACCCGGCGCCAGAGCCCGCGGGCCTCGGAGCTCCCCCCACGCACTACCGCTTCCAGAATGCCACGTACCGGCGCACACGGCGCCAGGCCCAGGGGCTCCGGCACGACTCCACTTGCCAGGATGACTACCCTGCCGCCCGCACACTACAACTCCCAGGATGCCCCGAAACAAATGCCGCTGGCGTCAACTACGACTCCCATAATGCCTCATGTCCAGAGCCCGAGACCAAGACCCCACGCGCAGACAACTACCAAACCCAGAGCCGACCACGGGCCCCAGAACTTCCGGGACGAGTCACCGGCGTCGGCGGCTGTCGTAAGCGGGAATCCCGCGCGAAGGACTGCGATTCTGAGACTCTCGCGTCCGGGACAGCGACGGCCCCCTTCGGCCGCGCCTGCGCGCTGCGGCTGTCGGCCGTGACGGGAGAACGCAGCCTCGCGGAGGCCCGGCTCCGCCTCCCAGCTTCTGACCCGCCCGGACGCCGCTCGGAAAGAAGAGCAGGAATGGCCGGACCGCCAGGGCGGCCAGCGGCTCCTCCTTCCTGCGTGGTGCAGGGTGCTGTCGTGGGCGCGCAGGGACGCTTCTGGGGCGCAAGCCAGACACCGCCCTGCTCTTACAGAGCTCAGCGCCCCATGGGGAGGGAGGCGGGAAGAGTCGGCCCACTGAATCAGGGAGCATTGATCCTGGTGAAGGGAGTAGTTTATGCAAGATTAAAGGCAAGAAAGAAAGGCAGTCCATTATTTAAAAAAAAAAAACAAACACAGGATAATAGGAAGAAAAAACTCCACGGCTGATAGTTGCGGAGGGAGAGGGCGGGGAAGTGGGAGTCACACATTTACAGTTATGGAAGAAGTCATGGGAATAAAAGGTACAATATAGGAAATATATTCAGTGGTATTTAAATGAGGTTGGATGGTGACACACAGCTACACTTGAATATATAGAGTTGGTGAATCACTGTGTTATACACTTGGAACTAACATTGTGTGTCAACTATACTTTCATAAAAAATTATTTTGCAGGGATGGTGGAAACCTGCCTGGGTGGCTCAGTCCATTAAGTGTGAGATTCTGGATCTCAGCTCAGGTCGATCTCAGGGTGGTGAGTTCAAGCCCCACACTGGGCCCCGGCCCTGGGCGTTAAGCCTTCCTTTAAAAAAGTACCTATTTTTACAGTTCACTGGCACGGTTAAAAGAGGGCAACGGAGAAGTGGTAAGAAAAGAAATGAGAGTGAAAAAGTAAGCAAAGTGTGGGGGAGCTTGCATATTTTGCAATGAGAAGACACCGAAGAAATTTGCGGAATGGTATGATAACCATATTTGCATTCTAGTGCCTAGTGGTAAGGATGAATTGAAGGGAAAGAAGTTTTGAGCCAGGATGGCCAACGAAAGCAATAATTCTATGTGTTCTGGGGATAGTGATCTGATCTAGCGCATGAGAATTAGGGAAAACTGATGCAAGAAACTTTTTACAGTAAGTTTTTTGCCAGACGTGGGGCTTATGCCAAACATGGGGCTTAAATTCACTACCCTGATATAAGAGCCACATGCTCAATGGACTGAGGCAGCCAGGCTCCCCTCAAGAAACAATTTGAAGGAAGAATCTAAGGGACCTAGTAACAAATGGGATATGATAGGAGAGAAGGAAGAGTTAGGTTTCTTGCATGGGTGAAACGTTTCCAGAACTTAATTTCTTAAACAAACCTCCTCTATGACTATGTTATCCACTCTCATGATTTCGACTTCCGTTTATATGACTTGCCCAGATCTTTTGGCTAATCATTTTATTTCACACAAAATGATGAAAATAGGAAGAGAAACATTTAGAAGAGAAAAAATGGATTTGCTTGGGGATATGTTGAGATTGACATGTGTCTGTTTAATCTCATCTAGTAATCTTGTCCAAACGATTATTTTTTACCTGGAATCCTGCTCTACTTAACCACATCCATTTCTCCAAATCTTCTTCAGAAGTTAGCCTAGTATTTAAAAAGCAGTTCCAAACATATTCGTCAGATTAACATAGTTTGATGCTTTTGATTGCCCTGAGGTAAAGCAAAAGTCCTTAACATGGTCCACAAGAATGCATGATCTCACCCCTATCTTTTCAAGCTCTTATATTACTTTACTCCTCTGTGCATTGTTTACCCAAATGCCATGTATCTCAGGACCTTTGAGCATGTTAATTTCCTCTACCTGAAAAAGACCATCTGTCTTTTCACACCATAACTTCACTAGTTCATTTCTTTCTTTTTTAAAAAATTTTTTAATGTTTTACTATTTTTTTTTTTTTACTGTTTTATTTCTAGGAGAGAGAGACAGCGTGAGCAGGGGAGGGTCAGAGAGAGAGGGAGTCACAGACTCAAACAGGCTCCAGGCTCTGAGCTGGCAGTCAGCACAGAGCCCGATGCGGGGCTCGAACCCACAACCGCGAGATCATGACCCAAGCGAAAGTCGGACGCTTAACCGACTAAGCCACCCAGGCGCCCCTGTTTTATTTATTTCTGAGAGATCGTGAACAGGGGAGGGCCAGAGAGAGAGGGAGGCACAGAATCTGAAACAGCCTCCAGGCTCTGAGCTAGCTGTCAGCACAGAACCCAACACGGGGCTCGAACCCAAGAAGCTTGAGATCATGACCTGAGCTGAAGTCGGACACTTAACTGACTGAGCCACCCAGGCGCCCCTCTTTCTTTTTTTTTTAAGTTTATTTAGTTTGAGAGAGCAGGGGAGGGGCAGAGAGGAAAGGAGAGAAAATCCCAAGCAGGCTCTGCATTGTCAGCATGGAGCCTGATGCAGGGCTCAAACACAGTAACCATGAAATGACCAGAGGTGAAATCAAGAGTCAGGCACCTAAACCAACTGAGCCACCCAGGTGCCCCTTCATTGGTTCATTTCAACTCACCCTTCATAATTCAGCTTAAGCAACTCCTACCCAAAGAAGTGTTTTGTGATCCTATTGTGATCTGTGAGTAATGTCCTTTTGAATCTAAACTCACTGAATTATTTTTTAATGTATTTTTTAAATTTACATCTAAGTTAGTTATAACTTAATATAATATAACATAATAATGATTTCAGGAGTAGAACCCAGTGATCTACAACTGGAAGCTCATGCCTAGTTGTTGCTGGACTCTGTTGTACTTACCTTTTCTTCTGTTGATCTATTCTGTGCCCTTCTGCTGTAATAAACAGTAACTGTGATTATAAAAAATAAAATAAAGAATCCAGTGATCTATTCTCTACATATAACATCCAGTGCTCATTGAAACAAGTGTTCTCCTTTATGCACCTTGTCCATTTATCCCACCCCACCCCCATCCACAATCCCTCTAGCAACCCTCAGTTCATTCTCTGTATTTAAGAGTCTCTTATGTGTTTGTCCCTCTCCCTGTTTTTGTATTGTTTTTGCTTCCCTTCCCTTATAGTCATCTATTTTATATCCTAAATTCCACATATGAGCGAAGCCATATGATATTTGTCTTTCTCTGACTAATTTCACTTAGGGTAATACACTGTAGTTACATCCATGTTGTTGCAGATGGCGAGATTTCATACTTTTTGATTGCCAAGTAATACCCCATTGTGTATATCTATATCACATCTTTTTAAAAATAATCTAATATTTATTTTACTTGAGGATGACGGAAATTTCCAAAAAGCATGACAATGAGAAGATACAATGTCCATTCATATATATTTTTGTATGTCAACTAGTAGAATCCTAAAAAATTAGCATTTACAAAATACATGGTAAAAATAGCTTTTTTTTTTTTAATATTTTTATTTATTTCTAGGAGAGAGAGAGACAGCTTGAGCAGGGGAGGGTCAGAGAGAGAGGGAGTCACAGACTGAAAAAGGCCCCAGGCTCTGAGCTGGCAGTCAGCACAGAGCCCAATGCGGGGCCCAAACCCACGAACCGCGACATCATGACCTAAGCGAAAGTCGGATGCTTAACCGACTAAGCCACCCAGGCGCCCCTAAAAATAGCTTTTAAAAGTTGCCCCGAGGGGCACCTGAGTGGCTCAGTCAGTTAAGTGTCTGACTTTGGCTCGGGTCATGATCTCACGGTCCGTGAATCCGAGCCCCGCATCAGGCTCTGTGCTGGCAGCTCAGAGCCTAGAGCCTGCCTTGGATTCTGTGTCTCCCTCTCTCTCTGTCTATCTACCCCGCCCCAGTTACGCTCTGTCTCGGTCTCTCAAAAATAAATAAACTTTTTTAAAAAATGTTTTTAAGTTGCCTCAAGAGGTACATAAAATCAACCCCAATTTTTCATGGCAGTTCATTCTCCCTTGTTATCTACAGATTCAGTTTTCTGTGCCTTTCTTTCCAGCTTCTTGCTTTTCCTCCTCCTTCCCATTAGCACCTTTGTTAATTTTTGTTCCAGTTTCTTAGCAGATGCTTTTCTTGGTTTAGGTTCAGGTTTGGGTGGAGGAGGTTTTGCTGACAACCTGGCAGAGCTGTCTGGTGGGCTCCTGTTTAGTTACTTTGGATCCATCCTTGCCCTCTGTATTCTCTGGAGACTTTCTCTTTGGCATAATGACTACGTTTGTGCAGCTAAAAAGTAAAGCAACGGGGTGAAACTGCAGACACAGCCGCTGGATGCTGCCGCTGCCCCTCCAGCTGCTCACGTGCAGGGAATGGCGTAGCCCGGCCTCTCCAGCCTACCTACACCACATCTTCTTTATCCATTCATCTGTCAATGGACATTTGGGCTCTTTCCATAACTTAGCCATTGTAGACAGTGCTACTATAAACATTGGCATGCATGTGCCCCTTCAAAACAGCACACCCATATCCTTTGAATAAATACTTAGTAGTGCAATTGCTGGGTCATAGTGGTTCCTTTTTAAATTTTATGAAGAACCTCCATACTGTTTTCCAGAGTAGCTGCACCAGTTTGCATTACCACCAGGAGTACAAAAGGATTCCTCTTTCTTCACATCCTTGCCAACATCTATCATTGCCTTGAGTTGTTAATTTTAATCATTCTGACAGGTGTGAGGTGGAATCTCATTGTAGTTTTCATTTGTATTTCCCTGCTGATGATGAGTGATGTTGAGCATTTTTCCTGTGTCTTTTAGCCATCTGGATGTCTTTGGAAAAGTGTCTCCATGTCTTTTTCCCATTTCTACAGCAGATTATTTGGGATTTTTTTGGGGTGTTGAGTTTCATAAGTTCTATACAGATTTTGGTTACTAACCCTTTATCTGATATGTCGTTTGCAAATATCTTCTCCCATTCCACTGGTTGCCTTTTAGTTTTACTGATTATTTCTTTCACCATGCAGAAGCCTTTATCTTAATGAGGTCCCAGTAGTTGATTTTTGCTTTTGTTTCCCTTGCCTCTGGAGACATGTTGAGTAAGAAGTTGTTGCAGCCAAGGTCAAAGAGGTTTTTGCCTGCATTCTATAGGATTTTGATGGCTTCCTGTCTTACATTTAGGTCTTTCATCCATTTTGAGTTTATTTTTGTGTAAGAAAGTGGTCCAGGTTCATTCTTCTGCATGTCACTGTACAGTTTTCATAACACCATTTGAAGAGACTGTCTTTATTCCATTGAATGTTCTTTCCTGCTTTGTCAAAGATGAGTTGACAGTATGTTTGTGGGTCCATTTTTGGATTCTCTGTTCTGTTCCATTGATCTGAGTGTCTGTTTTTGTGCCAGTACCATACTGTCTTGATGATTACAGATTTATAATACAGCTTGAAGTCCAGAATTGTGATGCCTCCAGCTTTGGTTTTCTTTTTCAGAATTGCTTTGGTAATTTGGGGTCTTTTCTGATTCCATACAAATTTTAGGGTTATTTGTTCTAGCTCTGTGAAGAATGCTGGTGTTACTTCAATAGAGATTGAATTGAATATATAGATTGCTTTCGGTAGTATCCACATTTGAACAATATTTGTTCTTCTAATCTATAAGCATGGAATATTTTTCCATTTTTTTGTGTCTCCTTCAATTTCTTTCATAAGATTTCTATAGTTTTCAGTGTATAGATTTTTTTTAAATGTTTTATTTATTTCTAGAAGAGAGAGAGAGAGAGAGACAGCGTGAGCAGGGGAGGGTCAGAGAGAGAGGGAGTCGCAGACTGAAACAGGCTCCAGGTTCTGAGCTGGCAGTCAGCACAGAGCCCGACGCGGGACTCGAACCCACAAACCGTGAGATCATGACCTAAGCGAAAGTCAGACGCTTAACCGACTAAGCCACCCAGGCGCCCCTGTATAGATTTTTTTTTACCTCTTTGATTAGGTTTATTGCTAGGTATTTTATGGTTTTCGGTGCAATTGTAAATGGGATCGATTCCTTAATTTCTCTTTCTGCTGCTTCATTATTGGTGTATAGATATGCAACTGATTTCTGTGCATTGATTTTATATCCTGCAACCTTGCTGAATTCATGGATCAGTTCTAGAAGTTTTGGTGGAATCTACTGGGTTGTCCATGTAAAGTTATCATGTCATCTGCAAGGAGTGGAAGTTTGACTTCCTTCCTGCCAATTTAGATGCCTTTCTATTTCCTTGTGTTGTCTGATTGCTGAGGTTAGGACTTCTAATACTATGTTGAATAACAGTGGTGAGAGTGAACATCCCTGACATGTTCCTTGCCTTAGGGGGAAACCTATCAGTTTTCCCCCATTGAGGATGATATTAGCAGTGGGTCTTTCATATATGGCTTATATGATATTGAAATGTGATCTTTCTATCCCTACTTTCTTGAGGGTTTTTTATCAAGAAAGGATGCTGTGTGGGGCGCCTGGGTGGCTTAGTCGGTTAAGCGTCCGACTTTCGCTTAGGTCATGATCTCGCGGTTCGTGGGTTCGAGCCCCGCGTCGGGCTCTGTGCTGACTGCCAGCTCAGAGCCTGGAGCCTGTTCCGGTCTGTGACTCCCTCTCTCTCTGATCCTCCCCTGCTCACGCTGTCTCTCTCTCTCTCTCCTAGAAATAAACAACAAAAAAAAAACATTAAAAAAAAAAAAGAAAGGATGCTGTGTTTTGTTAAATGCTTTCTCTGCATCTATTGAAAGGGTCATGTGATTCTTGTCCTTTCTTTTAATGTGATGTATCACATTGATTGATTTGTGGGTATTGAACCAGCCATGCATCCCAGGTATGACTCCTAATTGATCATGGTGAAGTATTATTGTAATGTATTGTTAGACTTTGTTGGCTAGTATCTTGTTGAGAATTTTTGCATCCATGTTCATCAGGGAAATTGGTGTATACATCTCCTTTTTAGTGGGGCCCATGTCTCGTTTTGGAATCAAGGTAATGCTGGCCTCATTGAATGAGTTTACAAGTTTTCCTTCCATTTCTATTTTTTGGAACAGCTTCAAGAAAATAGACACGAACTCTTCTTTAAAAGTAGGATTCCCCTTGCATGGCAAAGGAAACAACCCACAAAACTAATAGGCAACCAACAGAATGGGAAAAGATAGTTGCAAATGACATATCAGATAAAGGGTTGATATCCAGAATCTATAAGGAACTCACCAAACTCCACACCCGAAAAAAAACAACAACCCAGTGAAGAAATGGGCAGAAGATATGAACAGACACTTCTCCAAAGAGGACATCCAGATGAAACGATGCTCAGCATCCCTACTCATCAGGGAAATACAAATCAAAACCACACTGAGATACCACCTCACACCAGTCAGAGTGGCTAAAATGAGCAAATCAGAGAACTTTAGATGCTGGCGAGGATGTGGAGAAACGGGCACCCTCCTACACTGTTGGTGGGAATGTAAACTGGTACAGCCCCTCTGGAAAACAGTGTGGAGGTTCCTCAGGAAACTAACAATAGAACTCCCTATGACCCAGCAATAGCACTGCTAGGAATTTACCCAAGGGATATAGAAATGCTGATGCATAGGAGCACATGTACCCCAATGTTCATAGCAGCACTCTCCACAATAGCTAAAACATGGAAAGAGCCTAAGTGTCCATCAACGGACGAATGGATCAAGAAGATGTGGTTTATCTATACCATGGAATACTACATGGCAATGAGAAAGAATGAAATCTGGCCTGTGTAGCAACATGGATGGACCTTGAGGGTGTTATGCTGAGTGAAATAAGTCAGGCAGAGAAGGACAAATATCATATGTTTGCACGTATAGGAGGATTAGGAGGAACTTAACGGAGGACCATGGGGGAGAAGAAGGGGGTAAATAGTGGGGGAAAGGGGGAGAGGCAAACCATGAGAGACTCTTGAATGCTGAGAACAAACTGAGGACTGATGGATGTGGGGGGGAGGGGGGATGGGCATGGAGGAGGGCACTTATGGGGATGAGCACTGGGTGTTATATGGAAACCAACTTGACAATAAACTATTTGTAAAAAAAATAATAATAATAAAATAAAAAATAAAAGTAGAATTCCCCTGAAAAGCTATCCATCCCTAACTTTTGTTTTTTTGGGAGATTTTTTAAATTAGTAATTCGATTTCTTTACTGGTTATGAGTCTGTTCAAAATTTCTATTTCTTCATGTTTTAGTTTTAATAGTTTATATGTTTCTGGGAATTTGTCCATTTCTTCCAGATTGCCCAATTTATTGGTATATAATTGCTCATAATAGTCTCTTATTATTGTTCATATTTCTGCAGTGTTTTTTGTGATCTATCCTCTTTCATTCTTGACTTTATTTATTTTGGTCCTTTACCTTTTTTTTTGTTTGTTTTTTAACTGACTAGATATTTATCAGTTTTGTTAATTCTTTCCAAGAACCAGCTCCTGGGTTCATTGATCTGTTCTACTGTTTGTTTGTTTGTTTCCCTATAGCATTGATTTGTGCTCTAATCTTTATTATATTCCATCTTCTCCTTGTTTGGGGTTTTCTTTGATGTTCTTTTCCCAGCTCTTTAAGTTTTAAGGTTAGGTTGTATATCTGAGGCCTTTCTTCTTTAGGAATTTCTGGATTGCCATATATGTCCCTCTTATGACCACCTTTGCTGCATCCCAGAGGTTTTGGCCTGTCCTGTTATCATTTTCATTGGCTTCCATGTGCTTCTTAATTTCCTCTTAACTTCTTGGTTAACCCATTCATTCTTTAGTAGGATGTTCTTTAATCTCCAAGTATTCGTTCTTCCCAAATTTTTTTCTTGTGGGTGATTTCGAGTTTCATAGCATTGTGGTCTGAAAATATGCACAGTATGATCTGGATCTTTTTGTACTTTTTGTACTTGTTGAAGGCTGACTGTGCGCCAGTATGTGAACTGTTCTAGAGAATGTTTCATGTGCACTCAAGAAGAATGTGTATTCCACTGCTTTAGGATAAAATGTTCTGAATATATCTGTTAAGTCCAATGTGTCATTCAAAGCCACTGTTTCCTTGTTGATTTTGTTTAAATGATCTGTCCATCACTGTAAGTGGGGTGTTGAAGTCCCCTACTCTTATGGTATTATTATCAATGAGTTTATGTTTGTGATTAATTGATTTATATATTTGGGTTTTTCACATTGGGGGCATAAATATTCACAACTGTTAGATTTTCTTGGTGGTTAGACTCCTTAATTATGATATAATGCCCTTCTTCATCTCTTGTTACAGTCTTTATTTTAAAATCTAGATTGTCTGACATAAATATGTCTACTCTGGCTTTCTTTTGGCGACCATTAGTATGATAGATGGTTCTCTATCCCCTTACTTTCAATCTGAAGGTGACTTATGTTAAAATGGATCTCTTGTAAACAGTATATAGATGGATTTCATTTTTGTATCCATTCTTCTACCCTATGACTTTTTATTGGAGCATTTAGTCCACTGACATTTAGAGCAGTACTGAAAGATATGAATTTATTGTCATTGTGTTGCCTGTAGAGTTGGGAGTTTCTTGCGGTGTTCTCTGGTCCTTTCTCACCTTTGTTGCTTTTGGTCTTTTCTGTTTTGTTCTCCCCTGAGAGAGCCCCCCTTAAAATTTCTTTGCAGGGCTGGTTTAGTGGTCACAAACTACTTTAGTTTTTGTTTGTCTAAGAAACTCTTTATCTCTCCTTCTATGTTCAATGACACCTTTGCTGGATAAAGGATTCTTGCCTGCCTATTTTTATGATTTAGCATGCTGAATATATCCTACCACTCCTTTCTGGCCTGCCAAGTTTCTGTGGATAGGTCTGCTGCAAACCTGATCTGTCTTCCCCTTGATCTGTCTGGACTTTTTTCCCCTGGATGCTTTCCTAATTCTTTCCTTGTCTGTGCATTTTCTGAATTTGACTATGATACGCCTTGTTGATGGATGTTTTTTGTTTAATCTAAAGAGAGTTCTCTGTGCTTCTTGGATTTTGATATCTGTATCTTTTCCCAGGTAAGGAAAGTTTTCTATTATGATTAGCTAACATAAAACTTTTACCCCTTTTTCTCTCTCTTCATTTTCTGGGTCTCCTATAATTTGGATGTTGTTCATTTTTAATGAGTCACTGAGTTCTCTAATTCTTTTTTTAATGGTATTTTTTTTTTTAATTTCTGAGAGAGAGAGAGAGACAGCATGAGCAGGGGAGGGTCAGAGGGAGAGGGAGACACAGAATCCAAAACAGGCTCCAGGCTCCGAGCTGGCTGTCAGCACAGAGCCCAACACGGGGCTCAAACCCACAAACCGGGAGATCAGGACCTGAGCCAAAGTCGGACGCTTAACCGGCTGAACCACCAGATGCCCCTGAGTTCTCTAATTCTTTTTTTTTTTTTTTAATGTTTTATTTATTTCTGAGAGAGAGACAGCATGAGCAGGGGAGGGTCAGAGGGAGAGGGAGACACAGAATCTGAAACAGGGTCCAGGCTCTGAGCTATCTGTCAGCACAGAGCCCGACGCAGGGCTCAAACCCATGAACTCTGAGATCATGTATGATCTGAGCCAAAGGCGGACGCTTAACCGACTGACCCACCCAGGCGCCCCTCTCTAATTCTTATATTGTGCTCTTTTGCCTTAGACTCCCTCTTTTTTTCTGCTTTACTATTCTCCATTATTTTGCCTCCTATATCGCTGATATACGGCTCTGCTTCATCCATCCTTGCCGCCATGGCATGCATTTGAGATTGCATGTCAGTTATAACATTTTTAATTTCATTTTGACTAGATTTTACTTCTTTTATCTCCACAGGAAGGGATTCTATGCTTTTTTCAACCCTAGCTAGTATTCTTATTGTGATTCTAAAGTCTAGTTCAGACATTTTGCTTATATATGTGTTGATTAAGTCCCTGGCTGTCATTTCTTCCTGTTCTTTTGGGGTGAATTCTCATTTTGTCATTTTGGAGAATGAAAAAGAATAGATAAGAAAATTTTTTTAAATTAAAAACAACACAAAAAATCAATTAAAGGAGGCTAGATCCTAAGTGTGCTTTGATCTGGTTGTTGAAAAGAAGCTTGATAGACTACAGAAAAAAAGGGAAAGAAAAAATGTTAAAAATTAAAACAAATATATACAATAAAATAGAATTAAATGAAATGAATAAAGTAAAATAGAATTTTAAAATTTGCAAAATATAAAAAAATCAGTAAAAATGTTTAATT
This sequence comes from Proteles cristata cristata, assembly GCA_017311185.1. Lineage (NCBI taxonomy): Eukaryota > Metazoa > Chordata > Mammalia > Carnivora > Hyaenidae > Proteles > Proteles cristata. The sequence continues at coordinate 360,941 of JAESUZ010000041.1, read as the reverse complement.
TTACAAATTTTTATAAAAATGAAAATAAAAAATAATTTCTTCTGAATCCAAGAAAACTAAAAACAAAAACAAAACCCTGAATAGATGGACCACCAACCTGAATGAAATCTGAATATAATTACTTCCAGTTTCCCCTAGAAATCAAGCTATGGTGCACTCTATAGTCCACACACTAAGCAGGCCGAGAGACTTGTGGTGGTTCTCTAGGGCTTGATTGGCGGAGTGGGACGGGGTTGATGTAAAGGCTCTGTTCTCCACTAGGTGGCGCTGCTTAGCTTACTGGGGTGGAATGGTTGGGGTGCGAGTGTGTGTATGCGCGTGATAGGGGTGAAAATGGTGTCGCCCAGTTTCCCAATCTCTGGCACAGGAACTCTTCACTCTCACCCACCGGCCATCAGGCACCCCTTCTTTGTTTCCAGTTTCCATCCACTCTCCACTTCTACACTGTCCATGTCCAAGCTATCAGCCTGCCAGCAGCACTTCCCTCCTGAGTTTCATCTCAGATGGGGCTGTTTCCAAACTCCTCACTTCTGAGGGCCCTGTGGCTTGGACCCACTCTGACCCTCTGGGGAAGGGTCTCATGGGGCAATGGCCAGGTGCCAGCTTGTGTCCAGAAAACTCACTGAATCCTATACTTACTCTCTCTTGCATTTGGCTAATTTGCAATTGTTTATAAATATATGTATTTGTGTGATTATTTTGTTAATAATAGTCAACCTCACTAGACTAGTATGAATCTAGAGACTGTTTTGCTTATTATTATACCTATAGCTACCATATTGCTGGCACAGAGTAAGGGCCGAATGCATATTTATTGACTTACTGAATGACAAATGGCTATTACCAAATTTAATTTTTGTCATATAGTGACTTAAGATATCTTGTTTTAAATTTACTTTTTGTGAGAATAAGTAACTCTGTTTATTGACTATTTCTTATTTATCTTCTGTGAAATACTTATGCATATACTTTGTCCATTTTTCTATCAGGACCCTCTATTTTTATCATTGATTTATAAGAGCTCTTTGGGATTTTATGCCTTTATATATATGTTGCGGATAGAGCATATTCTCACAAGTCATCACTTCTCATTTCCCTTTGTATGTAATGTGAGTGTGTGTGTCCATATGTGCTGTACTTTGAAGCTCTTATGCAGTAAAAATCTATTCATTATTTTCCTTTTGACTTTTGAATTTCTCTTGTTTAGAAAGGGTATCTACATACTAAGTTTTAAAATATATTCTAGGGGCATCTAGGTGGCTCAGCTGGTTAAGTGTCTGACTTCACCTCAGGTCATGATCTCATGGTTTGTAAGTTTGACAGCTCAGAGCTTGGAGCCTGCTTCAGATTCTGTGTCTCCCTCTCTCTCTCTGCCCTTTCCCCATTTTTGCCCTGTCTCTCCCTCTCTCAATAATAAATAAACATTAAAATTTTTTTAATGTATTCTATTCTCTCCTAATGCTAAATTCCCTTATATCCAGGTCTCTTTCAAGATTTTCCCCCCTGCTTATCTGTTCACTCCTGTACCAGTATTATACGGTTTTAGTTACTGCAGCTTTCTGGTAGGGCATGTTCCTCTTTTTCTTTCTTTTCTAATTTTTCTAAGTTATTATGGGTTTGCCTCTGTAAAAATATTTTAGACTGTTCTTGACAAAGTCCCTATACAAAATTCATTAGAATTTAATTGTGAGTATTGAATCTAAAGAGAAAAATGGGTGCCTGGGTGGCTCAGTTGGGTGAGCATCTGACTTAGGCTCACATCATGATCTCATGATTCGTGGGTTTGAGCCCCACATCAGTTTCTGTGCTGACAGTTCAGAGCCTGGAGTCTGCTTCGGATTCTGTATCTCTCTCTCTGCCCCTCCCCTGCTCACACACACACACACACACACACACACTCTCTCTCTCTCTCTCTCTCTCTCAAAAATAAACATTTAAAAATAGAAACAAACTGGGAGGGGGGAGATGGGCATGGAGGAGGGCACCTTTGGGGATGAGCACTGGGTGTTATATGGAAACCAATTTGACAGTAAACTATTTGTAAGAAAAATAAAGTTTAGTATGCAATTGTACTTCAATTGAAAAATAAAATAAAAAATTAAAAATACCCAGAAAAAAATAGAAACAAACAAACAAATAAATAAAGCACTACCTATAGAGGAAAAAGTAAGTGACAGTGGATTTCTCATCTGAAAAATGGAGGCCAGAGGAGGTGGCACAACATTTTTCACACGCTAGGGAAAAAATAATAATTGTAAACCCTAATTCTATATCTAGCAAAAATACTCTTCAGATGAAGGAGAAATAAAGACCTCCAGATGATGAAGATGAAGGAGAACTAAGAATCTGTCACCAGCTAGCCTTACCTTAGATGATGACTAGACAAAGTTCAACTGTGTAACAGAAGGGTTAGAACTTATAGAGAAGACAGTGGAATGGGTAAAAATAGGGATAAATGTAATGGACTGTCCTTCTAATGAGTTTGATAGTTGAAACAAAAAGTATAATACTGGGGTGCCTGGGTGGCTCAGTCATTTAAGTATCCAACTCTCGATTTTGGCTCAGATCATGATCTCATGTTCCTGGGACCAAGCCCAGCCAGTCAGGCTCTGCCTTGACAGCATGGAGCCTGCTTGGGATTCTCATTCTCCCCCTCTCGCTGCCCCTCCCCTGCTGTCTCCTGCAGGCATGCACTCTCTCTCAAATAAATATTGAGGGACCTGGGTGGCTCAGTTGGTTGGGCTTCAGCTCAGGTCATGATGTAGCAGTCTGCGAGTTTGAGCCCTGCATCAGGCTCTGCTGACAGCTTGGAGCTTGGGGCCTGCTTCGGATTTTGTCTCCCTCCCTCTGTTCCTCCCCTGCTTGCATACTATCTCTCTCTCTCTCTCTCTCTCTCCCAAAAATAAAGATTAAAAAATTTTTAATAAACATTACAAAATTTTTAAATAACTTAATTTTTTTCCAAGTGTAATGCCATCTGATGTGCTTCAATGCATACAGGCAAAATAAACAGTAATGTTAAAGAATAGGGAAGGTTGGGGCATCTGGGTGGATTAGTTGGTTAAGCATCCAAATCCTGATTTTGGCTCAGGTCCTGATCCTGGGATAATGGGGTTAAGCCCCACGTCAGACTCTGCACTGAACATGGTGCCTGCTTAAGATTCACTCTCTCTCCCTTTGCCCCTCTGCCCTGCTCACTCTCTCTCTCAAAAACAAACTTAAAAAGAATAGGGAGGGTTAAAGAGACTTACATGGAAGAACGTTTTTCTGCACTTCAATTTGGTAAAACGTCAGTACCAGTACACTGTGTTAAGTTAGGTATTTATATTGTAATACTGACTAAAACCACGAGTAAAGATACTCAAAAATACTTTAAGTAAAAATCGAATTATTTTATTTTTTTAGAAAGACAGAGCAAGCAGGGCAAGAAGGGCAGAGAGAGAATCTAAAGCAGGCACCAGCACTCAGTGTGGAGCCTGACATGGGACTCAACGTAAGGCTTGATCCCACCACCCTGGGATCGTGACCTGAGCCAAATTCAAGAGTTAGGTGCTTAACTGACTGAGCCACCAGGTGCCCCAAATTAAGAATTTTTTAAAAACTTTTAATGTTTTATTTGTTTTTGAGAGAGAAAGAGAGAAAGAGAGAGGCAGCATGATTGGGGAGGGTCAGAGAGAGGGAGACACAGAATCTGAAACAGGCTCCAGGCTCTGAGCTGTCAGCACAGAGCCCGATGCGGATCTCAAATCCATGAACCGCAAGACCATGACCTGAGCCAAAGTTGGACACTTAACCGACTGAGAAACCCAAGTGCCCCAAGAATGATTTTTTAGGGGCGCCTGGGTGGCTTAGTCGGTTGGTCGTCTGACTTTCACTTAGGTCATGATCTCGCGGTTCGTGGGTTCGAGCCCCGCGTCGGGCTCTGTGCTGACTGCCAGCTCAGAGCCTGGAGCCTGTTTCAGTCTGTGACTCCCTCTCTCTCTGACCCTCCCCCGCTCACACTGTCTCTCTCTCTCCTAGAAATAAATAAAAATATTTCAAAAAAAAAAAAAGAATGATTTTTTAAAGTAGGTTCCATGCCCTGTGTGGAGCGCTAAAAATAGAATTCTAAAAAAGTGAACCTACATAAAAGCAGGAAAATGGAACAGAAGGAACAAACAGAAGGAACAAACAACATAAATAATAAAAGTCCCAACTAATGTTTATGTATAAAAATAGTGTATATATATATATATATATACACACACACACACACACACTTAACTGTGATTATACTGTTATATTTTCTTTGCTCTCTTTCCTTCTCTTAAACATACTAAATTAACAGTCACCAATTATTCTTTTTTCTACCCACAACACTGTAGTATCTATACTCAAATTTATCTTCTTAAAAAATCCTCTTAAAACTACTCCATCCAGGGCACCTGAGTGGCTCAGTTGGTTAAGCATCTGAGTCTTCATTTCGGCTCAGGTCATGACCTTGGGGTACTGTGGGTTCAAGCCCACATCAGGCTCTGTGTTGACAGCATGGAGCCTGCTTGGGATTCTCCCCCCCAAAAAAACCCCCCAAAACTTTAATAAATAAATAAATAAATACAATTAAAACTACTCCAATTTTGTCTTCTCTCACATCCAAATTAATTTCTATCATATTGCCCTGTTTTGTTTTTATCATAGCATTTATTCTTACCAGATTTCTTCTCTTTCTTCCTCCTCATACTTCCTCTTCTATTTCTTCAGTATTTATTGTCTATCTCCCCTCATTAAATTGGATATAACCTCCTGAGAGCAGAAACCTCTTCTGTCTTGTTTAGACCTTTACACCATTGCCTAGAATAGTGGTACATGATAGAGAGTACATGGTGTATAAAGGCTCAAAATATTTTTGAATTAAGTGAATTAATATATCCCATTAGTATCATTTTATAAATGTGCACATTTTCATTGTATAGATTTATCATAAATTAGTCAAGTAAAGGACCTAAATCCTAAAACTAGACAACAGAAAATAATTTTATATCCTATAACATTAAATTCTACACAGTGAAATTTATGGTTTTTTAAAAATCCTTATCTTATTTTTGAGAGAGAAAGAGGGAAAGACAGAGAGATGTAGACAGAGGATCTGAAGCAGGCTCCATGCTCTCAGAGCAGAGCCTGATACAGGGCTCAAACTCACAAACTGTGAGATCATGACCTGAGCTAACTGAGCCATCTGTGCACCCCAGTTTATCTCCTCAGGATGCGTTTTTAAAGCCTTTTTCATCCATATTATAAATATTCATATAATTATATATGATGCTTTTATTGCTTCTTATATAGCAATTATAAAATTATCCCTTCTATAATTTATGTTTTTTTAGTGTGATATAAGGATGCAATGTTATTATTTTGTCCAAAACTTTTGGTTGTGAGCCCTAACAACATATACTGAATAAAACATCCTGCTTTAATTTTTTTCAAGTTTATTTTATTTTATTTATTTTGAGAGAGAGAGAGAGGTAGAGAGAGAAGGGGACAGAGAATCCCAAGCAGGCTCCACACTGTCAGCAAAGAGCCCAGTGCAGTGATGAAACCCATGGAACCGCGAGATCATGACCTGAGCCAAAACTAAGAGTTGGACATTTAACCAACGGAGTCACCCAGGTGCCCCCATCCTGCTTTTAATTTTAAAGTCAAATTCTGGGGCACCTGGGCGGCTCTGTTGCTTAAGCCAACTCTTGATTTCTGCTCAGGTCATGATCTCATGGTTTGTGAGTTCAAGCCCAGCATCAGGTCTGCTTAGGATTCTCTCTCTCCCTCTCTCTGCCCCTCCCCAACTCACTAATGTGCTTTTGCTCTCTCTCAAAAATAAATATTTAAAAAAAATTTTTTAAGTCAAATTTCTTCAGTGGCCCAGAGATTAGGGACAAACAAGAACACATCTGTTCAAAAAGGCTCCCAGATTCTGCCACATGAAGCTATCTTCTGAACATATTTCACAAACATTTTTAAGAACAGGAATATATAAATATATACCCCTTGGGATTCTCCTTTTGTTGACTCTACTTTTTTCCTTTTCTTTAACCCTCAATCTGTAGCTTCAGCAGTGGTGGTCAGAAGCAGACAAACCAAACATTCCTTAAACTGATCTTATTTATGTGCATTGGTATACAAATTTTTGTGAACATATGTTTTCATTTTCCATGGGTATAGCCTTAGAGGTAGAATTGCTGAATCCTATGGTCCGTATATATTTACCATTTTTTTACCCTTATTTTTTACTGACATAGTTGACATAAAATGTTAACATTTCAGGTATACCACATAGTGATTGACAAGTCCACACATTGTGCTCACTCATCACAATTGTAGCTACCATCTGTCACCATACAACTACATGATTAACTTTTAAGAAACTGCCATACTGTCTTGCAAAGTGCTTGTAATGTTTTATATTTCATGTTTGGCTATTCCAGTGAATGTAGTGGAAAATCTCAGCTTTATTCTTCATGGCCAAAATATGAAACAATCCGTATGCCTATCAGCAGGTAAGTGGATGGACAAACTCTGGCATATTCATACAGTGGAAAGCTCAGCAATAAAAAACAAAAACAAAAACTATTGAGGCCCAAAATGACATGCACAAATCCCAAAAACATTAGATTTAAAAAAGCCAGATACAAAGGGTTACTTATTGTACAATCCCAATCATATGAAATTCTAGAACAGATAAAAAGAATCTAGTGTCAGAAGAGAGATCAACAGTTAGGGTCAATGGTGGGACTGAAATTTGTGAAGAGGTACAAGGGAACATTTGAAAGTGATAGAAATGAAATACCCTACAAGTTGGTAGGAGTGGTGCTTACATAGGCATAAACATTTTTATCAAAACTCATGGAAGTTCAACTCTATGTGAAAAGTAGATACATTTTATTATCTTCAAATTTTATCAAAATTTATTTCTAAAATGTGGTTCTGAAGAATGAGTGAAAATGTAAAGACTAAAATTTGTTAAAGGAACATTTAAAAAATGCCCAACACCACAGAAAGCAGCAATTGATGAGAGGCTGGGCCTGGGGCCTGGGCCCAAGGAACAGATCTGTCACTGTTGTACAAGAAATTGTAAATACCCAAGATGCCCTGATGACACACATATGTGTCACAAGATGTGCGGTAAACCTCGTAACAATCGAGAGGCCTGACATCAATGCCATTTTCAGAAGTCTAGTGAACTGAAGAATGCCAGCATATCATTTTAATGTGAAGGGAAAGTTATTAAAATTCTCACACCACACCACACCGAGGTACAGTGCTTCATGGGCCTCTTTCAAACTGGAAGGCAGCATGGAACAGACTTGTAAATTCTACTCCGATCCTGGGTAGTTTGTAAAGCTCTCGACTTTGAGTGGCACCTGGAGCAAGAGAGCTCTGCGGAGGGCACAGGACTGGTGTGAAGCAGGTCAGTACACATGACACAGGGTCTGTCACCAGAACCCCAGGCAGATAAGGGTGCTGTCTAAGGGTGGAGTCTATTTCAATCTCTAATAGAGCTGCAGACACTAGGGTTCCGTTGCAAAACCACAATTTCTGTGGCAGAGAAATATTCTCCATTTGAAAAGCAGATTCTGGGAAGTAGGCTAAGCATGTGACTCTTGATTTTGGCTCAAGTCAGTACCTTGATCCCAGGGTCATGGTATTAAGCCCCACATCAGGCTCTGTACTAAGTGAGGAGCCTGCTTGTGATTCTCTCCCTATCACTCTTCCTCCCTCTCCCTCTCCTTTCCTCTAATTTTTTTTAAAGAAGAAAAGTGGGGCACCGGGGTAGCTCAGTCGGTTGAACATCCAACTTTGGCTCAGGTCGTAATCTCACAGTTTGTGGGTTCAAGCCCAGTGTTAGGCTCTGTGCTATCAGCTTGGAGCTTGAGCCAGCTTTGGATTCTGTGTCTTTCTCTTTCCCCTCCCCCACTACCACTCTGTCTCCCTCCCTCCCCCTCAAAATAAACAAACATTAAACAAAAGAAAGAAAAGCAGATTCTTGCCCACTACAGGACACAGAGAGTGAACTACAGACTCCTAGAGACTGAACACTTCACCACCATGTGATTTTGCAACTGGTCCTAGGTAGATCATCAGGTCCATTGATGACTGCTGAAATACATTGTACTGTGTAATGATTTATTTGGGATCAGGCCCTGAAGAATGCATAAAGCCTAAGTAAAATGCATCAACAAGGAGTCTAGACTCCTTGTCACTTGCCTCAACTAATATTTAGTCCTAATAAGGGGATCCCTATGACCAACTAGCAGAGGAGGAAATAATTCAGATATGTCAGTACCATCTACAAAGGACAACTAATACATGTTTGCCCCTCATTTTGTGAAGACCCTAAAGGACATTTCCAGGGAAACCTGCCCAGTGGTCAAAGCTATGAGCAGCACACAGGGGACCTAACACAGATGGAAGATGGCTGGAAGTATGGATACACACTGATTTCTTGGCAGAGGTCACTCACTGGGCTGGCTGTTAGGATCCTGACAGGATCAAAGCCAACATCAGGGAAAAGGCAACATGGTTGAACGCTGGACTTTGGTAGTGAACATAACACAGGTTGGTTTTTATGTCTCACATTAATACTTAGAAAAGGCAGAGAAAGCAAACAGGCAGTGTGACTCATCTTGTGCAAATTAGTGAGCTTACGGTCCAATGACACATTTTAAGGCAAAGAAGGTATAATACTGGGATTGCAATGGGGCGCCTGGGTGGCTCAGTCGGTTAAGCGTCCGACTTCAGCTCAGGTCAGGATCTCACGGTTCATGGGTTCAAGCCTCATGTCGGGCTGTGCTGACAGCCAGCTCAGAGCCTGGAGACTGTTTCAGATTCTGTATCTCCCTCTCTCTCTGACCCTCCCCTGCTCATGCTGTCTCTTCTCTCGGAAATAAATAAAAACATTAAAAAAAATTTAAATAATGGGATTGCAATCATGGTTAAGACCATGGAGTATTAGCATTATTTGCTTACCCAGAAACAGTGAGCCTGACAGATGGTGAAATGGCCTGATGATTTCTCTGCTTTACAGTATGTACTTGTGACCCAATTATTGCATCTATCCTCCAGGATATCTAGCTTCTACATTTTTTAAAACTTTTTTTTAAAAATTTAATTTTAGAGCATGAGAGTGGGGGAGAGGGACAGAGGGAGAGAGAGAAATAGAGAATCCCAAACGGGTCCCATGCTTAGCATGGACCCTGACAGGGGGCTCAATCCCACCATCCTGCTATCACGATGGGCTAGAATCAAGATTTGGACGCTTAACCTACTGAGCCACCCAGGCACCCCTACGTTTTTTATTATAGAGAAAAGACCTTCATAAGCTCTCCATCTGTTTTGGCCCTTAACATCCCATGACCAATTAACCACTTCTAAAGTTGCCTACAGGTCCAGCAATTCTGATTATTATCCTCACCCTGAGCTTCTCACAGTAACCGTGCCACCTTGTCTCTCAAAATTTAATTGTGCTACTAGGCCTGGTCCATCACAGAACCACGGAGTCTCTTTTGACATCAGGAGCCTCACTTTGGGCACCTCTGGCCCCTGGCACAGCAATGAGCACATTTTTACCGGGTGCCGGTGCTTCTCTCACGCTAATTTCTCAGTGCCCCCTTTGGAGGTCAAGAATGTCCTCTGGCCCCTCTCGGAGGGCAATACTGGGGTAACTGGTCAGTGGATCACTTGTGACAAACCTGTGTTGACAATCATTGTTTTCTTAAATCCATATATTATCCCAAGGAGTTTCTGACACCCTATCGTTGTATTGGCCTCTGTCAAGTCCAACTTTCAGTTAATAAACTGAACAGAAACAAACATACTGACAGATCAATAAAACCAAAACCTTGTTCATTATAAAAGCTAACAAATAGGCAAACTTTTGCCAAGATGGAATGAGAATTAAAGAGAATTCACAAATGAATATAAATGAAAATTTCAACATAACTAGATTCAGAAGAGATGCAAAGTTAATATCTATAATTTGATGTCAGTAAATGTAAATTACTAGAAAAACAGCCTACCAAAACTCGCTGAACAACACAGAAAGCAGTGTGACCCACACGCTATCTCCTGCAGCAAGTTGCTAACCACTCAAGGCTTGCTGGCCACCCCTGGAATACCTATGGGGGATCGGGGTTGCCAAACTGCTAGCCACCCTCGCTCATCCTGCCGGATGGGCATGATTTCACCTTTACCAGACTGTCCAGATAGTCTGGACCTCTTCAGACTGTAATATGGCAAACCTGGGGTAAACTGTGAATGTGTAATGTTGTCTGCTCCATGGTAATGCATTCTCCAGGAGTTGCTGGGCTTCTATAAAGCCTAAACTACTGAGGTAGACCGTGGTGTGACAGGAAGCCTACCAATATACTCTTTAGGTGTTTAGAATAGCACTAATCTTGGGGCGCCTGGGTGGCTTAGTCGGTTAAACGTCCGACTTTCGCTTAGGTCATGATCTCGCGGTTCGTGGGTTCGAGCCCCGCGTCGGGCTCTGTGCTGACTGCCAGCTCGGAGCCTGAAGCCTATTTCGGGGTCTGTGTCTCCCTCTCTCTCTGCCCCCCCTCCCCCCGCTCACGCTGTCTCTCTCTCTCCTAGAAATATTTTTTTTAGAATAGCACTAATCTCTGCCACACTTTCCCCCACACCCTCCCCCAAGTGCAGTGTTGGTTTTTATTACTATCCTACCTGGGGAGTAAGTTCCAGAGCCTTCCATCTTGCCGTCCCCACTATGGTGGCCCTTAGCCAGTGTGGGGGTTATTCCAATTGCCAACAATGTCAATCTGTCCAACAGCACGGAGTCTCTCTCACTAGGGCCGATTTGGTTACTGCCATTGCTGAATGTCCAAAATCAGAGACGAGGGCTGAGCCCCCAGTACAGCAACATTCCCTGAAAAGACTAACTAGCACTTGGTGTCAAGTTCTCTATTTTGGCCCTGAAAAGGCCACTGTTTGTTCTCACAAGAAAAAAAAAAATCCAGGTATGGGTTCTCTTTTTTGCCCACAGGGCCCCAGCCACCACTACTATCCAAAGGCTTACGAAATGGTTGAATAGTATGGGATCCCTCATATAACACTGTATCAGACCAGAAGGAACCACTCTGCAGCAAAGGGGTGGGGGGTGCAAGAATAAGTCCAGTACAAAAGGACCATTTGATATATTATGTAACTCACTTGACGGTAGCTGCTGATACACTAGAGCAGGGGAACGGCCTAGGGAAGGCACAGCTGAAAGCCCCAGCTCAGAAGCAATGTTCTGTAGGGAAAGGGTCCCATCCTTCGAAATGCAGCTTATGAGTTAGATGAGACCTTTTGTGGTGATGTGTCCCCAAAGCAGAAGACGCAGGTCCAGGTACATGTGGAAGCAGGAATGGCCTCACCTACGGCCACCATTACCAATGATTACCTCCAGGGTGCTTTGTGCTTCCCATACACACAACTCTGGGCTCTGCAGGATTAGAAGTCTTGATCTGCAAACAGAACACACTTTTCACCAGGAAGCATTAAGTTTCCTACTTAATTGCAAGCTCCAGGTATGACGTGGGCATTGTGCTCCTTGTGTCCAGGAGGGCAGAAGAGGAATCACTCTTTTTGCAGGGGTACTTGACGCATCACAAGGAGGATGCAGGGCTGATTATACAACAGGGTGAGGAGGAAGGAATGGATTCAGGTGATACGCTCAGGTGCTTCTTGCAACTTTCTTACCCACTTGTGATGGTAAATGCACAGATACAGCAACTAGGTCTGAAGAGGGCATGGGAACCATGGCTCAGACCTCTCAGGAAGGGGGTGAGCCACCAATGCCAGCAGAGGTGGTAACTGTGAAGAGGCCCCAGAATGGCTCACAGGTGAGAGACAACGACAGCATCAGTAGGGACCAGTTTGTTTCCTCAGGCTCTCCTCAGACAGACCTAAGCCGGGAAAACTGAGCTTAGCAGTGGAAGGGATGGACTGTGGCCACCCAACCCTCTCCAGGGAAGGACTTGCTGTCCAGTAGCAGGGCGTGGTCAGCTCAATGTCTCCAGTTGCTGGCATCTGTGGAGTTGGCCTCAGCTAAAAAGAGTGGATTCACCCAGGATGATCCCCTTCCTAGGGCAGCAGGCCTCTGGTGACAGAGCTCCTCAGGGCTGTGGAGACCCTCATGAGCAGCACTTCCTTCAGAGCTCCCTGCTGGTGTGGTCAGCGTCTCAACAGCCGCAGCGCAGCCTGACTTCTGCCTCTGACCCGCCTTGTCCTATTTACTCTCCCATTGCCCTTAGCCCACAGTTGCTGATCTCAATAAACACCTTGCACTCCAAACTTCATCTCAGGCTCTGCTTCCGGAGAACCCGGCCGGCCTAAAGCATAGCCTAACCTCCCGTATTAGGAACATGTGGGTTGTAAGTAACAAACACAACTTGAAGCAAGCATGAGAATTTATTAGAAGGGCATTTGGGATATCTCACAGAAGAATGCAACAATCAAGGCATGAAAAGGGCAGAGGTGAATCTGGACATTAGGACACGAACCAGGTCCTGGAACAAGCTTCCAGGCTTCACTCTTCTCCCTCGCTGCAGACTATGGTTCCCTATGTGGCAGAAAGCAGCCAACGAGAGCAACCACATTCATAGATTACAGCCTCAGTTGCTAAAATATTATAGAATAACAAGATAGTCCCAGGTTTCCAAAAGGTTTCTAATGGAAAAGACATGCGATGATTATATTACCACATCGACAAACACGTGTGCAGCTTCATAAAGGAGAGACAGGCATTAATAAGGAACATGGGATGGGCATTTCAGGGACAGGAGATTCATAAAAGGCATGAGACTGTAGAAATCTCAAGGAACTGCAAGTGGTTCAAGGAGGCCAAAAAGTACTGAGCAGGAGGAAAGATATTCAGAAACGATGGATAGGTTGGATTCGTATAGAAGTCCTCATTAAGTCCTGCTATTTCAACACGAAGTGTATAATCAGAATTGCATCTTAAAATAACCACTGTGTATAAATAACTACTGTGTGGAAAATGGACTAAAACAGAACAAAGGCAAAGTGCAAAAAATTATACGTACAGCTATTAGGGCCATGGTTGCGTTTCTCATCAGCACTTAGGCCAGACGAGGTGCTGAGCGTCTGGCAGCTTGTTGGTATCATACCTGTAGTCTCATGAGCCCAGCAGGGCTGACAACCTAAGCATATGCTGCTGGAACAAATGGCAAATGAGGGAAGCCTCAGGAACAGATCCCAAATGCCCACTGATCTATATTCTTCTATTGGTCCAGGTATTGCTGGATAAATTAGATATTCTTTAGGTTTATTTCACCTCAGGTGCTACAAGTGATGATCTTGAGATCAAACTTTGCAGAATATATGGATCTACAGAGGGAGAATGGTGTCAGAATACAAAAGTGCACAAAGAAACACTAAACAGAAAGGCACTCCTCAAGATTCAGAGACTTAATCTCCAAATGATCCATTACTTAGTAAAAGGAGGACTCTAGAATTGTCCTTGGCAGAAATGTCTTCTAGGACAGTGGGAGAACCTGGGTGGTGAAAGAGGGGATGCTCTCCCTATACATTCTACGACATAACTTACTAGGCTCTGTAAGGCTGCAAGTAAATCCCTCTTAACTTCAAAACTGGCTTTCTTCTTGATGTGGGATTTGTGGTTAGGAATCAATGAGGGAAAATGTGGGGACTCATGTTTTTTTGTGATTTACCAAGGTAATTTAAAACGTGGACACTAAAAATATCTAATTTGAGAATCAAAGACCCTTCTTCAGAGAGTACCCAGTGAATTCTACACAACATACCTCGGTCTCCACCTAAGGTATTCTGATAAACAAACCTCTGTTGCCAGCATTTGCCCTCCCTATGACCGACACATGACCCTTAGGGGAAAAAATTTGCTCTTTGGTATTCCACCAGTAGGCTAATGCCAAAGTTCAGTTATCTAGAAAGGAAACTACTGGGTTTAACTGCTTAGTAGTAAATGGACCAATCTAGACTTGAAGTGAGAAAAATTAGGTCATTTTTAGACAACAGACTCCAAACTCAATCCAGGAACTAATGAATCAATCTCTGGGACTAGGAGAGAATCAGGATAGATGACAATTTAAAACTGAGAAAATCTTCAAAGTAAAACATCACCTTGTAACTACTCTCTTACAAATGAAGTTGATAAAATCACCTTCAGGTTTGAGGGGGGAAAGCAGGAAATCCATATATTTGAGCATGAATAAAAACTTGGTAAGTTAGATACCTTTATTTTTAATGTTTTATTTATTTCTGAGAGACAGCGTGAGCAGGGGAGGGTCAGAGAGAGAGGTAGACACAGAATCTGAAACAGGCTCCAGGCTCTGAACTAGCTGTCAGCACAGAGCCCGATGTGGGGCTCGAACCCACGAACCATGAGATCATGACCAGAGCTGAAGTCAGACGCTCAACCGAATGAGCCCCCCAGGTACCCCGGAAGTTAGATACGTGTAAAACTACCATCCCAGTGCAGTGAATTACAAAATTACTCTCATTGAAGTCCCAATTTTTTAACACTGTTGTAAAATTGGTAATTACAGTAAAGAATACTGAGACTCAAAAGTACTGACAAAGCAACTTGTGCATGAGAAAAGTCTTGGTTTTCCCAAGTTTGGTATCGAGGTCAGGACTTTTCTGGATTCACCATCATACAAAGAATACTGTAGACTTTGTCAAGGACCATTATAGAGGTCACTGCAAAGTTCACTTGAGCTAAGGGGTGGTTCATGCATTGTCAAAGCGAACCCTACAATGAAAGGTTCACAATGGGAACTGCCGTATGCAGGGTACAGCTGGTGAAGAAAGGCAAAGCACAGATACTTCAAATGACGCAGCAGTGAAAGGCCTGTTTCCTAATACCTGTCCGGTAATCACAGAAATATGCAGGAAGGTAAAACAGGCTTCCTTGAGAACATCAAAAATATATTTCTCAGCACAAAAAATCTATACGCTTTCTGAAACGGAAGCTCTTAAATAACTGGAAAACCCCCTAGTTTTTCCAAAAAATATGTTATGAAACACCGAAAACATAATAGCACACAGCATCATATTTCAACAGAGTAACTTTTTAAAAAAAATGTTTATTTATTATTGAGAGACAGAGAGACACAGAGCATGAGCAGGGGCGGGGCAGAGAGAGGGGGAGACAGACTCTGAAGCAGCTCCAGGCTCTGAGCTGTCAACACAGAGCCTGATGCGGCGCTTGAACTCACGGAGTGTGAGAACATGACTTGAGCTGAAGTCGAATGCTTAACCAACTGAGCTATCCAGGCGCCCCTCAACAGAATAACTTAAATATAGGCTGTACTTTGCACACAGCACGATGTACGTACACTAGATGCACAAAGGCACCAAACTGAATGAGAACAACACTTGGACAGCACTGCTGTCATTTAGCTTGAGTGCTGTGTGATAGAGTTCACACACCTTTCTTTTGCTCACTCAGTACATCATGAGTCACTATTGCGGTTTTGTGTCCCTGTCTTTGAATACTTATTAACCAGATTTTAGATAAGTTGTTTCTGATTCTCAGATTGCAGACATTGTATATTGGCTTTTATAAAAAAAGAGAAACATTAGCAACCACAGACTCCTTTTATACGCCAACAAGCCATAAGGAAAAAGAGATGCAGTGTTATTACTTAAGCTGCATACTTAGCAATAAGACATGTTATATCAATTACCATTTTAATCGTATCACTAAAACAGAAAAACCAGCGGCATGTGATTATGTCTTGACACCAGAGGCACAACTACATATGTGCATTTCATGCTCACAATTACATTATATGTGATTCCAAAATATGAGACACACTGTGTGACACAGGAAAGTAGACCATAAATACCACTGAGAAATGTCTTATTTAGATGTTTCAATGACTCAATTTATTCACATATTTTTAAAACTTCATATTTTAGAGTGAACAACTCATTAGCATGGGTATTTTTAATAACCATGTCTATAAAAAAATGTATGGCTTCCCTTTACAGCCTTATTTCTAGGGGCACGTTTCCCATTTCTTTCAATCATTAGTTTTTACCCACAATATAATTCCCCTCCAAAACAATATGGTTGGATTACCTGCTGAAGAGTGTCCCATAATTATTATTTTCACAGAGCTTCATTCCTCAGGGTATTTTCTTAATGCACAATAAGCTGTGAGTTCTTGATGAAAATATTACCTCACTTGCTGCATTCATGGGATTTTTTATTTGCTGGACTAGGGTTTACCCTCGTGGGCATATTTCCAATACCCGATGAGATGTGGCCTCTGCAAGGCTTTCTGATGTTCACAGAATTCGTCTTTGTTGCTAATTTCCTAGTGTATGTTTGCCAAGCTTTTAAAACCCACTGAACCTCATAGGCTCATTCTACTCCGTGAGTTCTTATATAAGCATGTTAATCGGCTGAACGCTTTCCCTACATAACCTCATTTAGAGTTCCTACCCTAAAAGATTACTCAGACCTATAATGTGATGTGACTATTTATTTGAAAGGTTTACCATAACTGCATTTTCTGAAGTACAAAGACTAATAGTAACTCTACTTCTACGATTTCTTTACTGTATGAGTTCTCTGGTGATTAATGAGCTGTGATTTCTGGGAGAAGGCTTTCCCACATTCATGGCATTGGTAAGGTTTCTCTCCTGTATGAATTCTCTGGTGATTAACAAGCTGTGACTTCTGAGAGAAGGCCTTCCTACATTCACTGCATCCATAGGGCTTCTCCCCAGTGTGTGTTCTCTGATGTGGTATGAGGTGTGACTTCCGAGAGAAGGCCTTTCCACATTCGCTGCATTCAAAGGGTTTCTCTCCTGTATGTGTTCTCTGATGATTGATGAGACTTGACTTCTCCCTGAAGGCTTTACCACATTCGCTGCATTCATAAGGTTTTTCTCCTGTGTGAGTTCTCTGATGTCTAATTAGCTCCGATTTCTCAAAGAACGCTTTCCTGCAAAGACTGCATTCGTATGGTTTCTCTCCTGTGTGGATTCTCTGGTGAGTATTGAGCTGTGACTTCTGCGAGAAGGCTTTTTCACAATCCCTGCATCCAAATGGTTTCTCTCCTGTATGAGTTCTCTGGTGAGTTGCAAGACTGGACTTCTCACCAAAAGCTTTCCCACATTCAGTGCATTCATAGGGCTTCTCTCCTGTATGAGTCCTCTGATGTGATATGAGGTGTGACTTCTGACAAAAGGCCTTCCCACACTCACCACACACATAGGGCTTTTCTCCTGTGTGAATTCTCTGATGATTAGTAAGGCTTAATTTTTCACTGAAAGCCTTCCCACACTCACTGCATTCATAGGGCTTTTCTCCTGTGTGAGTTCTCTGATGTCTAACAAGTTGAGATTTCCTGCTGAAGGCTTTCCCACATTTACTGCATACAAAAGGTTTCTCTCCTGTGTGTGTCATCTGATGGGATATGAGATGTGACTTCTGGGAGAAGGCTTTCCCACACTGCATGCACCCATGAGGCTTCTCTCCTGTATGAGTCCTCTGATGGTTAATGAGACTTGACCTCTCTCTGAATGCTTTCTGACATAAACTGCATTCATAGGGCTTCTCTCCAGTATGAATTGTCTGATGTCTAATGAGCTCTGATTTCTCAAAGAAGGCTTTTCTACAATCATTGCACCCATACGGTTTTGTTCCTGTGTGAGTCCTGTGATGTGTAACGAGTTGTGATTTCCTGCTGAAGGCTTTCCCACATTCTCTGCATTCAAAAGGTTTCTCTCCTGTATGAATTCTCTGATGATTAATAAGATTTGACTTCTCACTAAAGGCCCTTCCGCATTCGTTGCACCCATAAGGTTTCTCACCTGTGTGTGTCCTCCAGTGTGATATAAGATGGGACTTCCGGGAGAAGGCTTTCCCACATTCACCACATTCATAGGGTTTCTCTCCTGTGTGTGTCCTCTGATGGGATGTGAGCTGTGACTTTTGGGAGAAGGCTTTCCCACACTGGCTACAATTGTAAGGTTTCTCTCCTGTGTGAGTCCTGTGATGTGTAACAAATTGTGACTTCTGAGGAAAGGTTTTGCCACACTTACCACAGCCATAGGCTATCTCTCTTATGTGTCTGCTCTGATGTTTAATGAGACTTGATCTCTTAGTGAAGCGTTTCCTACATTCACTGCATTCATAGAGTTTCTCCCCTAGACGATTTCGGTGAAATATGATAATCTGTGACTTCTTAGCACTAATTTTATCATATTTATCATATTCATAGTATTTTAACCAAGTATCCGCTTCCTCAGGCTTGGTATGGAGAAACAACTTATCAAATACACTTAAGCCATCTGGTTCTGTTTTTCCATAATCTGCTTTTGGAATAAGTAAATCTAAGTGATGTTTTAAAAATAATCCATCAACATTATCTTCACTGTTTGATTTCCTTAAAGGATCTAAGTTCATGCCCAGAGTGAGTTTTTTCCCAAATGCATCACATTCATGATCCTGTTTCAGATTTCTAAGCTTCTCATGGCCATCCTGGTGCCAAGCCATGTGACCATTTCCTTGCAAGACATGTTCTACAAAGAAAGAAAAACCTATGAATACTTCTGTGGTTGTCCTTCCTGAATAAAAAAAAAAACAAAAACAAAAAACAAAAAAAAAAAACACTATGCTATTTAAGGGGATGAATGCTTGGGACCGTCATTTCCCAGTCCCAGGTATAAGGTCTATATTCTAGGTACTGGGGAAAAAAAAGAAAATAAAATGTTATAAACAGGAATGAGATACAGGGAGTATATTAAGTCACCTCTGGTTGTGGTCAAATGTAAGTTTATACAATGGAGAAAGAATGTAAAAAATGTATCAAGAGCAATGAGGAAAAAAGAAGGGAGGCTGGAAGAAGCACTGATCCAATATTGTGAGAAACTCATTTCCTCAACACCTACTGAGTACACACACCATGCCCCAGGTGGAGCATGAGGCGCCAGAGACAGGAAGCAATAAGCTCGACCTTGTGCAACTTAATTCTAATGGAAAAGGAAACAAATAGAGAAAATCATTTTTACTTTTTCCCATTTTTAAATTTTCTGAAAGTTTTAAACTTACCAAATACATTTTCAGCATTATCACTAAGAGAGCCATTACATGGAGCACACCAGTTTTCATGTAACATGTTCAGGCACAAAACTTTACAATCCAGGTGTTCCTTCACTGAAAATATCCTAAGATACAAGTTCCCATTCTTAAATATTCTCAATTTGCCTTTTATTATATACCTCTATTGTCATTATTCTCACAACATAACCAGTTAATGCACTGTCATAAGTGTTCTTCATAAGGCTTATTTTTCACTAGTAATCAGTATTTGGAATTTTTCCTTGTGCTCTTACCCAAGGGTATGAAAGCCAATCAGTAATATGAAAAACTTTACTTAAACGTCAATCAAGAGTATAAATTTGAAGGAAACCCACTACTTACTGTTGGCCATATCTATTCGGGAGGTAGAGCCAACAAGATTTGCTGATGGATTTGACATGGAAGGGATAAGAGAAAGCAAGGAATCCAGAATGATCCCTAGAACTGGGGTCTGAGCAAGTCTGTGGATTATGGTGTTAATTAGTGAGTTGGGAAGACTGAGGGAAAAAGAGGTCTGGGGATTAAAATCAAAAGTCTACCATAGAAATATTAGCTTTGAGATGTAGGTTAGGACTTTGAATAAAGTGTAATAGGAAGTGTAAGAACAGAAAATGAGTATTTATAATTAAACTTATGTTACTTTAAGTGTTATATTGTTAAACTAAGTACTCATTTGGAAATTGTATCTAACTTCCTCCAATTTTTATTTTTTTCCCATTAGAAAAATGGAGTTGCTTCATATTTGGTCATTTGCTGTATATCCCAAATACCCCAACTCTCCCCACCATTTTTCTCTACTGTAGTTTATTTATTCTTAAGTTGTTTTTTTTTTTTTCATTTTAGAGAGACAGCATGAGTGGTGGAGAGGGACAGAGAAAGAAAATCACAAGCAGACTTCATATGAGGATCAATCTCATGACCTGAGCTGAAATCAAGAATCGGATGCTCAACTGACTGAGCAACCCAGGTGACCCTCTCTGCTGTAATTTAATCCATCAGCAAAATACCCTTCCAACTGGTTTCCCTGCTTCCCATTAATTTTCTTTTCTTTTTAATGTTTTATTTTTATTTTTTGAGAGAGAGAGAGAGAGAGAGAGAGAGAGAGCGAGCATGAGAAGGGAAGGGTCAGAGAGAGAGGGAGACAAAGAATCTGAAGCAGGCTCCGGGCTCTGAGCTGCCGGCACAGAGCCCAACACGGGGCTCGAACCCACAAAAGGTCAGATTATGACCTGAGCCGAAGTCCGTTAATTTTCCACTCTATGGTCAGGTTAAGCTTTTTAAAATGTAAATCAGGGGGCGCCTAGCTGGCTCAGTTGGCTGGGCATCTGACTTTGGCTCAGGTCATGATCTCGTGGTTCATGGGTTTGAGTTCCACGTCGGGCTCTGTGCTGACAGCTCAGTCTGGAGCCTGCCTCATGGATTCTGTCTCCCTCTCTCTCTACCCCTCTCCTGCTCACACTCTCTCTCTCAAAAATAAATAAAACATCTAAAAAATGTAAGTGAAATGAAATCAGATAATTTTATTATTATTTAAATTATCTGAATCAATTTAAACTCCTTCCTATTGCTTTCAAGTTGATGTATGATCTAGTTCCCACACTCCCACACTCCCAACCTCTATCTCCCTGACACAAGGCCTTTCTTTTTGCTTCATAAAGTAACTAGGTCCCTTCCTGACTTAATATATTCATGTTTATCATTCTTTTATTAATGTTTATTTGGAAAGAGAAAGAGAAGAGTATAAGGAGGGGAGGGGCAGAGAGAGGGAGAGAAAATCCCAAGCAGGCTCTGCACTATCTGTGCAGACTGACACAGAGCATGAACTCACAAACCATGAGATCATGACCTGAGGCAAAATCAAGAGTTGGATGCTTAACTGACTGGGCCACCCAGGCGCCCCCTTATTTGTCATTCCTTTAAGGAACACTTTCTGCCAATTCAGATAGTTTGCTCATTTCAGTCTTCATATCTAGAATTGGCTTCTCCACATAATCTGTTGTGAACCAAATGTTTGCATCCTTCCTTAAAATTTCTATGTTGAAGCCTTAACCTCCAGTGTGGCAGTATTTGGGAATGAGATCCCAAAGGAAGGAATTAAGGGTAAATGAGACCATAATGGTGGGCGCCTGATCCAAAAGGATTAGTATCCTTATCACAAACACCAGAGCACTCCTTGGCCCCTACTCTACCCACATGCATGAATGAGGAAAGGCCATTCGAGGGCAAAGCTACAAGGCAGCTGTCTAAAAACCAACTTCATCAGAACCCGATCACGCAGGCACCTTGAGCTTGGACTTTCAGCCTCCAGAACTGTGGGAATAACTTTCTGTGGTTTACCAGCCTGTGGTACTTTGTTATGGCAGCCTGAGGAGACTAACATACTCTCTACCATATTATTATCGACCCAATTTATTTCTATAATAGCACTTTCAGGATCTGGGTTTTATCCTGGTTATTTGAGAACTTGTTCACTTTTATCCTCCCGTGAGAAAGTAAGCACCGTGTGGGCAAGGAATAGATCCTTAATGCTCACTATTATACCCACACCATTCAGCACAACACCTGAAAAATAATATGAAAAATCAACATCTATTCCATTTTCTATGAACTGCTAAAGCTGTTGTGCAGGAAAGTTAGCTCCAGGCCTGACAGTGCTATGCAAAGACCCAACTACTTGCAAGATTGCTCTTGGCTGGCACTTGGGAACCTGGGTTTCTGGAGTGTTCCTACGATGCCCCAGGTGATAAAAGGGGCTCCCTGTGCCTGGACTGTGCACAAACAAGGTCGTTTATGCTGAGCACTTGGTCTCCTGAGAATCTGAAAATGCTGGTATGTGCTAGGCAGAGGGCCCCGTGACCAGCCCCAATAAAGCCGTGGGTGCTGGGTCTTTAGTGACCTTCCCTGGGCAGAAATACCACACACATGACTGCATTTTCATTGCTGGAGAAGTGAGCTCTGTGTGACCCTCATGGAGGGAGCAGCACAGGAAACCTTCACCTGGATTCCTCCAGACTCTGCGTGTGCCCTTCCCATGGTGATGCAGCTGTGCGTCATCACGTCACTCTAATACACTTCAGCCATTCCCACAACATCTGCGGTCCCAGTGACCCTCTGAGCATGGTGGTGTTCTTGGAGACTCAGACGTGCAGGCCTTGTGAATTTTGACTACTAACTTTGCACTCACTGCACCGCAGTAAAACATAAATGTTCATTATTTAAATGTGGAGTTAAAAAAAAAATTGGATGCAAACGTTTAACTTCTTAAGTAAATTCAATGCTTCTGGATGGTATTTTCTAGGTCTTTTACTTTTTAATCACATTAGTAATCACTCAAGTGGTAGCTATCAATGAGAGAGGGGCACATAAAAAAAAACACAAGAGGTTTCTCAAACTAAAAACTTAAGTTCTAGAATTCTACATTTTAAAACTACGTATACACCACTCAATATTACTGGTAATGGATCCATAATACATGTCATTAGAAAAAAAATCCCCATGTGATCTAATGCACACCTGGCTAAAAACACCTGTATTAAAACAATGGGCTTGTGGAGAGATGTTTGTTGAATGAATACTGTCTAACACAGAGCCGGATATGTAACTACAAGCCTGTGTCTGTGTGTGCACACAAAGCTCAGAGACCAACCAAGTAAAGAATATGACACAGACTTTAATCAGTCTGAAGAGGACTTTAGAAAAAAGGTGAGAACAACTGAGCTGGAGCAGTCAAGATTAACATTCCATTGTGTGAATGTGTATGTGAAAACAGAGTTTGTGCGGAAAGGACTAAGATAAAGCACAGCACAATCAAACAGATGCAGAGAAGAATAAATATTTCATCTGAAAACACTGAGAAATGTTCAAATGGAGTTGACCATGAATTTGAGGAAAGGGGTAAACATAAGAGGCTGCACAGACTCCTACCATGGGGATCTGGGGAGAAGAGACAATGGGCTACAGCAAATGCTCTCATTGCCTCAGCTACATTCAGAGAGCACCAGCACCCTAAAAAGTCTGTGGGGCCCAGCCCAGGCACCCATATCTCTCTGCCCAAAACAATCCTTAAGCTGCAAGCGCATGCTTGGCCTGTGTGCAGGGATTCTGGGCATTCTGGAGATTCAACGCCCCTTGGAGCAATGCTCAAGCCCTGCGAGATGGGAGTTAGCGGAGACTGGCTTCCTGGTCCCTGAGGGGGGTCCTGGCAGCCGCCACAGATGAGCACCCTTCCATCACATGCACTGCCCTTCCCTCCCCGCCCCCACGTCACTGCCCTTCCTCCCACTGCAGTGCCACTCAGATATGTAACTCAGGGAGTCTAAAGTGAATCAATGTCACACGGCGGGTGAGTAGGGGTGTTTAACAGAGCACAAGAGTGCTGGCTGCTTTAGGAACTGAAATGCATGGTATCAGTTAAGAAAACTTATAAAAGGTGGTTAGAATCTAGACCTATCTAGAAATTTGGATAATTCGGGAATGACACATCATGGGCCTAGTTTTAAGTGTGAGTTGAGGAGTTAAGTTAAAAAGAGAACTTCCAAAGGGCAAAAAACTTAAATTACAAAGAGAGACCATTCAATGTACTCCATGGTATCTAATCTACAGGAAAAGTACAACAGAACCTAATTTGTAAAAGGGAGGAAAAGGATCAAATGTTTGGGAAGAATGAGGAAGGACTTGTTCTCGGCTGTACAGAGGCTGAACAGAGTGGAATGGGCCCACAGGGTACTTCTCTGGGCATCAGAAACCCCACTGAGGGGAAAATGAAGCCTCCTGACTGTACAAGCAGACGTGTCTAACTGTAGGTGAGCAGAGGAAAGGAGATTAAACACATCAGAACAAGAAAGAAGTCAGAGTTCCAGACTTGACACAGGCCTAAATAAGCTGGAAGCAGAGAAGCCACATCTAAGACACAGGGCAGCTACTGTCGGGTGCTCTGAAACACCCCACAGGGCCAGAGACTGTGAAAAGAGTTCTCTAACACACATTTCAGAGATGTCAACCCAATGACTAGCTGACACTGTACTTCTGGATCTCACACCCACCTGAACAGTCTGCACTTGGAGCTTCTCCATCTCCGACCCATGGTTCTTCTCCTTGCTCCAACTTGAAGATGACATCAGGTTTCATAACTTCATATCCTGTTCAGGGGAAAACACAGAAGCCTTGACCCCAACTGCTTGGGCTTTAGGACCTCTGAAGAATGAGAAAAGTTTGGCATTACGGTGACCCAGTGAAGTACCCGTCTGAATATGAGCAGAGTAAATAATTCTCAATGCAATGGTCTCCCTGGTGGCTGAGGATTCTAAAATCATTCCCTTCTATAATCCAAATCCAAAACCATTACAGGAGCTTCAAAGGCTCCTGAATCTGTCAGCCTGGGTTCGAATCCAGGCCCTTTCATTCACTAGCTGTCAACCCTTGGGAAAGTGGCTTAAAAGGACTGTTAATTGTACCTGCTACACAAAACTACTCTGTAAATAAGGCAACACAGAAGCGGTAAGTGGAATATAGTCATTTCCTTGCATTAAGTGCCTATCCCCACTAACACGTTAAGTTTTGTTGAACGTATAAAGAAAATAAATCTTGGTTACTGGAAGGTCAAGTTCAGATGCTTTCCCTAGTGTCACAGTGCAAGGGACTTTCAATCTCCTGAATTTAGGTTCAAAACCATTAAAAATTTTAGAACCCCCACAGCTCTCAGCAACTAAACAAGTAAGGTACTGGGCAAAGTCTGAGGTCCTCCAGGAAGTTCTTCTTACCCAGTGACACTAGGCTGCTATAGTTCTCCAGCATGACATCCTTGTACAAGTCCTTCTGGCTGGGGTCCAGGAGTTGCCATTCCTTCTGGGTGAAATCCACAGATAAATCCTCAAATGAGAATGCCTCCTGTAAGAGCATAATCCTGGTGAATCTGAAGCATTTATCACTCTGTGAGACATGAAAGAACTGGAAACTGAGCACATTTCTCATCACAGCCAGTTATGGAAAATGAGTTGGTCACTTTGCACTGTATCTCTGCAATAAAACACCATTATGCACTCTTCCATCCTTCCTTATATACAGTACATGAGAACTGGAATTGGAGAGTTTAAATCTCAACAGGGGGGTGGGGGGGAACGTGTGAGTGGCTCAGTTAGTTGAGGGTCTGACTCTCAATTTCAGCTCAAGTCATGATCCTAGGGTAGTGAGATCAAGCCCCATGTCAGACTCCATGCTGAGCACAGAGTCTCTCTCCCTCTGTCCCCCTTCCGGTCATGCACATGCTCTCTTTCGCTCACTCCCAAAAAAAAAAAAAAAAAAATCAAAGAGAAGTGGTACCAAAAAAAAGATAATAAAGAAATACCCTAAAACACTGCGCAGTCTTGTAGGGGCTACAAATATATACATCTATTCATAAAATCAGCTACTGTAGTAGCTGAGGCACCATGTGGGTCAAAGCAAGGACAGCTTCAATTTCAGGCTTTTTACAAGAGGTTAAGTCTGAGATGAGTTTTGAGAAATTAGCAGTGCTTTCCACAAAAAAGGGGGTGCAATCACATTCTGGGAGCCAACAGCTCCAATGAAACCCGAAAATCAGGAGACTTGAGGACGTACAAACAGTTCAGGAAGACACGATCATGGGGTGCAAAGCAGTGATTATATTAAGAGGCCACATGGGAAGCGGGGTAGACTGTGGTTAACAGAGATAGACACTTTCTCGTTCCCAACAGTTAGCCATGATTTCATGGGATGGGAGTGATACAACCAAATCTAGGTTTTAGAAAGGTTTCTGGATTTAGGTCAACATGGACTTCCATCCAGAGTGCCTGGGTGACTCTCCCAACTTTGGAGCATCCGACTTCAGCTCAGGTCATGATGTTTTTTTTTTCTTTTTTTAAATATTTTATTTATTTCTAGGAGAGAGAGAGAGACAGCGTGAGCAGGGGAGGGTCAGAGAGAGAGGGAGTCACTGACTGAAACAGGCTCCAGGCTCTGAGCCGGCAGTCAGCACAGAGCCCGACGCGGGGCTCGAACCCACGAACCGCGAGACCATGACCTGAGCGAAAGTCGGACGCTTAACCGACTAAGCCACCCAGGCGCCCCAAGGACCATCCAACTCTTGACCTTAGGATCGCTGACTTCAGCCCCCACACTGGGCGTATAGCTTACTTTAAAACAAAACAAAGCAAAACAAAACAACAAGTCCTGGCAAACCAGGACTTTAGAATTTCTTTTTAACTAAGGAAAAAAAAAGGTATTGCTGATATTTTTGTTACCATGGAAAATCTAATCATATCTAAAGAAAATTACTAGAATTAATAACAGGCTTAAGGGACCCTAGGTGGCTCAATGGATTAAGCGTCCAACTCAGTCTCAGCTCAGGTCATGATCTCATGGTTAGTGAGTTCAATACCCACATTGAGCTCTGCACTGACAGCATGGAGCCTGCTTGGGATTCTCAGTCTCCTTTTCTACCTCTCCCACTTGCACCATCTCCCTGTCCCTCTCAAAATAAATAAGTAAACTTTAAAAATAAATAAATAAACAGGTTTAAGAAGTTCCTGAATACAAAATCAATATGTAAAAACCTACTATATTTCCATGTTTTGGCAAGAAAACTTTAAAAATTTTATATGCCATAAAATTTAAAATACCGCTTACCATAGAAATGACTAATTACAGGTCTGGGACAGAAAACATACAAGCTGAGCCTTGACGTACTTTACCATGTGATACACCAATACTTCATTTAAGAAACAAAGAAGTGCTTAGAAGCAGGGTATCATTCTGCGGCCTCTAGTAAAACAGTCCATCAGGGCAACAATCATAAAGCAGCTGGAGTGACAGGCGGACAAACAGACAGGAAGAATATGTACCACCACCTCTGAAACACTTTTACTCAAAAAGTCACACTTAAGTCTGATTAAGCCTCCAGATCAAATCTGTGATGATGAAAATATGCTTTATCTGCACTAATTCATGGCTACTGAGTACCTGAAATGTAGCTAATATGACAAAAGGCCTGGATTTCGTGGTTTTAAATTTAAGCAGTCGTGTGTGGCCAATGGTCTGAGTACCTATCAACACAGCTCTAAATCTGCCCGTTTACAGGAGACACAAAACACACTGGCACACCGTGGGGATACATGGAGCAAAACGCAGACAGTGGGAAATCCACAGAATACATAAAAGCCTTGGCCTCTTCAATCAAGAATGGGGCTAGGGGCGCCTGGGTGGTTCAGTCGGTTAAGCGTCCGACTTTGGCTCAGGTCATGATCTCAACTGTTCATGGGTTCGAGCCCCGCGTCGGGCTGTGTGCTGACAGCTCAGAGCCTGGAGCTGCTTCGGTTTCTGTGTCTCCCTCTCTCTCTGACCCTCCCCTGCTCACGCTCTCTCTCTCTCTCTCTCTCTCTCTCAGAAATAAATAAAACATTAAAAAAAAAAAAAGGATGGGGCTAGAAAAAAAAGAACCAACAGTTTAAGAGGACTTAAGAGACCGATCAACCAATGACACTGTACGAACTTTCCTGGATTCTGATTCAAACAAACTGCAAATGACTTGTGAATTTTAAGACACAACTGGAAATGTGACCACTGACTGGATTCGGTGATACTGAGAAGCTGCCTTAAGTGGAGAGAAGATTCCAACTGCAGTGAATCTCACAAACAAAATGTTAAATGAAAGAAACAACCACAAATTAGTACCTACTGCAGCAGACAACACCAAACTGCAGTGTTTAGGGATGAATACTTAGGAGTAAAACCATAAAGAAAAGCAAGGAAATGGTTACAAAAGTCAGGGTTCTGGTTTCCTCTGTCAGGAGGAGAAGTTGTGGTTGGCAGAGGCACACGGAGGGCCTCACCTGACCTGGAATGTTCTGCTCCTTGACCTGAATGGTGGCTTCACAGGTATTCAGTCAATAATAATTCAATACTTTGTACTTTTAGAATTTTATGTACTTTTTGGTATGTGAATTCTGCTTCACATTTAAAGAGAGAAATTATGATTACTAAGTGCTGCTTTGGCATTTTCTCTCTGGGTCACAGTATGGAAAACTATGAAAATGACCATAAGACCCATGTATTTACTGTATTTCTCGGAGAACATTACTCACACAAACAATATCATTTATTCAAAGATTCCATTAAAGAATGAACAAGACATACTTTTTATGAAATATTAGTTTACGTTTTTCTTAGGATAGCGCAACTCATAGAAATATTCTTATTTTTTTACTACAACTGCTAAAAATTTGAGAACCAAGTTTGTAGCTCAAATTCATTAATAATGCAGGACACTATTGCTCATTAAAATTCAAATCTTAAGACTTCTTAAAACCCTATAGTTATTAAAGCTGACCTTTGAACATTATGGGTTTGAACAGTGCAGGTCCACTTATAAGCAGATTTTTTTCAATAAATACAGTAGAGTACTATAAATCTATTTCCTCTTTTATGATTTTCTTAACATTTTCTTTTCTCTAGCTTTATCATAAAATACAGTACATAATACACATACAAAATACTGTACATGTTAATCACCTGTTATCGGAAAGACTTCCAGTCAAGAGTAGGCTACCGGTAGTTAAGTTTTGGGGAATCAAAAGTTCTACACAGATTTTCCACTGTGCAAAGAGCTGGCATTCTTGATGCCCACGTTATGCTAACTGCTCCAGTTTTGTTCCAACCTGGATCTTCTATTCCAAAGCTATTTCCCTCTGATTTCTGAACTACTTATATTTTTCTTTTTCACTGGAAGACTTACATGCCTCTTCTAATCCTCTGGAAAATAAGAAAGAAGCCACAATCAGCTCACCTGTAACATGGTTATTTTCTGTTGCCCAGGCCAGAGGAGTTGCACATCTGAGACCTGCTCCACCCTGCGCCTCTTCTGCTTCTGTCCCAGACGCTCACTGTCCGGTGGTGGCCGGGTCTCTCACACTGACAGGTTCCTGGCTCCAGGAGCTCCTCTCTTACGTCACATAAGCAGGCTCACTGTGGGCAGCCAGGATCTGCGGACTTAGGAACAAAAGCACTTTACTGGTATATTCACACTGCACCTAAAATCTTTTCTTCTCTTGCTAGGAACCAGAAATTCATGATTCTATGTTTTTCTTCTCAAGTAGGCTTTACGTCCATCGTGGAGCCCAACACGAGCTTGAACTCACAACCCTGAGATCAAGACCTAAGCTGAGATCAAGAGTTGGGCGCTTAACATTAAAAAGAAATTTAAAAGGGCGCCTGGGTGGCTCAGTCGGTTAAGCGTCCGACTTCGCTCAGGTCATGATCTGTTTGTGGGTTCGAGCCCCGCGTCGGGCTCTGTGCTGACAGCTAGCTCAGAGCCTGGAGCCTCCTTCAGATTCTGTGTCTCCCTCTCTCTCTCTGCCCCTCCCTTGCTCATGCTCTGTCTCTCTCTGTCTCAAAGATAAATAAACTATAAAAATTAAAAAACAAATTAAAAAAAGAAATTAAAAAAAATATGGGATGGTAGAAACTTGGTGGCTCAGTTGGTTGAGCATGCGACTTTGGCTCAGGTCACAATCTCACAGTCCATGAGTTCAAGCCCCATGTAGGGCTCTCTGCTGACAGCTCAGAGCTGAGAGCCTGCTTCAGATTCTGTGTCTCCTTCCCTCTCTGACACTCCCCTGCTCACATTGTCTCTCTCTCTCTCAAAATAAATAAATAAACATTAAAAAACTTTAACAAAAAAAAGAGACACTTAACCAACTAAGCCAGACAGGTGCGCTGATTATCTGTGCTCTGAAGAACTGAAATCGAGTTATCTAGTATTAGGAACAAAATATAGTGCAAACGAACAGCAGAGTCTGTGACTTTGCAAACAGATACAGAAATATCAGAAATGAAGTAATTCTGAGATCCAGTCACTGATCACTGTGGACATTGCTGTATAAATCACTTTAACAGGTGCCATGAAGTACAACTCTATTTTAGGTAGATGGGGGGCACCTGGGTGTCTCAGTCGGTTAAGCATCCAACTTTGGATCAGGTCATGATCTCGCGGTTTGTGGGTTCGAGCCCCACGTTGGGCTCTGTGCTGACAGCTCAGAGCCTGGAGACTGTTTCAGATTCTGTATCTCCCTCTCTCTCTGACCCTCCCCTGCTCACGCTGTCTCTGTCTCTCTCAGAAATAAATAAAAAAACATTTAAAAATATATATATTTTTTAGGTAGATGGAATTTTGGAGAGCTTAAGTGATTTGTATTAAAACAGGCTTGTTTCAACTACCTTTTCCCTTCACTGGCTATATGGCTTTGAACAAAAACAGACAAAACTTCATATTTATGAGTCTTTGCTCGCTATACCCTTCTCAATTTATGTCTGCAGTTCTATCAATTTCTGACAGCAGTATGTTAAAGTCTCCCAACAGGATTACAGATTGGTAAATCTTTCCTTATAATCTTGTTGATACTTGGGTCTATATGTTTAAAGCTATGTTGTCTGACACACAGAGATTTTCTATTTCTCAAAGAGTATGATTTAATCACTATGTAATGGCACTCCGTACTCAAAAAAATGTTCCTTTATTGCCATTTTTTAAATTGCTACAATTGTGAGGATAAAGTGGATATTTGGGTCCATTTAACAGTGGGATTCTGAGGAATAAATGAAATAATAAAAGGAAAGGGACTATTCCTTGTAATAACAACAGCTAACACTCGAATGCTTTCTATATGTAAGGGAAAATACTAAGCATGTTATAATTTGACACTCACAGACAACCCAATGAGGCATTTAACATAATCTCCATTTTTTTTATTTTTTATTTTTTAATTTATTCATTTTTGAGAGAGAGAGAGGGAGAGAGAGAGAGAGAGGAAGTGGGGGAGGGGCAGAGAGAGAGGGAGACACAGAATCTGAAGCAGGCACCAGGCTCTGAACTGTCAGCACAGAGCCCGACACAGGCGGGGCTCGAACGAGCTGTGAGATCATGACCTGAGCCAAAGTTGGATGCTTAACTGACTGAGCCACCCAGGCACCCCAGAAAGTAGAGATTTTTAAAGTGATTTAGTATACCTGCACAGTTATTAAGTATCAGAATTGGAATATTATTTCTCTTTCTTGCTATTTAAGGCACTTAGTACTAAAATCATGTCATATGGGGGCACCTGGGTGGCTGAGTTGGTACACAGTCAGTCACTGTGTTTCACAAAAACACAAGTGATGAACACTCTGCTACCTCCAAATCACACTAAAAATTAGCACTTAAAACACCAAGCTCAAGGTGCCTGGGTGGCTCAGTTGGTTAAGCATCCAACTTCAGCTCAGGTCATGATCTCGCAGTTTGTGGGTTCAAGCCCCACGTCGGGCTCTGTGCTGACAGCTCAGAGCCTAGAGCCTGCTTCTGATTCTGTGTCTCCCTCTCTCTCTGCCCCTCCCCTCTGTCTTTCTTCTCTCAAAAATAAATAAATAAAAAAAAATTTTTTAATTGGTGGAGGTGGGGAACAAAGAAAAAAAAAACAATAAACAAAACACCAAGCTCTTCTCTTTCACATCTTTACATCTTCAACAGTGAATATACATGCATCTTACAACAGGAGCTGGCAGACATGAGCACTAAACAAGTATTAGCTATAATTATTATTTTAATAGTAAAACATGATGGCAAAATTCAGAAACGTACATAAGTTAAATAAGAAACAACTATAATTCCTTCTATCACCAGGACAGAGAACCATTTTTAAGAGATGGGGAGGGGCACCTGATGGCTCAGTCAGACTAGCATTCGATTTCAGCTCATATCATGATCTCAAAGTTCAAGAGATCAAGCCCTGAATTGGGCTATGTGCTGACAGCCTGCTTGGGATTCTCTCTCCCTCTCTCCCTACCCCTCCCCAGCTCGCGCATGCATGCTCTCTCTCAAAATAAATAAACTTTACGGGCGCCTGGGGGGCTCAGTCAGTTAAGCGTCTGACTTCAGCTCAGGTCATGATCTCACGGTTCATGGGTTCAAGCCCCACATCAGGTTCTGTGCTGGCAGCTCAGAGCCTAGAGCCTGGAGCCTGTTTCAGATTCTGGGTCTCCCTCTCTCTCTCTACCCCTCCCCCAGTTGTACTCTGTCTCAAAAATAAATAAATTATATTAAAAAATTTATTTATTTATTTATTTTTTAAATGTTTTATTTCTGAAAGAGAAAGAGAGAGCCTGAGCAGGGGAGGGCCAGACATAGAGGGAGATACAGAATCTGGAGCTGTCAGCATAGACACCAATGCGGGGCTCAAACCCATGAACCGTTGAGATTATGACCTGAGCCGAAGCCAGAAGCTTAACCGACTGAGCCACCCAGGCGCCCCCCCAAAAAATTTTTTAAAATAATAATAAATAAACTTTAAAAAAGAGATAGGGAAACTATTTGGATATTTTTAACAAAAGTCTAAGTACGTGACCACATTTAAAAACTTCTCCTCCCCCTACATGCAACGACCATTTCTCCAAGTCAATAAACTTAGTTCTATAATATACACAGACTTCTTACATAAAATAATAAAAAGAGAGAAAATAGGGGCATCTGGGTGGCTTAGTCGGTTAAATGTCCAACTCTTGATCTTGGCTCAGGTCATGATCTTGCGGTTTGTGAGTTCGAGCCCCATGTTGGGTTCCAAGCTAGCAGTGCAGAGGATTCTCTCTCTTCTCCTTCTCTCTCTGCCCCTCCCCTGCTCACACTCGCACCCTCTTCCTCTCTCTCAAACTAAATGAATAAGCTTAAAAGAAACAGGTAGAAAATAAAATCTATTCTAAAAGAAAAAAACATATAAAATGTGCAGGAATATACTTGAACAAGAAACATGTAAAGTCCCTAAGAAACAAACTAAAATACCAAAGGGACTATAGAAATACGCTTCATACATGCACAGTTTGATCTTGCTCTGTGATGATAAGACTTACAGTAAAGAAAATTTAGCCCCCAATGATTTATATCTTTAGTTAACTCCAATCATAATCTCTAAAAATTTTTCTTTCACAAGCAATTGTAAAGTTCATCTGGAAGAAAAAGGTTCAGGAACAGCGTGGACACTTAAAAAAAACCTGTTATTTATTTATTTATTTATTCTGAGAGAAAGAGCGAGTAAGCAGGGGAGGGAGAGAGAGGGGGGCAGAGAGAAGAGGGTACAGAGGATCTGAAGCAGGCTCCACGCTGTCAACACAGAGCCACATGCAGGGCTCGAACCTACGAACTGTTGAGATCATGACCTGGGCCCTAATCAAGAGTCGGAAACTCAAGCAACTAAGCCACCCAGGTGCCTCTTGACACTTTTAGAAATATAAAATAATGGGGCGCCTGGGTGGCTTAGTCGATTAAGCGTCTGACTTTCGCTCAGGTCATGATCTCGTGGTTCGTGGGTTCGAGCCCCGCGTCAGGCTCTGTGCTGTCAGCTCAGAGCCTGGAGCCTGTTTCAGTCTGTGACTCCCTCTCTCTCTGACCCTCCCCTGCTCATGCTGTCTTTCTCTCTCTCTCCTAGAGATAAATAAAACATTTTAAAAAAAAATTAAAAAAAAAAGAAATATAAAATAATGAATGTGAACAAGTCCACGTAATATCAATATGTATTCTAAAATTAAATGATTACAAAAGCATTTGACACTGGCTGCAGAAAAGACATGCAGATAAAGTATAGTAATCCAAACACATAAGAATTTATAACACAAGGAATATGGTAGTTCAAAGCCATGAGTAAAACTGGGTTGTTTAATGAACAGAAGTGATTAACATTTGAAAGAAAATAAAGCTACATTTGTACCTCATCCATCACAACAAACTACTTCAAGATGGATTTGAATTTAAACCAAGATAATGTCTGAAGAAAACAAAAGTATTTATACAATTTGGGGTGGGTTTTCTTTTTTTTTTTTTTTTAATATTTTTATTTATTTCTAGGAGAGAGACAGAGACAGCGTGAGCAGGGAGGTCAGAGAGAGGGAGTCACAGACCGAAACAGGCTCCAGGCTCTGAGCTGGCAGTCAGCACAGAGCCCGGCGCGGGCTCGGCCACGAACCGCGAGATCATGACCTAAGCGAAAGTCGGACGCTTAACCAACTAAGCCACCCAGGCGCCCCGGTGGGTTTTCTTTATACATGATACAAAGGCAAAAACCACAATAAAAAAAAAAGTCAATAGAGTGCCTGAGTGTCTCAGTCAGTTAAGGGTCATAATCTCTCAGCTCAGATCATAATCTCTTGGTTAGTGGGATCGAGTACCACATCAGGCTCCAGGCTGACAGATATGGAACCGATTTAGATATTTTTAAGAAAAATGTTAGCATGAAGCCTGCTTCTAATCCTGTCCCCTGGCTCTCTGCGCCTTCCCCACTCTCTCTCTCTAAAAAATAAACAAACATGGGGTGCCTGGGTGGCTCAGTCAGTTAAGGGTCCGACTTCAGCTCAGGTCATGATCTCTCAGTTTGTGGGTTCAAGCCCCATGTCAGGCTCCATGCTGTGTGGAGCCTACTTCTGATCCTATGTCCCTCTCTCTCTGCCCTTCCCCCATGCTGTCTCTCACTCTCTCTCTCAAAAATACACATTTTTACTTCAGCTCAGGTCAAGATCTTGAGGTTCGGGAGTTTGAGCCCCGTGTTGGGCTCTGTACTGACAACTCAGAGCCTGGAGTCTGCTTCGGACTCTTTGTCTTCCTCTCTCTGTCCCTCCCCTGCTCACACTCTGTCTCTCAAAAATAAACATTTAAAAAACTTAAAAAAAAAAAAAAGAAAAAGGGAGGGCCTGGGTAGCTTAGCCCATTAAACGGCCGACTGTTTTTTTTTTTTATAATGTTTTATTTCTAGGAGAGAGAGAGACAGCGTGAGCAGGGGAGGGTCAGAGAGAGAGGGAGTCACAGACTGAAACAGGCTCCAGGCTCTGAGCGGCAGTCAGCACGAGCCCGACGCGGGGCTCGAACCCACGAACCGCGAGATCATGACCTAAGCGAAAGTCAGACGCTTAACCGACTAAGCCACCCAGGCGCCCCTAAGCGGCCGACTTCTGCTAAGGTCATGATCTTGCGGTTCCTAAATTCAAGCCCCGTGTCAGGCTCTGTGCTAACAGCTCGGAGCCTGGAGCCTGCTTCAGATTCTGTGTCTCCCTTTATCTCTGTCCCTCCTCTGCTCACGCTCTGTCTCTCTGTCTCTCAAAAATAAATAAACATAAAACATTTTTTAATTAAATTAATAAAATTAAAAATTTTTGAAAATAAAAAGTGAATAAATTTAACTATTAAAAAAACTTAGGGGCACCTGGGTGACTCAGTCAGTTAAGCATCTGACTTGGGCTCTGGTCATGATCTCAACAGTTTGTGAGTTCAAGCCCTACTTCAGGCTCTGTGCTGACAGCTCAGAGCTTGGAGCCTGCTTTGGATTCTGTGTCTCCCTCTCTCAAAAATGAATAAACATTAATTTTTTTTTTAATTTAAAACCCCGTGTGGTTAAAAAAAACCCCAATCAATTATAGTACACACACACACACACACACACACACACACACACACACACACCACAAACCAAGAAAATACACCTACAACAAATCTGGTTTCCTTTGCATTACACTTTCACTTCATTTCTCATAATAAAATTTCTGGCACTGTGACAAATAAAACTGTTTCTCATTGAAACCATTTCCTTAAACAGACAGCCAAATTCACAATATGATTTTAAAATTTCCTTTACAGGGGCGCCTGGGTGGCTTAGTCGGTTAAGTGTCCGACTTTCGCTTAGGTCATGATCTCGCGGTTCGTGGGTTCGAGCCCCGCGTCGGGCTCTGTGCTGACTGCCAGCTCAGAGCCTGGAGCCTGTTTCAGTCTGTGACTCCCTTTCTCTCTGACCCTCCCCTGCTCACGCTGTCTCTCTCTCTCTCTCTCTCTCTCCTAGAAATAAATAAAACATTTAAAAAAATAAAATAAAATAAAATTTCCTTTACAATTAATTGTTGTCAAAGACTACTCAGTGAAGTTTACTTGGGTTTCAGTGAGAACCTATCAAGAGTGGAAAACTTAAGTCAAAGTGATGTAGACAAACTACAGAAAATAGAGTTGAGAATCTCAGGTCAACAGGGTGTGACCAGCCATCACTGTGGTAGTTTTAAAATATTTCTGATGGGGCGGGGCGCCTGGGTGGCTTAGTCGGTTGAACGTCCGACTTTCGCTTAGGTCATGATCTCGTGGTTCGTGGGTTCGAGCCCCGCGTTGGGCTCTGTGCTGACTGCCAGCTCAGAGCCTGGAGCCTGTTTCAGTCTGTAACTCCCTCTCTCTCTGACCCTCCTCTGCTCACGATGTCTCTGTCTCTCTCTCTCTCTCTCTCTCTCTCTCCTAGAAATAAATAAAACATTTAAAAAAAAATTAAAAAAAAATATTTCTGATGGGGGCGCCTTGGTTGCTCAGTTGGTTAAGCATCTAACTCTTGATCTTGGCTCAGGTCTTGCTCTCTGGGTGTGAGTTCAAGACCTGTGTTGGGCTCCATACTGGCCATGAAGACTACTTACATAAATAAATAAATACACAAAAATAAAAAAATCAAATATTTCTGATGATATTGAAGTTTATTACTCAGAAAAATGCAGACTGAGGGCACCTGGCTGGCCTAGCTGGTGGAGCATGTGACTCTTGATCACTCTTGATCTTGTGTTGTGAGCCTGAGCCCAACTTTGGGTGCAGAGATTACTTAGAAATAAAAGCTTCAAAAAAAAAAAAAAAGAAAAGAAAAGGAAGGATGCCTAGGTAGCTCAGTCAGTTAAGCATCCAACTTTGGCTCAGATCATTATCTCATGGTTCAAGGGTTTGAGGCCCACGTTGAGCTCTGTACTAATAGCTCAGAGCCTGAAGCCTGCCTCAGATTCTGTGTCTCCCTCTCTCTCTCTCTGCCCTTCCCTTATTTGTACTGTGTGTGTGTCTCTCTCTCTCAAAATAAACATTAAAAAAATTTTTTAGGGGCGCCTGGGTGGCTTAGTCGGTTAAGCGTCCGACTTTCGCTTGGGTCATGATCTCGCGGTTCGTGGGTTCAAGCCCCGCGACGGGCTCTGTGCTGACTGACAGTTCAGAGCCTGGAGCCTGTTTCGGCCTGTGACTCCCTCTCTCTCTGACCCTCCCCTGCTCACGCTGTCTCTCTCTCTCTCCTAAAAATAAATAAAACATTAAAAAAATTAAAAAAAATTTTTTTTTTAAATTTTATTTATTTTTGAGAGAGACAAAGAATGCAAGCGGGGGAGGGGTAGAGAAAGAGGGAGACACAGAAACCAAAGCAGGCTCCGGGCTCCGTCATCACAGAGCCTGACATGGAGCTTGAACTCACAAACCCTGAGATAATGACCTGAGCTGAAGTTGGCCGGTCAACTGACTGAGCCACACAGGCGACCCTATAAATAAACTTTTAAGAAAAAGGTTAAAAAAAAAGGGGGGAGATTCAACCTTACTCTAATTTAAACGAATGTTTTTGAAAGCTGGCCCCTGAGAGAGAAGTTATTCCCTGAACTCTTTTATATTTGGCTCCCGCATGTCCTCTCAGCAAATGAAGCCTAAGCCCTTCACTGTACGATTTGGCCCAATTGAACTTGGGCGGTACTGTCGCGTACCTTGGGGGTCTCCCGCATCACAGCAGCTCTCCCTGTGACAGCTCTCACGTTTATCTTCAGAAGGAAGGTGCAACCGTCATCCTGCAGCTCCACTTAGCGCCAAGTTCTGAAGGAATTTCAGGGGAAAAGTAGAGAATAATAAAAAATGTTTACTTTAATTAACTTTTAAACATCATAGTACCTTTTTTTTTTTAATGCATTCAGGACACATTACAGAAAGTCGTAAGGCACAGGGAGGCTCAGCAACTTGCCCAACATGGATGACACACCTAGGACATCCTGGGCCACTGGTCCCTCCGGTGCCCCTCAGACCTGCAGTCACAGCGCCCCTCCTCCCACTAAGCTGCGGGAAGAGGTGGACAGAGGCCCCCAGAGTCTCTGTTCAGATTTCCAGTGCAGACGCCATACAGCCCACTGTCCAGAAATAATGCCACCAGGGCAGTTAAGGATGAAAACAGAAGTTCTCGGGGCCAGCTAAATAACCCCCCGCGCGGAACAAAACAGCTCACGTGAAGAAAACTATGTGTGATACACTATAATGACTTCGAGCTGCATACTCCTAACCTGTTTTTTAAAGCAAACAGAAGAAAGATGCACCAAAACTCGATCTACGTTTACTGACTAGAAGAAACGTACTAAAACGCCAACAGTGACTGTGTCCTGGTGATGGGATCATGGAAGATTTTCACTTGAATCTGAGGATCAAGTTGCTCCAGACTGCAGTGAACACATTTTACATTTATAACAGAAAAAAGTATAGACATTATTTTTTAAAACCTTAAACTCCCTAATCCAAGAACACAGCAAAGCCAAGCACTTTCAGTCCGCCACCGCACGGAAGAAACAAACGATAAGTAATTAAAATGAAAGATGTTTTAATGACAGCAAAAAGCATCAGAGCTAGGGGGGAAACACCATTTCTTTTCGCTCCCTCACGTTCAGCTGATAAATGTGAGGCCCAGGAAACGCGGGCGGACCACATCTGCCGTAAGAACTCTAGGCCATTGTTATCCCGGCCACGGCGGCCAGTTATTGCCAGAATCGGTTCGGGGGTTGTGTTTGGTGTCGAGCCTTTAGAAACAATCCTACTGATCCAAGGAGAGCTGAGTGGGTGAAGTCAGGGCGGGGGGCCCAGCAAGAAGTCCCCGCACCGCCCGACGCCTCAAGGACCAGCTCTGGGCGCAGCCCGGGACCGGCCACACTGCGCCCCGCGTCCGGGGCCCCAGGCGGGGAGGCGCCGCCTTCACAAACCCGACGGAAAGGCCTCCCCCGAGCAATGGCCCAGAGGCCCGGGGCCGCGGCGCCCCCGCACTCACCCCAAGCCCCGCCGGCGAACCCCGACCCCCGCGCCGACGCCCTCAGGCCCCCAAGCCTACAGCCTACACACGGCCGCCGAGTCCGGCCCGCGAGCCTCCACACGCGGCCCCAACCGCCAGCCCCAGACCCCGCAGAAACGCCAGCACCGACCGCAGGCCTCAGTCGTCGGACGCGCAGGCCCGGGGACCACGTGACCCGCGCCCGGCGCCCCCCCGCCCGCCGCCGCCGCCGCCCCGTCCCCCACCGCACGCGCCCCCGGCCCCACCCGCGCGCCTCCGTGAGGAGCCAGCGGGCCCGCGGAACCCCGACCCGGCGGCAGCGAGGCAGGGGGCCGCGCGCACCGCTACGCGGGCGCGCGCCCGCAGGCGCCCACACTCGCCTGTCGCTTGGCGGCGAAGGACAAAGAGAAGGGGCGCAACCCGAACGCGCCGGTGGCCGTGCGAGTGCGAGTACGCGTGCGCGAGAGAAAGACGCCTTTGTTTTTCTCTTTCTTTTTTTTTTTTTTGGTCAGCTTCACTCAAGGAAGTGGCCTTTGTACTGCATTTCCCACAAAGCTCCGCGGCACGTAGGCGTCCGGCGTCTGAGGAGCGCCGGTTGCCTAGAGACGCTAGGGCGACCACGCGCCCTGGACCAAGTTGCGTGAACGCGCATTTGGGGAAAAACCTAAAGGATTACGATTTAAAAGACTGGGAATCCAAATCTATCAATACATTAAAAAAAGAGACAGAGAGAATTGATTTTAAGAATCCAGGACCGCCTGGGTGGCTCGGTCCATTAACCATCGGACTGTGGCTCAGGTCATGATCTCAGGGTTCATGGGTTCAGGTCCCGCGTCGGGCTCTGTGCTGACAGCTCAGAGCCTGGAGCTGCTTCGGATTCTGTGTCTCCCCCTTTCTCTCTCTCCCCCTCCCCGTTCATGCTCTGTCTCACTCTATCTCTCAAAAATAAATGAAAAAATTTGAGGAAAAAAAAAAAAAGAATCCAGGGGCGCCTGGGTGGCTCAGTCGGTTAAGCGACTGACTTCAGCTCAGGTCATGGTCTCACGGTTCGTGGGTTCGAGCCCCCTCGTCGGGCTGTGTTCTCACAGCTCAGAGCCTGGACCTGCTTCACATTGTGTCTCCCTCTCTCTCTGCCCCTCCCCTGCTTATGCTCTGTCTTAAAAAAATAAATGTTAAAAATTTTTAAAAAAAGGAATCCAACTGAGGAAATAAAAGACATTTATTAATACATTTATATTAAACAGACAGGAATTAACAGAAAAAAATAAAGCTGATCCATAATTCAAGTGCTGTGGGAGAAAGTTCTAAGTCACTATTCTTATAAAGAGAGAGAAGGAAGGGATGATAAAATGAGAACAGCCATAGACGTATAGGATATTGGATGAGAATTCTCTCTATGCTAAGAATTTTGAAATTAAATGATTGACCTGGGATGGATGTGTCAAATTCAGTTCAAGAGAGGAGAGGGGCCCCTGGGTGGCTCACTGGGTTTAGCGTCCAACTTCGGCTCAGGTCATGATCTCACGGTTTGTGGGTTTGAGCCCCGCGTCTGGCTCTGTGCTGACAGCTCAGAGCCTGGAGCCTGTCTTTGGATTCTGTGTCTCCCTCTCTCTCTGACCCTCCCCTGCTTGCACTGTCTCATGACCCTCAAAAATAAATTAAAAAACATAAAAATTAAAAAAAAAGAGAGAGAGAGAAAAGAGAAAAACACATTCTGGATAAAGATGAGGACAATTTCAGAGATTCTCTGCCAAAAAGCATCAATAATTGAGTTTCCAGGGAATTCTTTCAAACATCCAGTGATCAGAGAATTCTTACATATAAAAATTTCCAGAGGAAATAGAAGGAACTGTTTCTATTTATTAGCAGAAAGAGACCGAAATCGACATGTATGACTTGAAAAGGAAGCTCAGGCTAAACTTGATTATGACTACCCAAACATAACTACTAAAAGGGTCTCCTGTGTGGCTCGGTTGGGCATGACTCTTGATTTTGCCCAGGTCATGATCACAGGGTTTGTGGGGTCAGGCCCCACGTTGGGCTCTGCACTGATAGTGCAGAGTGTGCTCGGGATTCTCTCTATCCCTATCTTTCCCTCCCCTGAATGTACGCTCTTTCTCTCTAAATATAAATAAACATTTTAAAAATTCACTCCAGGGGCGCCTGGGATGCTCAGTCAGTTAGGCAGCCAAGTTCAGCTTAGGTCCTGATCTCATGGTTGGTAGG
The DNA here is from genome assembly GCA_017311185.1 of Proteles cristata cristata. Lineage (NCBI taxonomy): Eukaryota > Metazoa > Chordata > Mammalia > Carnivora > Hyaenidae > Proteles > Proteles cristata. Next base: position 319,718 of record JAESUZ010000041.1, on the reverse strand, counting down.
TTTAAGCCCCACGTCAGGCTCTGTGCTGACAGCTCAGAGTCTGGAGCCTGCTTTGGATTCTGTATCTCCCTCTCTCTTCGCCCCTCCCCCTGCTCAGATCTGTCTTTCGCTCTCTGTCTCAAAAATAAATAAACATTTTTAATAATAAAAAGAATACAGTAGAATACAGTACAGAGTTTTATTTTTTAAATGTTTTTATGTATTTCTGAGAGAGAGACAGCGTGAGCAGGGGAGGGTCAGAGAGAGAGGGAGACACAGAATTTGAAACAGGTTCCAGGCTCCGAGCTGGCCGTCAGCACAGGGCCCGACACGGGGCTCAAACGTACAAACCGCAAGATCATGACCTGAGCCGAAGTTGGACGCCTAACCACTGAGCCGCCCAGGCGCTCTACATTCCAGAGTTTTAAAAAATAAAAAAATTAGAGGAGCACCTGGATGGCTCAGTCAGTTGAGCATCCAACTCTTGATTTCAGCTTAGGTCACAACCCAGGGGCATGGCACTGAGCCCTGCATGGGGTTCCATGTCGGGCTTTGTGCCAAGTGTGGAGCTTGCTTAAGGTTCTCTCTCTGTCTCCATCTGCCTGACCCCCTGCCCCCTCTCTCTTTTTAATTTTTAATGTTTTTTAAATTTATTTCTGAAAGAGAGAGAGCATGAGCAGAGGAGGGTCAGAGAGAGAGGGAGACACAGAATCTGAAGCAGCTCCAGGCTCTGAGCTGTCAGCACAGAGCCCAACACGGGGCTTGAACCCACAAACCGTGAGATCATGACCCAAGCTGAAGTCGGATGCTTAACCGACTGATCCACTCAGGCGCCTCCCCCCCGCCCCCTCTCAAAAAATAATTTAAAAAATAACAAGTTAGAAAAAATTGTTAGCTACTTTAACATAATAAAAAAAGATATAATAACCATAAAGTTAGTATGCTGTTTAATGTTGGAACATCAGGAGGAGTTAGTGGCAAGATACAGATAGTTAAGATCAAAATTTTAAAAACCGGACTAATATTTGAAATGCAGAAGATACAGATAATGTATCTCAGTGATCACTGCTGAAGTGTATATATTTCCACACAATTGGGGTTTTATTTCATACATTGTCAATGATCCTTTGCCTATTTTTCTGTCAGGTTATCTTTTTCTACTAGATTTATGGAATTGAATGTATACTGCTTACTAACCCTCAATGTGCAACGTGTTTTAATTTTTTTCCTTCATTCACTTCCTTTGAACTTAGATTATAAAAATGTTGGTCCCTTGGATTTTAGTTTTGACATTATGAAATGTATCTAGATTTTCTTTTATGGTTTCCTTTCGTGTCTTGCTGAGAAATCTTCCTCTTGAAAGAGAAAAGAGAAAGAAATATTTCTTCGTTGAACGTAAAATATTTCCTTGTATTATCTTCTAGTAGTTTCAGCATTTTGGTTTGACATTTCAGTTTTAATCTTTCTGGAGCTGTGTGTATGCATATCACGGGAAGTACTGATCTCATTTTATTTTGTCGCCATATGGGAAGCTAATTTCCTAAGTCCAAGTGTACTAGTTTGCCAGTGACAGAGCAAGCAGCTAGTCAGATGTGAGCCGGAGGCAAGGCTGGTGATAAGTAGGTGACACCTAGAAGCTTGAGGGCGCGACATCCTGACTTTGTGGTTTTCAATGTCCCGGCCTTGTGGCTTCTGACACCCTGGAGGCTGACAGACCAAGAGCCACAGGTGCAAAACAGGCGCTCTCCTCTTCAACGTCTCCTAGCGTGACACCCTGGGTTTATTCTAATGCACGTGTTGGGGGGTTTCAGCCCTCCTGTGGGGAAAGGTGGCCAGAACATCCAGCAAGAACCTTGCAGGACCCAGAACCCCCTCTCCCAGGGGAGGGGACAGCCTCGGTCAGAGGCCACCCTGCCTGTGACCCGTCACCAGTACAAACCGTGGAAAGAGACGCCACCACTAACCTGAGCGCAGGTCCCGCCCCGGACCTGCCTTCCCTCCCGTGTCCTTGGCCCGGGGGCGCTGGGTGCTCACACGGCTGGCCCTCCGCGAGTCTGCGTCCTAATCTCCTTCCTTACAAGGACATCTCTCATCTCCAGATGGGGTCATCTATATACCTGTGTTTCACTTTAATTTCCACTTTAAAGCCCCTGTTTCCGAATACAGTCACTTCCTGAGGTGCTGGGGTTGGACTTTAACGTAGGAATGTGAAAGGGGGGCACAATTCAGCCCTTAACACCAAGTATCAAATAGCACATTCTTTCCTCAATGCTTATAAATTACTTTCTTTCACGTCCTAAGTTCCTATATGCCCAAGGTACCCTTTCTGGAACATTTTCTGGTCCATCCACCGATTAGTCTTTCACTGTATAGGTACCACATTGTTTTAATATTCTAGCTTAATAAAAACCTCCTATATCTGGAAGGGAAACTCATTCTACCTGTGCCTGTTCATGATTGTCTTGCAAAGTTTGAGGCCTGTAAACTTTTCTGAAAATGTTAGATTCTGTCCCATTTCAAGGGACAGAACTGTTCCCTTTTTTTATTGTTTTATTGGAATTTTATGAAATGTATATATATATATATATTTATCTCCCATGTTGATATTTATTACATTAATAACATTTCTAGCAAAAACAAGTAACAAGGTCAATAAGTGAATTCACATTGACAGGTTTCATTTTGATCCATTAGCCAATTTGGAAAAAAGCCATATTGATCAAAGGGATTAAAAGTAAAAAGCACCTGGGGCGCCTGGGTGGCTTAGTTCGTTAAGCGTCCGACTTTCGCTTAGGTCATGATCTCGCAGTTCGTGGGTTCGGGCCCCGCGTCGGGCTCTGTGCTGACTGCCAGCTCGGAGCCTGGGGCCTGTTTCAGTCTGTGTCTCCCTCTCTCTCTGACCCTCCCCTGCTCACACTGTCTCTCTCTATCCTAGAAATAAATAAAAAAAATATTAAAAAAAAAAAAAGTAAAAAGCACCTTTTCCTAGCTACATACAGTATTTTTTAACACAATGGCTCTAAAACTCCAAACAGATATCAAATGCAAAATGCAACTTCCAGGACTCTCATTTTGATTAAGACTATCACATGGACTTGTCTCTTACATTTGTTTAGTCATTTATACAGCTACTAAAAAAAAAATCATATACTCTTAACTATTGGGCAGGGAAACTGAAAAGAACAGCTGTGAGAATTATACTCCTGAAATGTATATTTTCTAAGAATAAATATTTTCATTATATTGACTCAACTCCATCAATATAGTATATCTTTGAATTTTTCAGTTTTTTTAAATGTTTTTATTTTATTTTTGAGATAGAGTGGAAGCAGGGAGGGGCAGAGAGAGAGAGGGAGACAGAGAAACCAAGCAGGCTCTATGCTTCTGTCAGCACAGAGCCTGATGTGGGGCTCGAACCAATGAACTGTGAGATCATGACCTGAGTGGAAGTCAAGAGCCAGACACTTAACTGACTGAGCCACCCAGGTGCCCCTTAATTTTTCAGTTCCTTAAAAAAATTTTTTTAAAGATTTTTTATCTAAGTAACCTCTACACCTAGCATGGGGCGTCATATACATGCTCTACCAACTGAGACAGCCAGGTGTCCCTGAATTTTTCAGTTCTTTTATGAACATTAGTAGCATTTTATTGTTTTATTCATAAATTCTGTTTATGGAGTTTTTAAGAGACTTATTCCTAGATAGTTTTCATTTTATTTTTTTAAGTTTATTTATCTATTTTGAGAGAGATAGCGAGTTGGGGAGGGGCAGAGAGAGAGAGGGAGAGAATCCCTAGCAGACTCTGGGCTGTCAGCACATAGCCTGACGTGGGGCTTGAACTCACAAAACTGCGAGATCATGACCTGAAGCCAACACCAAGATTTGGAGGCTTAGCTGACTGAGTCTGAGTGGCTCAGACGCCCTGAGAGTTTTCATTTTAAATTCAACATTGTATCAGATGTATTCCTAAGAAGCTTAGCTTTCCTAATGATATTATGAAAGTGAAGTTTTTTCCCCTAGTGTATTTTCTTACCGCCTATTAAATATGCTACGGACTAAATATTTGTGTCCTTTCAAACTCCTTCCTTGAAATCACACCCCCAGGGTGGCTATATTTGGAGACGGGCATCTAAGGAAATGAAAGTTAAAGGAGGTCATTTTCATCTTGCACACCCAAAATACAATAGTGGAGCACATGCAGAAAACCTACTACAGATACCCGTATTCAAAACCAGGGACAATAGGGTCCTCACCGCGGAGTCATTGATCCAGAGAAATTCCTAAATCCCACTAATGACGTGTTACCAGTTCACCCGTTAGGGTTTGGTCCTGTTCCTTTGGAGTTCTTCCTAGCTCTTGGCTGCAACCTCTGGCCCTGGATTCTGTGACCTGAGTCATCCTTCCTTATTAATAAAAAGTGGTCCACGTTTGCAAGAAGAAATCCTTTTCAGTCTCTTCCTGACCCCAAAAGTTGGCAGTCATAAGAGCTCCTTTTATTTTGCATAGGGTTTGTCCTTTTCAGTCAAAGTTGATATGGCTGTTTAAAACTTGGTGCTGGGGGCACCTGGGTGGCTCAGTCGGTTAAGCATCTGACTTCGGCTCAATTCAAGATCTCATGGTTCATGGGTTCAAGCCCTGCATTGGGCTCTGTGCTGACAGCTCAGAGCCTGGAGCCTGTTTCAGATTCTGTGTCTCCCTGTCTCTCTGTCCCTCCCCTGCTCGTGATCTGTCTCTCTCTCTCTCAAAAATAAATAAACATTTAAAAAATTAAAACTTTATGGTGTGTATGTGTATTTATACCATTTTCAGGTTACAATTTCCTTTTTTTTTTCCCATTTTCTTTTTTGCCGTGAACACTACAATTAGCCATGCCATAATTTTCTCTTGTATTTTTCTACTAACTTTGCAATTTACCTCTTTTTTTTTTTTTTAACTAGACATTCATGAAACTCATGACAACTCTTTAGTTAGGATGTCTCCAACTTCAAGTAATGGAAAATATTCTTGGGAAATGAAGTTGTAATAAAATTTTCTTCAAAATGATTTTCTACCAGATCTGCAACTGGATTATTAGAACTCACCAGCTAAGGGGCGCCTGGGTGGCTTAGTCGGTTAAGCATCCGGCTTTCACTTAGGTCATGATCTTGCGGTTTGTGGGTTTGAGCCCCGTGTCGGGCTCTGTGCTGACTGCCAGCTCAGAGCCTGGAGCCTGTTTCAGTCTGTGACTCCCTCTCTCTCTGACCCTCCCCTGCTCACGCGGTCTCTCTCTATCCTAGAAATAAATAAAAAAATATTAAAAAAAAAAAAAACCTCACCAGCTAATACCATGGCTTATCTTATTGGAAGCTTGGCTTCTATTCTTAAAAAGGGGAGCTCCCAAATTTCTGGGTTTTTAATGTTTATTTATTTTGAGAGAGAGAGAGAGAAAGGGGCAGAGAGAGAATCCCAAGCAGCCTCCACGATCAGCTCAAAGCCCAGCATGGGGCTCAATCCCAAGAACTGGTGAGATCATGACCTGAGCCGAAATCATGAGTTAGACACTTAACTGACTGAGCCCCCCGGGAGCCCCCCACCCCTTTCTGTTTTAGGAGTACTTTGGTAGAGAAGGAGTTTGGTAATTATAAGTTTGTGTTGTTTTGGGAGATACATAGGAAGTGGTGGGGGCTTTGTGGGCTTTTTATGTATCAATTAGGTGAAAGCCACATCCTCCAAAATATCTTGGAAATGACTTCCTCTGCTGTGGACTCTCTGAGCTCCTTCTGTGAGACCACATCCTTAAGACTCTTAGAAGCTGTGTTAAGAGAGAGGGTCCACAGAGGCAGTCCCCTGAGACCCTTGGAAAGCACTTTTCCTGTCTGAAGGGGCTCATTGGGTACCCCCTTACATATCTCTGAAGTCTTACCTAAGGATATTATAGTCCCTGGGGGCATTTCTTACTTCGATGACAGTCTGTTGGCTAAAAAGACTCCTCTGGGAAATGGTTCTTTTCTTAGTTTCTCTCTCTCCTCATGTATTTTATTGAAAGTAGTGAGAAGAGGGGCACCTGGGTGGCTCAGTAGGTTAACCGCCCAGCTTTGGCTCAGGTCATGATCTCATGGTTCATGGGTTCAAGCCCCATGTTGGGCTCTATGCTGACAGCTCAGAGCCTGGAGCCTGTCTCTATTCATGTAGCCTCAGAGCCCATCTATGTCATTTCTTTTTATGGACTCTCAGAGGTACCCCTAGCCCCACGTTCGATGCACTGCTCACGTGGCAGCCCCAGCGATTCAAGAACAAGTACTCCAGGCAGGACAGCAGGAGCTGCATTGCCTTTCTGGGGTGTGTGTGTGTGTGTGTGCGTGCGTGCGTGCGTGTGTGTGTGTGTGTGTGTGAGAGTAGGGAACATGCAGCAGCCCTTCACCACATTCTGCTGGCTACCGGCAACCACCAGCAAACAGAACTCTCCGTGGGAGGAGTGGCTCAGCCACATTGTAGAAGAGGAAGTAAGAAGGGGCTGGCTCTTGGCTATAGCCATCTTTGGAAAGCAAAATCCACCACATATGTAAAAAAATGGCCAAATATCAGTAATTTCATATAGTTCAGCCTACATGGACATATACAGATGTGTGGGGAAAGAAGCTGGATCCCATTTTATCCAGAAAAGTTTCATCTATTAGACTGGCCTATAATCATTATTGTTTTTCTATGGTCTCTATCCAGATTTGGTGTGAAGTTTATACTAGGATTATAAAATTAATTTAGGAGTAATCTATCTTTAAAATTTTTTCTAACACTAGGGTGCCTGGGTGACTCAACTGGTTACACATCTGAATCTTGACTTCAGTTCAGGTCATGATCTCAATGTTCGAGAGCTCAAGCCCTGTGTCCAGATCTGCACTGACAGTGCGGAGCCTGCTTGGGATTTTCTCTCTCCCTTTCTCTCTGCCCTCCACCTTGTGCTCTCTCTCAAAATAAACATTTAAAAATAAAATAAAATTTTCTAACATTGCTTGTACAACACAATGATGATTGAGTCCTTTAATATGTGGTACAATTCTACTGTTCAGTTATCTAAGCTTGCTACATTTCATTGAGGGACATTTTGACTACAGTGCAATTTACTTATTTGTTCCTGATTTAGTAAGTCTTGCTTTTTCAGCGTGGTCAGTTTTGGTCACATATAATTTGCAAGAAAACAGAGAAATTTTATCTAAATTTTCATATTTTGTAGCACATGGTTATCCTTAGTATTTTATAATTTTTAAAAATCTAAATTGTGTTTATGTCCTCTTTTCATCTAACATTAGTTACAAGTTATTTCTCATGAATGTTCATGACTCTGTCACTCAATCTGAGAAACAAGAAATTACAAGGAATTTGCAGCTTCTATTTGCTGCTCCTCCGCAGAGACAGACACCATAATAAATATTTCTTTACAGGTTCACCATTTTACCACAGACACATGCCTGCCTCAATAACATGTAATTCCATTTCACTTTAGTTTGGCCTCCAACAATGGGATTCTGCATAGCCTTCTGAGAGTGATTTTTACCACTCAGTATTATGTATCTAATACTTAGACATGTGCTTTATTCAGCTGTTGTTTGTGTCATAGTATATAATATTTCATTGACTATATAATATTCATTCTCCTTTTACATCTTTAATAGATTTATCTTAAATGAAACTTTTATTGAGATAATTGTAAATTCACCTGCAGTGTAAAAAATAATAGAAAGAAACCCCTTACATACTTAGCCCAGTTTACCCCAATGTTAACATTTTGCAAAACTATGGTGTATCATGGTCCGAATATTGGCATTAATATGGCCCACAGTACGTATTAAGATTTCTCCAGTCTCACTTACACTCTGTTCATGTATTAGGTTCTACTCAGTTTTACACCTGTGTCGGTTAATGTATCAATAACCATAATCATGATACTGAACATCTCCAACACCACAAGATTTATTTTTACATGTTGTGTTTTAATATTCTTTTAAATGGATTAATTTCATTAAATTCCGTTTTGTAAAATCCCATTTCTATGCAGAAAATAGAATTGATTTGGATATATTGACCTGATATGATGATCCATTTTTTATTATTAGAAATGACTTGATGCTGATGAAAAGTTTTTTAAAAATCACATAAATATAGAATTTACAGAATAATAAAGAATTCCTAAGTACATCTTACCTATATTCCCCAAATGTTAACATTTTACTATGTCTGCTTTCTCTATGAAAGAACGTACTTTTCTGACAGACATAACTCCTCTACACTTCAGTGATTATCTCCAAGAAGGTGATTCCATTATCTTAACACAGTAAGTTATCAAATTAAGAAAATGAACATAAATGCATTACTATTATCAAATACACAGAACTTATTCAATTCTGTAATTGAATTGTGTAATTCCATCAGTAGTCCTAATAAAGTCCAAGAGAAAACTTGGATTCAGTATCCCTGCTTGCTCTCTCTCAAAATAAATACAAAATAAACTTAAGAAAAAAGATAATCATATCTTTTTTAAAGTTTATTTATTTTAGGAGAGAGAGAGCGAGCAGGGGAGGGGCAGAGAGAGAGGGAGAGAGAATCCCAAGCAGGCTCCACACTGTCAGCACAGAGCTCCATCCGAGTCTCTACCCCATGAACCATGAGATCATGACCTCAGCCGAAATCAAGAGTTGCTCAACCGACTGAGCCACTCACTCAGATGTCCCAAAGATAATCATGTTTACGTAAGGTCGTTAGGACGGGCCCTATGCCTATATGACTGGTATCCACATAAAAAGGAGAAATCTGGACACAGCCATAGACATACATAGGGAGAAAATTATGTGAAGAGACAAAGGGATGGACAAGACAAAGAGAGCAGACAGCAGCAGAGTCTTCTTTCTCAGCGTCAGAGAGAACAACTCTGTGGGCACCTTGTTGTCCGACTTGTAACCTCTGGACCCGTATCACAGTCAAGTGTCTGTTGCTTAAATCACTCATTTTGAAGTATTTTGTTACGGCAGCCTAGTGAACGAATAAAGATCTCTGCACTGGAAAATAGGCTGCTGCTGCAGCAAATACCTTAAAATGTGGAAGCAGGAGCGCCTGTGTGGCTCAGTTAGGTAAGCGGCTGACTTCGGCTCAGGTCATGATCTCACAGGTCCTGAGTTCAAGCCCTGTATCGGGCCAGCTTGGGCTCTACACTCTCTCTCCCTCCCTCTGCATCTCACGGGATTCCCCCCCCCTCTCTCTCTCTCTCTCTGCCCTTTGCTCACTCCCACGCTCTCATAAAAAATAAATTATATATTTTAATGTGGAAGCAGGTTTGGATTTGGCAGAGGATGGAAGAATTTTGAGGCACCTAATATGAAAAGCCTAGACTGCCTTCTGAAGATGCTGTTGGTAGAAACACAAAAATCAAAGGTTCTTCTGGAGTCAGGTAAAAGCGAGGAACATGTTACTAGAAATTGGAGAAGAAATTATTTTTGTAATAAAGTGACAGAGGACATGGCTAAACTGTGTTCTAGCATTTGGTAAAAAGCAGAATTCAGAAACAATGAGAACAGTGAACTGGAATGTTTAGCTGAGGAGATTTCTAGGCAGAATGATAGAGGCCTGGCCTGACTTCTTGCTGCTAATGGTACAATTTGGGAGGACAGAATACATTGAAGAACGAATTGTTAAAACAAATCTGGAAGACTCTCAGCTTATTCATACTGCAAAAAATGCAAAAGCACGCTCTGGAGAGAACAAGGATGTGGTGGAACAGAGAAATTAGGTGTGGGACTTGTAAATCCATTAACCAACTCAGCAGAAATGTTACCAACACGGACTGAAGCGGACAGAGATGGGTTCGAATGAAGGAAAGTCATTGGATGTCTGGGATTCTACAGGTAGAAAAAACGAGCTTGCGGCGCTATCCAGATGTGCACACTGGCCAGAACGACCCTGGGGGTAGAACCCCCTCCTTGGTCCCAGAGGGTGAAGTCACCTTTTCAATTCCAGAGCTGGTCCACGACCCCAGGGGCTCAGAGGACACAGCATTTGGCCAAAGAGAGGTATTCTCAGGCCTTAAAATCTAATGGAATTTGCCCTATTTTGGACTTGCATGGGACTCACAGCCCGTTTTCCTGATTTCTCCCTTGTGGGATGGAAAGGTCTACTTTTGCCTGTGTTGATCATTGTATGCTGAAAGCTGAGAACTTCTCTGGTTTCACATGTTCTCAAATGGGGAGAAATATTGCCTCAGGATGAAGCTACCCCAAGTCTCACCCACATCTGATTTAGATGGTATTTAGATGAGATTTTTTAAAATTTCTTTTTATTTTTATTTCTGAGAAAGAGACACGGCACGAGCAGGGGAGGGGCAGAAAGAGCGAGACACAGAATCCGAAACAGGCTCCAGGCTCTAAGCAAGCATTCAGCACAGAGCCTGATGCGGGGCCGGAACCCACGAACCGTGAGATCATGACCTGAGCCGAAGTCGGACGCCCCCTAACTGACTGAGCCACCCAGGCGCCCCTAGATGAGATTTTCAAGTTGATGCTCCGGTGAATTAAGCCATCAGGGGGTGCTGGGCTGGGGCGGGGTGTGTTTTGCATGTGAGAAGGACACGGATTTGGTGAGGGGGAGCAAGACGGCAAACTTAGGGTCTGAATTGTGTCAGGGCAGATGCACTGGATTGTCAGCGCCCAGGGCCTCAAGATGTGAAGCTAATGAGCGATAGTATCTTTACAGAAATAATCACGTGAAAACTAGACAATAAAGGTGAGACTTAAGCCAACGACTAGGATCTTATAAGAACAGATTTGGGCACAGAATTGGTAGTAATGAGCCCTGGGGTGTTGGCAGAATAAACCTGCTCTTGCAAGTCACGGTCCACTTTTTCAGGGAGGGGAAGGGGCTCTCCGTCAGGAGTTGGCAGGTTTCCTGGGCAACAGTATCTGCCATAACTCTGCCATTATAGTGTAAACGCTGCCAGAGAATACAAAAATCATGTCTATGTCCCAATAAAACTTGATTTATGGATGCTGACATTTGAATTTCAAATATTTTTTTCAATTTGTGAAGTAGTTTCTTTTTGCAACCGTTTAATAACAAGGACTTCTTGGCATGCCATCCATCCAAATCAGGCAGCAAGTCGCACGTGACCAGTTAGCTGCAGCTTGCCGACATCTAAGCTATGTATTTCTAGAGCCTCCAGTGAATTCTGTTCGGAGTTTGCTAGGCTGAGTCCTCAGACTCCTGTCAGATATTTCTGTGTGAATCATCAAGATGCAGCTTTTTCTAGACCAGTACTTGTTTACATCAGGGATCAGTGAGGACATGAAGTGAACGGCTTAATTCAGCAAGTCAAATGTCACAATCAATACTCTTCCTTGAGATTTCAGGCTTTCACGTCACTAGTCAAGGGTTATGAATGACCAGGAGTAGCCACCCCATCTCCCGGATCATATTTCCTCATATGTTAAAAAGCTCTTCTTCGGCAAGCCCCTCGCATTCTCCAGATCTAATCAGGGGCACAAGGTTCTTGGTGTCCACAAGGACGGACACGATTTCATACCAGAGGCTCGCAGGTTTCCATACTGGAACGTAAACAAGAGTCTGATTTTTCTTCTTTCCTCAGGAAAAAAGCCCACTTTTGTTACCTATACACTACTCCAAAGTGACAATTTATTAAAATCTTTGAATTATATAAAATAGAAGTTCACTCTCCTTTTTAAAAAAAATTTTTTAGGGGCGCCTGGGTGGCTCAGTCAGTTAGGCGCCCAACTTCGGCTTGGGTCATGATCTCACAGCTCGTGGATTTGAGCCCCACGTTAGCTCTGTGCTGACAGCGCAGAGCCTGGAGCCTGTTTCAGACTCTGTATCTCCCCCTCTCCCTGACCCTCCCCTGCTCACTCTGTCTCTCAGAAATAAATTAAATACAAGGAAAAAAACCTTAAAAAAAAAGTTTATTTATTGTTAAGAGAGAGCATGAGGGGGTGAAGGGCACAGAGGTAGACAGAATCCGAAGCAGGTTCCAGGCTCCAAGCTGTCAGCAAAGAGCCCAACATGGGCTCGAACCTACGAATGGTGAGATCAGGATCTGAGCTGAAGTCAACATGCTTATCCGACTGAGCTACCCAGGTGCCCCAGAAATTCAATCTCCTTGAGGCGCCTGGGTGGCTCAGTCGGTTAAGTGTCTGTCATCCTCTTGATTTCAGCTTGGGTCATGATCTCCTGGTTCCCGAGTTCAAGTCTCACGTCAGGGACTGAGTGCGGGGCCTGATTGGGATTCTGTCTTCCTTGCTCTCCGCCCCTCCACAAACCACAATCCCTCATTCTCTCAAAAATAAATAAATAGGGGGAGTGCCTGGGTGACTTAGTCGGTTAAGCGTCCGACTTTTGCTTAGGTCATGATCTCACGGTTCGTGGGTTCGAGCCCCACGTCGGGCTCTGTGCTGACAGCTCAGAGCCTGGAGCCTGTTTCCAATTCTGTGTCTCCCTCTCTCTCTCTGACCCTCCCTTGCTCATGCTGTCTCTCTCTCTCTCCTAGAAATAAATAAAACATTAAAAATTTTAAAAAGTAAATAAATAAATAGGGGCACCTGGGTGGCTCAGTCAGTTAAGCATCCAACTTCAGCGGCTCGGGTCATGATCTCACAGTTTTGTGGGTTTGAACCCCACGTGGGGCTCTGTGCTGACAGCTGAGTCTGGAGCCTGCTTTGGATTCTCTCTCCCTCTCTCTCTGCCCTTACCCTGCTTGCACTCTCTCTCAAAAATAAACATTAAAAACAAACATTAAAACACACATACACACAGAAATGGGGGCCTGGGTACTCAGTTGAGTGTCTGACTTCGGCTCAGGTCATGATCTCTCAGTCTCTGAGTTGAAGCCCCCCCGTCAGGGTCCGTGACCCGCTCTACGCTGGCACTGTGGAGCCTGTTTGGGATTCTTTCCTCTCTCTTTGCTCCTCCCCACTTGTGCTTTTCCTCTCTCTCAAAATGAATGAATGATCTTTAAAAATTTTTTTTCGCTCTCCTTAACTTTAGCAGAAGAAACCTTTTTCTTGGAGAGGAGGAAGCACACAGGCAGAGGGACAGCACCCAGAGTTATTCTGGGAAACCAGTAGAGCAGGAAGTAATTGATGGTCTCAACTCCGGGGCAAGAGTGAGTTAGTTCCCACATTTTCCTTCTGGTTCATGTGAGACTGAACAAGAAACTCAAAATCTAGCATAGATGTTTCCTTTACCCAGCAATGGCTAGTGGGTAGATGCCCGGAAAGACCCCAACCAGAGAACACACACATCAGGGAGGTACTTCTGCAGAGAAAACTAGGGTGTTCTTACCAGTGAGCAGACACTGAACTGCTAAAATATAATCTTTGTTCATTACAATGAGTCTCTTAAGCAAAAGCTGCATAATAATTGCCAGGCCCACTTATGTACATTGCTGAGTACTCATTTACGGAACAGTATCTTTTCATTTATTTTTATTTTTTTATAATGGATGATTTTTTACTGAAATTTTTAAATGTCTTTTAAAAAATTTATTTCTGAGAGAGAGACAGCGTGAGCAGGGGAGGGTCAGAGAGAGAGGGAGACACAGAATCTGAAACAGGCTCCAGGCTCTGAGCTAGCTGTCAGCACAGAGCCCGATGCGGGGCTCAAACCCACAAACTGCGAGATCATGACCTCAGCCAAAGTCGGCCACTTAACCGACTGAGCAACCCAGGTGCCCCTCTTTTCATTTATTAAAACCCACAGTATTTGTTATATTAGTACGAAATGAAGAGACAATACTGATATATAGCATTTAATATGGAGAATATTGGGAGGTGTTATTCCACAAACTACCAAATATATGTCTAGCAAGTTACGTTAAAAAATACCAAAAAATGTAAAAAATGCTACTTAGTGTTACTCAGGAAAGTCACATTAAGTATCTCTCAATCCTCAGAATCTGTTCCTTGCCATTTCCCAACCATCACTTTATTTACATATTAAAATAAAAACAACTTTATACTCCACCATGAAAAAAGCTACCACTTATAATTTAGATTTTCTTCACTCTAAAACATAGCTTCAAATCTGGAATGTGACTTTCCATTTATAACACATTCTCTATGGGAAAATGCTTTTCTGATTTATTAAATTTAGGTTTTAAATAGGAATTCTCTGAATTTTATCTTCATAATGATGCTACTGCATCTGATGTCACTGCTCCTCATTCCTTCAGTTCTGGTCACAGAGACGTGTAGGACTTCTTTCTCAAAGCTTTTGCCCATTCATTCCAAATATGACTGCCTCACTCGGACTTAATTGGCAGGAGTGTATTTTTAGGACTTCCTGCTTACACAACCCATCTATATTATCATCTAGTCTCCTGAGGATCAACTTCTGTGAGAAAGTTTCTAACATCTACTTCATTTCAATTTCTCACTTGTGAGTTTTTCGATGTATACGAAGCCCTGAATTCCAACAGAAGGATTTCCCGCATTCAGAGCACTTCCATGGTTTCTCTCCTGTGTGAACTCTCTGATGTTCACTGAGGGACGACTTCTGGGTGAAGGCCTTCCCACATTCACTACATTTAAAAGGTTTCTCTCCTGAGTGAGTTTTCTGGTGTATCTGAAGTGAAGCCTTCCTAGGATAGGCTTTCTCACATTCGCTGCATTCGTAGGGCTTCTCTGTTGAGTGAGTCCTCTGGTGTATAATTAGCTGTGATTTCCCACAAAAGGCTCTCTCACAGAAACTACATTCATAGGGTCTCTCTCCCGTGTGTGTTCTCCTATGTATAACGAGGTAGGATTTACTGCTGAAAGCCTTCCCACACTCGCTGCACCCGTAGGGCTTCTCCCCTGCATGCGCTCTCAGATGCGCAGTGAGTTGTTCCTTCCTACCGAAGGCTTTCCCACATTCACTGCACTGATAAGGATTATTTCCTGTGTGGATTCCCTGGTGAACAACAAGTTGTGTCTTCATATTGAAGGCTTTCCCACAATCACTGCACTGATAAGGTTTCTCGCCTGTGTGCATTCTGATGTGAACCAGGAGGTAGGACTTGCTCCTAAAGGCTTTCCCACATTCACTGCATTTATGGGGCTTCACTCCCGTGTGAGTCCTCTGGTGTACAACGAACGGGGACTTCAAACTAAAGGCTTTCCCACATTCACCACACTCATAAGGTTTCACTCCCGTGTGGCTTCTCTGGTGTAAAATGAGCTGTGATTTCCAGCTGTAGGCTTTCCCACAATCACTGCAACCGTATGGTTTCCCCCCCGTGTGAATTTCCTGATGGACAATGAGCTGTGACCTGAAAGAGAAAACTTTCCCACACTCGCCGCAGGAGTAGGGCTTCTCTCCCGTGTGGACTCTCTGGTGAGCATTAAGATTTGACTTGGCACTGAACGCCCTTTCACATTTAGTGCATTCGTAAGGCCTCTCTCCCGTATGAATTCTCAGATGGACGATCAGCTGTGATTTACAACGAAAAGCTTTCCCACATTCATTACACACACAGTTTTTTTCTATACTATGAGCTCTTTGATGCTTAAGAAAATATGATTCTTCATATCCATGAAACTTATCAGGATTTTTTCTCAGACAGTTTCTGGTTGAACCTGAGTTTTGTGTCAAGCTTCTTCCATGTGTGTTATACTTATGGATTCTTTGTCTTGAAGAAAGTTGGGTTCTGCTCAGATGAAGTTTTCCAAACGCACTAAAAGCATAGCTTTTCTCAACATTTTCAAGCTCATCTTGATTTTTCTGGTACCATTCTTTCCAATCTTCTAGGGAAAAAAATACATACACATATTTTTAATCATCATATGTAGCTGATATCGAATTAGAGAGGGGTTTTTTTGTTTTATTTATTGAAAGTTTTAAAACTCCCATGTAATGAGTCATTTTTTGATAACAGGCTTCAGACACTGGTTCGAAAGAAATACTGGTCAAGTGTACATGTGCCATCTTTCTGAGCTAGGGAGCATGAGGAACTGCGTCAAACCAAAGCCCATTATGGAATGGATGGCAAATTAGCAGTGATTAAAAACGTTTTTTTTTTTTTTAAGTTTATTTATATTGAGAGAGAGAAAGAGAGAACATGAGCAAGGGAGAGGCAGAAAGAGAGAGGGAGAGAGGGAGAGAATCCTAAGCAGGCTCTGCACTGTCAGAGCAGAACTCAATGTGGGGCTCAAACTCAGGGACCTTGAGATCATGACCCGAGCCAAAACCAAGTGTCAAACACTTAAACAACTGAGCAACCCAGGCGCACAAAAAGAGTTCCTAAAACAGAGGCTTACTAAGCTCAGCCTGCACTTAGGAGTCAATGTCATTTATCAGATATCTGAATGTCATTACGTGTTTATTACTCAAAAAGTGAATTGAAACAATACAGAGTAACCAGGATATAACATTCAGACAGGTACAATGAGACGCTAAAAGACGAAGTTAGCAGGGCTCCTGGGTGGCTCAGTTGGTTAAGTGTCCCACTTGGGCTCAGGTCATGATCTCACAGTTCATGAGTTCAAGCTCTGTGTCAGGCTCTCTGCTGTCAGCGCAGAGCCCACTCCAGATCTTCTGCTCCCTCTCTTTCTGCCCCTCCCCCACTTACACTCTCTCAAAAATAAACATAAAAAAAAGGTCACAAATTAAAAAAAAAATAGAAGATTGAGTTAACTACAGAAAAATTAAGGCAAGAGCATTTCAAACCAAAGGGAAAGCACATATAAAGTTCTTGAGAAGGGAACCTACTTGGCACAGTTAAGAAACAAAACATAAGGGGGCACCTGGGTGGCTTAGTCGGTTAAGCGACCGACTTTCACTTAGGTCATGATCTCACGGTTCGTGGGTTCGAGCCCCACGTCAGGCTCTGTGCTGACTGCCAGCTCAGAGCCTGGAGCCTGTTTCAGTCTGTGACTCCCTCTCTCTGACCCTCCCCTGCTCATGCTGTCTCTCTCTCTCCTAGAGATAAATAAAAACCATTTAAAAAAAAAAAAAAAGGAAACAAAACATAAGGCACCTGGCTGGCTCAGTAGGTAGCGCATGCAACTCCTGATCTCAGGGTCGTGAGTTCAAGCCCCATGTTGGATATGGAGCTTACTTAAAAAAAAAAGAAAGAAAGAAAGAAATAGAAAAAATGTCAGCATAGCTCAAACCCATTGAATGAATAGAGCAAGGCAGGAACCAAATAGGCAAGGCCATGGCAAAAAGTTTTACCAAAGGATTTTAAATTAGAGGACATCTGGATTCAGGTTCTGCTTTTAAGTTTATTTTGAGAGACAGAGCATGTGCGTGGGTGGGGTGGCAGAGAGAGACAGAGACACAGAATCTGAACCAGACTCTGGGTTCCGAGCTGTCAGCATGGAGCTTGATGTGGGGCTCGAACCCACAAACCATGAGATCATGACCTGTGCCGAAATCAAGAGTTGGCTGCCTAACCGATTTGCCCCGTTCTGCTTTTTTTTTTTAATTCCCAGAAAACATATTTTGTGGGAGAGAGCATGTGAGAGTAGGGGAAGGGTAGAGTGGGCAGAAAATGGGGGAGGGGGAAGGAAAGGAGGGGGAGGGGGGGAGAGACGAAGGGGGGGAGAGAGAGAGAACGAGAGAGAGAGAGAGAGAGAGAGAATCCTCCATACGACGCAAGCCTCAATCTCCTCAATCTCATGACCCTGAGAGATCTCAGCTCACGATCTGAGCTTAAAGTAATAGCTGGACACTTAACTGACCTGAGCCACCCAGGTGCCCCTTTTCATGTTCTGCTTTCAAGAGATGTTTGGCTGTTAAGTAAAAAACAAATAGAAGGGCTGACAGGCCGAGAAAGCTGCTGTAGTAATGCAGGAAGATGTGACAATGGCTCAGACTGAACCCTGGAGTGGAGCAAATGTGGAACATATTTGGAGACTGAACCAAGAGACTCAACCAGAGGACTGGATGGAGGAGAAGCTGAGAAGGGGAGGCTTTAGTTATCTCCAGATTTTAGGCTTGAGAAATGGGGTGCTGCCCTTGGAGAGGGGAAAACACTGAGACACACAAGTTTGGAGGAAAAATGAAGGACTTCGTTTCGGATCTTATTTCTCATGCGATCTCAGTCAGATATCCGAATGGAGACAGGAAGCAGGCAGACAGACTGCGGCTCAGTGAAGAGTGGGAGTGAGCGGCATCCGTGAGGTCTCACGTGCCGTATGGACGGGACCTTCTAGGGAAGGTGTGCCGAAACAGCCCTGGAGCGGACACTGAAGGCTGGCCAGCGGGGAGGCCCGGTCATGCCACGGCGAGTGTGACGTCCACCCAGGGCGCCTGGAAGACGGGGCAGGTGTGGGTCGAGAGCACCCATCGGGGCACAGCCTCACCAGCTCATGACAGGTTCCCTGGGGGATAGTCGGGAGTGCTCCTGCTTCCTGGGCGCCCCCCCCAAGCCCTCTCTCCCCGTCCACGTGGAAGCAGTTAGGAGTGTGGCCTGCACCTCAAAGCAGGCCCACTAGCTTGAGAAAGGGGGAGGGGTGGTAATACCGACACCAGTGGACTTCTTGGGCTTGAAGACAAGTCTGGACGGTTTTTGGTTGTTGTTGCTGGCTTAACAGAATTGTCAGAAAAAAAGAAAACTGACTGGAATCTTATGTTTTGAAGGGAACCTAAGCCTGATTTGATAACAGCCTGTGATTCTTTAGACCTAAATACCCGCAAATCTGCACCCACAGACATGGGCCATTCTCCCCAAACCTTACCGCGCCCGGGGCCCTGCAGGACAAAAAGAGAAGACTGAACAGGGAATTACACCCAAAGCTACGGCAAGAAGCCTTCCTTGAATTTTTTCCCATGGAGGAGAGTGTGCGACAGGGCAGTGATGACTGTGCCACCCTCCCAGCCACCCCTCAGGAGAGAGAAGCTTCTATCACAGGTTCCAGTTCCTTCCCCACCACTGCACGTGTCTAGAATGGACTGTCGATCTTTTAACCCCATCAGTTCAGATTGTGAGGCCACAGCCACGCCTGTCTGATGGTGCCACACACATCTCAAGAAAGTCTGGACTTGCAACTGGACTCAGGCCCAGGATAAGAAGACATCCCGCTTCCTGGAGAAGCGATGACCATGCTTCATGTTAACATCCACATATTTAAAGGCGCCTAGGCGGCAAGAAGGGAAGCGTGAAGGATACTCGAAGGCAGGACCCTAGCGCACACTGTGCACTGCGCTCCCGCTGGCCCGGCCCTCCTCCCGTGCAGCAGCCCTGACTGGTGAGAATACGGTCCGTGTGGTGCTCCCCCACGCCCGCTCCGCCCTTCCCGCCACGGCGAGCTCACGCACTGGCATGTCGCTTGTAAGAAAACTTGATGCCAAGCTTCAGAGAAAAATTCTGGGGGCTGATGAAAGAGATTTTTTGGAAAGAAACAGGACTTATCCAGTGCCCGTGTCTTCATGTGATGCCTGGCATGAAGGTACCCAGCTGAACAGAAGAAAAGCCTAACATACGAGGGTAAGAAAAGGGGCACACGTGGCACCCTGGTCCCTGACATCACCAGGCTTCTGAACTGAGCCGCTGTCAAGCTGCCATCCTGTGGCAGACAAATGTCATGTAGACCATAAATTCCTTAATGTTTACTTGGGTTGAATCCAGGATGTAAGCTACTTGTTTACTTTCTCAGACTAGCGACGGGGACACTTATGAAAATAAGTGCAGCAGGAACAGCTAAAGGGAAGATGAGAGTTCCGAAAAATGGCTAGGACTTAAGCTGTCCCCGCCTGGGAAAACACTGACCCAGTCTGGGTGACAACTGAGTAACCACAGGAGCCGTGGAGACACTGCCCAAGGAGAGAATACTACCAAAAACAGAAGCAGAACCGAGATCAGCACAGGAGAAGGGGCGCAGGGCACCAACCTGAGCCCGCAGAGCCGTGCGCGGGAGGCCGAGCGCAGCCGCGCAGCAAGGCAGGCGGGGAAGGCGCGGAGGCACAGCGCTCTCCCCGCTCTGCTGCCTGAGCGGGTGAGGAAGGCTGGGCTCTCGCACAAGCACTCACAGCCAGGAAGAGAGGGCAGGCGGGGAGAGGACGAGGATGTCCGTGGGACGTTACGACGCGGGGGAAAGAAAGCTTAAATCCTCAGAGCGCAAGAGACTTCCGGTCGTTACAGTATCAGCAGCAAAGAACAGGTAAATTTGGGAAACAGACCCCTCCACCTGACTCCAAAGGGAAGAGTCATTGGAGCCAGGAAACGTAAGGTGACAAAATCACTTAATGACACAAGTGAGACTGTGCTAGGTTTCAAAATCCTTTTAAGAAAAGTGCCCATGAAAGTTAACAGTTATAATTTCAAAGTGACCAGTTTGAGAAAAGGAAGCAATGAAATATCCCAAGACGATGTTGAGCAAAGGATGAAAAGACTGAGGGCTTTAACTGTGGAAGAAGACAGACAGTCAACACAGGCAGAGCAGAGGGCATGACATCCCACAGGAGGAGCGGAGAGGAGAATCTCTCCAGCGGCTCGGATGGGAGGAGCGGAGAGGAGAATCTCTCCAGCGGCTCGGATGGCTGATGCGGCCCAGGACCATGAGAAGGAAAGAAACTAACCCCGAAAGCATCTGAGCAGAGTGCGGATAAGGGGGGGCGCGTGCCTGCCCCTCAGAGTAAGAGAGAAAAGCCACACGTGGACAGAGCAATGGTCCCTTCCTTTCCTGAGGAGCTAGCTTGTGGGCTTATCCCGAGTCCCCCCAATAGTTCAAGGGCTTCAAAGGAAAGCTTCCGCACAAGACGGCCTGAGCGCAAGCCCTGGTTCCCACCCCAACCCACGTCATTCTGGTTCCCACTCACCCACCTGGATAGCTCTGACGGGAAACTTTGGCACTTATTATCCATGGCTCCTCTCCTTGCTCCAACTTGAAGATTAAATCAGGTTTGGTACCATGATACCCTGTTGATGGAAAATCAAAGAGGATGTGGGCCAAGCTGCTAGGGACTCAGGTATCTAAACCACAAAATGAAAACACTCACTTGCATGTGCGGGAAGATTACAATTAGGAGATGAGGGCCAAACAGGGACTAGGAGCCTCTGACCTCTAAAGTTCAAGTCCATAATCATAAAGTACTTTAGAGACCTCAGGGCAGATAAAGAAAAGAAAAAGGGATGGCAATTTATAATTCACGATCTGAGTTCAACAAAGAAGCTGCACTTACCCACAGACACCAGGTGGCTATAGTTCTCCAGTATCACATCCCTGTACAGGTACTTCTGCGCAGAATCCAGTAACTGCCACTCATCCCTGGTGAACTCCATAGATATATCCTTGAATGACAATAACCCCTGTAATAATATACATCCCATTCAATCGGATGTCACTGCATTAGGTGATGTGGACAGATGTACAAGAGATGCGAAAGGAGAAATGTTCCTCCACAGACCGCCTCCTGTGCCCAGTTCAGCACGAACTTTTAGAATGAAACAGAACAAAACAAACAAATAAAAAAACAGCAAAAAAATTTTTGAGCTTCATGGGGCGCCTGGGTGGCTTAGTCGGTTAAGCGTCCGACTTTCACTTAGGTCATGATCTCACGGTTTGTGGGTTCGAGCCCCGCGTCAGGCTCTGTGCTGACTGCCAGCTCAGAGCCTGGAGCCTGTTTCAGTTTGTGACTCCCTCTCTCTCTGACCATCCCCTGCTCACGCTGTCTCTCTCTCTCTCTCTCTCCTAGAAATAAATAAAAAACATTTAAAAAAAAATTTTTTTTTTGAGCTTCCATGTGCAAGATACTCTTTTTGATCCTGAAAATAACAGGATGAACACAAAAAGCTTTCAGTCTTGTAGATGAAAATAAACATCTATACCTACATACAAAACAAGCGTTTCAAACCTTTGATAAAAAAAATTATCCAGGATACATTTTGCCCAGAGATGGAGAGAACAATTCTAAACACATGGGAAGGTCTACCCTCCGAAGTATCTGTCATCTTCACAGTTGCTCAGCCCATCTTGAATCTCAGTCTGGCACCATAAGAATAAGAATAATAATAAATAAAATTAAAATTAAAAATAAGGGGCCAAGGAGCACCTGGGTGGCTCAGCCAGTTAGGTGTCCGACTTCAGCGGCTCAGGTCATGATCTCGCAGTTTGGGAGTTCGAGCCTTGATCCTGCTTTGGATTTGGTCTCCCTCTCTCTGTTCCCCCCCGACTTGTGCTCTCTCTCAAAAATAAACATTAAGAATTTTTTAAATTAAAAAAAGGAAAAAAAGGGGGTCCATTACTGAGGCCAAGCAGGGTTCACTCCAGCAGACTCTGGGCCTGGAGCTCGTGCTGAAGAGCTGCAGAGGATGGAGAGCCACTGTGGGGGTGGGAGTGGGGGGCATTCCGTCTGTGCAAGCTGTAAGTGCAGTTCTTTGTATCTCTGCAAACCACCCAGTAGGCTCATCATAAACCTTTTACTGGGACCAAAAAAGGTAGTAACAAGCTACAGATCCTCAGGGGATCATTCAACAAGCATTTATGAGTCACTGACCGTGTGCCAGGATTGTCCTAGGTGCTAGGGACTCAGCCATGGACAGAGTCCCTGTGCTTAGTGGGTTTCTCTTCCTACAGGGGGAGGTGACAGTAAACATGTAACTACCCACCAAGCAGGTGGTGATAGTGCTCTATATAGACAAGACTCAGGCAGGGTAAGGGGATAGAGTTCCGGAAGCAGGCATAAGCAGCTGGAGTGATCAGGGAGCCCTCTGGTGAGGCAACATTTGGGCAGAACCTCAAGTGATGTGACAACGAATGCCAAGATTGCTGCAGGAAGAGCCTCCCAGGCTGCATGAAAACAAAGGCACAGTCTTGCAAGGCTCCAAGGGTGTGGTAAGGACTTGGGGTTCCATTCCGAGAGGAGAGGTCATCGGAAGGCCTCAAACAAGAGCAGAGTGATCTGACTCACACCTGAGATCGCTCTGACTGCTATGGAGAGGGAGGGTCCTGGATCTGGAAGCGAGGACGGTAGCTGGGGCCAGAATGAGAGCCCTGGAGTAATAATAAGCAGTGGCTGGGTTCTGGACATCAATGAGAACAAAGCCAGATGACATCCTAGTGGGTATGATGTGGTAAACAGAGAAGGGTGCTGAGGACAGCAAGGACATGGCCCTTTAACAAGGTGAAGATGCCTGAGGGAGAAGAAATGAGGGGAATGAGAGGTTGGAGAAGGAGCTGGACAGAATTCCCTGAAGCAGGCTGCTGCGGGAAGGGAGGGAGGGAAGAGACGGTCTGGATGTCTGCTGAGCCCACAGTCAGGAGGAACTTGGTCTGTGTTCAGAGATTTCGGTATACCAGGAATCTGGTATCTGTTTCCCTCTGGGACTTCCTGAAGATGGAGGATTCTGGAACATTCTGCAAAGGCTGTGAAGAAGTGATACCCAAAGATTCCTGAACCTGATCCCCCTTGACAGGCTCCTAACCCAACAGCACTGCCTGCAGGAAGATCCCAGAGGGAAGAGACAGTGAATGCAATTCTGGGGGAACCTGCAGAGGTTAGTGAGAATCACTTCACAGCATGGAAATACAGGGTAGGGCCTGTGGGAGACAGGGTTAGGCAACCCCCAGGCTTATACCCATGGGTTAACAAGGCACAGAGAAATAAAAAGCCACAGTATGCCCACACCCGAGTTTGGGTAAACATGATTGGTATCCTGAGAATAGGATGGTGTAAACGCACCCCAAGAATGGGGGGTGCTGAACCCCAGAGATAGAGAGGGACAGGCAAAGGCCACCATAGGAAAGGGTGCAAAGGCTCCCAGGACAAAGGTGTATGAGGTAAGATGCATGCAGGGCAAACGTGCCCCCCAGTTTAGTCCTATAGCAGAGAAACTGCTTTCCCAGGAGAACAGGGCCAGGTTAGGCAAAACAAGTAAACTGGACTGTAGGCTCCTGGGCTGTAGGAAGCAGCGCAGAGGGAAGATGATTAACAAAAGAGAAGGTGTCTTGTTAACCCTGAGTTTCTTTCCCCTGACTTCTCCCCTAGGCCAGCTACTATAAACAGACAGGGCACCTCCCATTGGCCCTTAACAACCATCTGCCCATCTGCCCCATGCCTGGATTTTGTTTTATATTGACCCAAACCCCAAACACTGTATATCTTCAAAAACCCCACTTTCCCTCATGCCCATAGGTTAATGTTTACAGTTTGTCTCTTTGTGCACGCCCATCACGTTTGTAAGCCTTCTGATCCTAATAAATACAGGGCAAGGACCCTTACTCGGGGCTCTGGTCTTTTCCGAGACACTAGCCATCTCTCCTATTTTTTTAATCTTGCGTCCCGCTCTCTTGCTATGATGAGAGAGAACTTCAGACCCGGAGTCTATGACAAGGGCCCTGTCTCAGGCTCCAAGCAACCGCCTTCGTGCTGGGTACTGACCACCTGACAACAGGAGCTTCTCTGGTCTAAGTACTGATCTTCCCAACCCAGGAGGAGCCTCCACAGGACGCGGGAGTAAAGAGATGAGCCCTCCCATCTCTCCTCTGCGGTCAGAGTCGGACACGAGGAGATGGAGTCAGAGTAGGTCTGGACTCTCCACTGTCTGAAAGTGACCAGAGATCACACATGCCTGCTGAGACAGCCACTGGGGCCAAGGACGGGAAGGGCTGACAGGCACATCTGAGGTTGTGATAGAGATAAACGAGGCTGTGACTTCCTGCATCCAGATCACGCCCAGGCCACACATCAAGCCAGCAACTTTGCGGCAGAGGAGAAACCAAAGCAGGACACACCAATGTGACTGTGTAAAAGCTACGGCAGAGGCCACAGAGTGAACATGGACCAAAGTGGCTGAGTGTGGACACTGGATGGAAGAAGAAAGGTGCAGAGCAGAGAGTGGGGGCAAACCATGAGGCTTATTTTAAGCTTTTTACCATATTTGGAGCTTGATAAGAATAAAAATAAAAGACAAAAATATTTTTAAAAAGGTTTTATTGGCCAAGCCTGGTCAAGAAACGAGGGAATTGGGGCGCCTGGGTGGCTCAGTCGGTTGAACGGCCGACTTCGGCTCAGGTCATGATCTCACGGTTCGTGGGTTCGAGCCCCGCATCGGGCTCTGCTCTGACAGCTCAGAGCCTGAAGCCTGTTTCAGATTCTGTGCCTCCCTCTGTCTCTGACCCACCCCTGCTCACGCTCTCTCTCTGAGAAATAAACAAAAACATATAACAAATAAAAAAAAAGAAAGAAACGAGGGAATTAAAAAAAGAAAACTACTATGACCAAAACAGAGTCCATAAATCAGATTTTAATTCGTAAGATTATTATACAGAGACAATTCTACTGTAATGTGACATGTACGCAGCAAAAAAAATCATCACGATGCAAAGTCACACACAAACCCACAGGGATTATGGGGAGAAGAGGGCTGGGGCACAACATCTTTGTCAGCCACACACAAAAACGAACACCATAACCTACCAAAAACAGCAGTTTTACATTTTTAAGAAACACATAAAATGACAATATAGCACTGTACTTTGGAAAAGACCTGGCGTTTAGATGTCAGAGGGGCTGCAGCTGATGATAAAATGGTGGAAAGAGCGGTGTCTGAGGTCAGACAGAAAGCTCACGCTGTTCCCTTCAGTACCAACTGTGTTGAATTCACATCTCTAAAGCAAACATGGTAGCAGACCTAACTATATTTACAAATTTGTTCCAATAAATTTGAAGACTTAGAAGAAACAAAATTTCTCTAAGAAAGTAAAAATAACCTGTTAACTAACTTGGATTTAAATAAGACTTAAAAAAAAAAAAAAAGTAAAAGTAACCAAAATTGGCCCACAAAGAATTTAAAAAGAAAGCCTTACTAATCAATGATCACAAAACAAGTAGTGGAGCGCTGGCTGGCTGAGTATGAAGAGCATGCAACTCTTGATCTCAGGGTTATAAGTTTGAGTCCCACGTTGGGTGTAGAGGTTACTTAAAATCTTGGGGGGAAAAAGATTAAAACAAACAAAACACCAAATAAATAAGTAGCAATCAAAGGTTTACCCTCCAACAGGCAACGGACCCACACTACATTTAAAAGTGAGTTCTACCGGGGCTCCTGGGTGGCTCAGTCAGTTGAGCGTCCGACTTCAGCTCAGGTCATGATCTCGCGGTTTGTGGGTTCGAGTCCTGCGTCGGGCTCTGTGCTGACTGCCAGCTCAGAGCCTGGAGCCTGTTTCAGTCTGTGACTCCCTCTCTCTCTGACCCTCCCCTGCTCATGCTCTGTGTGTGTCTCTCTCTCAAAAATAAACAAACATTTAAAAAAATTAAATAAATAAATAAGAGGTCTACCAACATGGAAGGAACATGTCTAACCTGATGTTGAGCCAGGAAACCATGGGATGCCCACACAGCGTATCACACAAACTTACACAAAACCCCACAGACAAAACAAGGCAAGTACAGCACAAACTGTAGTGTTAACTCCTTTATTATTAACTCTGATCAAAGTATCTGGATAAAGGGGCGCCCGGGTGGCTTAGTCGGTTAAGCGTCCGACTTTCGCTCAGGTCATGATCTCGTGGTTCGTGGGTTCGAGCCCCGCGTCGGGCTCTGTGCTGACTGCCAGCTCAGAGCCTGGAGCCTGTTTCAGTTTGTGACCCCCTCTCTCTCTGACCCTCCCCTGCTCATGCTGTCTCTCTCTCTCCTAGAAATAAATAAAACATTAAAAAATTAAAAAAAAAAAAAGTATCTGGATAAAAACACAAGTGAAGTAAAATAAGGCCTATACTCACACACACAACACTAAGACAAGGAAATTTATCCAAATAATTAAAGGACAATCCAAAATGAACAAAAAACCCCAGAAATACCTATCAGCGAAGTCACACTAGTGTATTAATGGAGAACAGCCAGCCAGTCATCTCAATAGAGAAAACAAAGTAATGTGGTAAAATTCAACACTTAAAATTCAGAATTCAGCTAAAGGGAGAAAGGAATTTTATTCTTTGATATAGAACCTCAGACACTTTACTTATAATTTCAATTACATTAAGTTAAAAAAAAAAACAAAAGGCAAAATTTATGGTGTTGAACGTAACAGAAAAAAACAGTCACCTCTGGAGGGCAGTGCAAAGGTGACAGGAAACAAAACGGAACCTGCTAGGCACCGGAAATCTTTAGTTTGATTTCGATTTGTCTTCAGTGTACGCTGCAATTTTGTGATTTGTAAAAATATCTGGCCATTCAGATGCCCAAAACATATTTCTCATATGTATTTGGTCTTTATCCAAGGATTCCTGGCTCACAGCTCCTAAAACCCTGGAAATTTCCTGATAAGTGCCATTATGGTATTTTTTGTTATGTTAATAAGGTGACTTTTCGGAGGTTCTCAGGTAACAAACAGAAGGCCAGTTCATTGCTGGGAGAGTGCTCCCCACCCCCAGTCTCCAAGGAGGGGAGAAGGGCTACAAGTTGAATTAATCAACAGCAGACAATGATTGAATCAACCACACCGATACAGCAAAGCCTCCGTGAAAACCCAAAAGGCCTGGATTCGGACAGCTTCCAGACTGGCGAAGACATGGAGAGGTGAGATTGGCGCACCCGGAGAGGGCATGGAAACTCTGAGCCCTTTCCCCATATTCATCTCTTCCCCTGGCTGTTGAGTTCGTATTCTTTACCATATCCTTTAATAACCTAGTAAATATAAGTAACTGTGCCCTGAAGTTTTGTGAGCTATTCTAGCAAATCAATTGAAGCGAAGGAGCAGGTCTTTGGAACTTCCCATCTGTAACATTGGTAACAATAGCCTGGGCCTTGCAACCTGTCGCTGAGCTGGGAGAAGAGCTGTCTTGTGGGACTGAGTCCTTAACTAGCTTAGGGAGTTCGAGACCCAATTTGGGCTCACTGCTGTCTTCCAATCCTCTGTTCTCCTCTCTCTGCACCTCCCCCACTCATGCTCGCTCTCTCTTAAAAATTAAAAAAAAAAAAATTAAATGAAAAAAAGGAAAGGAAAGTCTGGATGGAAAGCCCCCAAACTATCTTTTTTTAAACTTTTAAACTTTTATTTTAAGTAGGCTCCACCTTAATATGGGGCCTGACTCATAATCCTGAGATGGGGCACCCGCTACTGACTAACTCTTGACAGAAGAGGAAGCCAAAGGGGGTTTGGCTGTGTTACTTACAATCCCATTTTCTAAAAGGATGCAAACAAAAATTGTTTTATATGAAAGAGGAAGAGCAATACTTTTATGCTAGAATATTTGTGTCACTAAAAGTAACCGGGAAGGGAAAGAAAGGAGAAAGAGGAGAAGGAAAAGGGAGGAGGGAAGGAAAGAAGGAAGAGAGGACCGGGGCAAAAGATGAGGTGTGTAGGCCAGAGCTGCCTTTCAGAAGCGAAGCGATGCCATGAACTAGAACCACAAAGAGGGAGGGAGGAAACTGAGTACGTGTGTATACACACGTACACATACACGGTGCGCATACACACGTACACATACACGGTGCGCATACACACGTACACATACACGGTGCGCATACACACGTACACATACACGGTGCGCATATACACGTACACATACACGGTGTGCATACACACGTACACATACACATGAGAAGAAGGAAAGAGAAAATGACAGAGTGAATACAGCAAAATGTTGACAATTCTGGGTGAAGGCTTTTTAATATACAATACTGTACAGGAGTCTTTTATACTATTCCTGCAACTTCTCTACAGTTTCAAAATAATAATGTAACATAACATAAAATCTCCCAGGGCTTTCCAGCACGATCCTTCCCCTCACTTAAAGGGCCCTACACAATTCGATCCTGGCTGACGCATGGTGCACCTATCCACTCCAGCCCGCGCTTGCTTTCCACTAGAGACACCTGCCACTTGCTTGGAATGCAACCTAGGCTGGAAGGCTTCCTCCTCCACTCCACTGTACCCACTGTCTCATGATCATCAAGTTGTCATTCAGACTCCACTTAAATGTTGCCTCGGGAGGGTGCCAATCTAAAGTAGCCACCCAGTCGCTCTCTTTCACATGCATGACATTCACTGCTGTTTTTGTCTGTTTATGATGCTCCTTGGGACTGGGTGACCATCTCCCATATTCTGCATGTGGACCCTGACAATTTTGTTCATCCCCATATTCCCTAGAAAATTACCTGCTGTAATAGTCCATAAATGTTTGTTAAATCAACATGTGCGCTCAAAAACAAGCAAATTCTGTTCACGTTAAAATGTAAGAGGCAGTCAGAGCACAAACTCCGAAAATACTGCTTTGTTTGAATTCTAGCTCTGCAACCCTGGTCTCCTTATTTCCTTTACCAGTTTGGTACCATGGGCAGGTTTCCCAATTTCCTCACCTGCAAAATGGAGACAGACCTGCCTCACAGGGTCACAAGTCTTTAATGACTTCATACCCACAAAGTACCTAGCCAACCATGGTACCTATTACTATTATTCAATAGTTTTAAAATTTTCATTTGGTCTTCTTTATTTGCTTACTATTTGTAAGATATGATTCTGGTCGCTTATTTTACCTTTCTTATTGCTTTTGTAAATGTGTTTTCTTTCACCGTATTTTCTATACAGTTATGTTTTTTTTCTTTTTTAGAAAGATCTCTGTGCTGACCGCTAGCTCAGAGCCTGAAGCCTGCTTTGGATTCTGTGTCTCTTTCTTTCTCTGCCCCTCCCCTGTTCACACTCTGTCTCTCAAAAATAAATAAATGAAAAAAATTATAAAATAAAAAATAAAATGAAAAACGGATAAAAATATCCTGAGGATTCTGGGGCACCTGGCTGCCTCAATCAGTGCAGTGATTGCCTCTTGATCTAGGGGTTGTGAGTTCCAGCCCCACACTGGGTGAAGAGATTACTTAAAAAAATAAATAGGGGCGCCTGGGTGGCTTAGTCGGTTAAGCGTCCGACTTTCGCTTAGGTCATGATCTCGCGGTTCGTGGGTTCGAGCCCTGCGTCGGGCTCTGTGCTGACTGCCAGCTCCGAGCCTGGAGCCTGTTTCAGTCTGTGACTCCCTTTCTCTCTGACCCTTCCCTGCTCACGCTGTCTCTCTCTCTCTCTCCTAGAAATAAATAAAACATTAAAAAAAATTTTTTTTAATAAATAAATAAAATATCCTTAATTTTAAGGATCACTCAGGCCACCTCAGTGAGCTTCCTTCTTACTGGCACCCAAACTCTTCTTGTCACACATGAAGTGGCACACCACCTAAGAAAGGTCTCTAATGTCACACTTTCCTTACATTCCACTGTCCACAACCTTATGTGACCCACTTTGCAATACCCCCGTTACCTCTCAGGAAGTGACCACTCCAACATTCTCTCTGGTACGGAAAAACTGCTTAGGACCTATAAATATCCAAGTCCAAAAGATACCATTTGTCTCATGAAATACTGCTCTGAGGTATTTCATATCATGGCTTTTAGAAAGATCTCTTTTCTCAAATTTGCAGGGAAACAACCACTCTCCCAAACGGTCACCTGTTGCTCCCCAGCCCTCCCGCACTGCAGCCCTTCATGGTCTTTGCCACAAATCCTCCATTTGGCCCTTTTCAGGACTCTGTGCCATCATACCCTGGGCCGCGACTAACACAGGGACCTTTAATCAGGACACTTGCAGTTGAGAACTCCCACTCGAGCTACACTCAGCTGTAGGCACCACATGTTCAACACCTACAAAACTCACTCCTTTCCTGGATGCCTCCTCTAACACCGTTCCCAAGACAGGAAGCATCACCACCCTCTGCAGGAGGTCAGAAGTTCAGCAATCGCTATAAAGTCTCCTCTCGCTCACTCCGTCAATCACTGGCATAGTCCAGGGGATCCACTGCCTCCCCCCCGCCCCCGCTCCAAAACCGCTTCCTCCTGCTTCCTTAACAAGGACCCTCGTTTCCCCCAAAGTGCGGGGTCTGCAGCTGCCAATTAGGCATAACTTCCAAAGAGAACACCGGGCACAAAACGCCAGAAAACGGGGAACGGTTCTGGAGATCAGAGACACTGGCGGGGGGAAAGGGGTACATGAGTTCGGGTCCCGTATATGACCATAAGATGCTGAACGTGGCCATCCTCACTGGCGAGTCACCTTTTAAAGACAAGAAAACCGTTACTTACCCAACACGAAGCTGTCCGGAACCCGGCGGCCATCCCGTCCTGTTTCGTGCAGACTGCGGAGCAGAGAACCGAACCGTGAGGGGTCTCCCTGCTGGTCTCACCCGCACCCAAAGATGGAGCTCCCGCCCCACAGACGGTGGGTCCGCGGGCACCCGTCACCTACCGTCGGAGGCCTCGGGCCCGGGCACAAGAAGTAGGAGATGAGTTTGTACGGGGACGCCGCCCGGACACGGAAAACCCCGAGGCCGGGCGGGCTCCCACCACGATCGAGACCGGGCCTGGGGTTTCGCTGGGGCTTGGTTCCGGACGGGGCTAAGTCCGTGCTTTCGCGGGTCCCGGGCCACCGAAACTCCGAACTCCCGGGCCGGTTCAGCTCCACCAACACCGAGACGGAAACAGCCGTGCAAGACAGGACCCGACTACAGCCGCGGGTGCGGCGCAGCGGAAGTACGTCATGGTCGATGCACCTGACGGAAACGGCTCCGGAAGAAAACTACACCTCCCAGAATCCTCTGCGGAGGGTCCCAGCTCCCTGGCCCGGCTTCCAGCAGAAGGCGGGTCTGCAGAGCAGGAGCTTCGTGGGTTAGCGTCGGTCCTGCCTGCGTCCCGGCCTCAGTGCAGGTACCGACTGCCTGAGATCTGATGTCAAATAAGACAGGGTTCAGATCCAAGCGCATAGCAGTAAAGGACACTTTGTAAGGCCACAAGCTGCAGTTCCCAGGGTTATAGAAACAAGTCGAATAGGAGTACACGAAATAACAGCACCTCCATACAGGAGAAACTACAGTAGATGGAAAGAATTAAATAGAAGCGCACCAATAATAGATATGCATTTACTCCTGGTCCAAGATCAAAAAATTATCTCATAACAATACAATAAAACTATAATGGGGCTCCTGGCTCCTCCCTCCGACTGGTGGAGCAGATGACTCTTGACCTTGGGGTTGTGTGACCCCCACTTTGGGTATAGAGATGACTAAAAAAATAAACTTAAAACCACCCACACACCTATGAATAGCATATTTTTAAAGTTTATTTTACTTATTTGAGAAAGAGAGCATTGGAGGGGTAGAGAGAAGGGGAGAGAAAGAATCCTCAGGGCCGGATGCAGAGCTCGAACTCACAAACTGTGAAATCATGACCTGAGTCGAAGTCCAGAGTCATAGCAGAATCGACTGAGCCACCCAGGTGCCCCTGATTAGCATAATTTTAAAAGGTCTTTCTGCCTGAAAATCTTTCTTTAAAGAAAAGCTTTCTATTCAACAAATATTTGAATGAAATAGAGAAATAAAGACAAAAATGTAGGCATATAATTATGAATAAGACCAGGATTAAAGACTGTAGGATTAAGGACTCTGCATTTAGTTTACTTAAATGACATAAAATATCAATCCAGATTGGAAAATTGGAAGATAGCCTAAGAAAGTTCTTATGTGGTAAGTTTATGTCACTCAGAGAACTGGCAGAGAATATATTTTTGGGACTTGCTAGAAATTTAATCTGCTTGGCAGTTTTATGAGTCTATAGGTAACTGAGTAGCTCTGGATTCAGATAGAAAAAGAAGATTAAATTGGAGGTAAGTGGAATAAAGAGCTCAGGGCTTGGATTCTCATCAATTTAGACTTTTTTGGTATGTTGCATTTTGTTTTAATTGTTTTAATTTCAATCTATTGAGATTTATTTTGTGATCCAATATAGACCCTATTCAGGAGAATGTGCCATGTGCACCTAAAGATGAGCATACTTAAAAGTCTTTAGATAGTGTTTAGAAAAATTAAACCAACTAAATTTTAAAGATCTAATGGCTTTCTTACTCAATTCATGAATCAGTCAACTTTCCATCTAACAGGTAGACAGAAGCTTAAAACGGCTACAGAAAGGGAAAGGTTTTAAAAGGCAGGACAAAGTAAGTCATAAACAGAAAAAAAAAAGATTAGGTAAAGTCGTCTTCATCTGAGGACAAAAGATGTTTAGTAGGTGGATTACCTCCTCTTCCTTTGGAGGATGAAAAAGGCTATGTAACAGATTAGCTTATTGGTACTGACCTATTAAGATGACATTTCTGGGAAGGTGAGACTGCATTAGGTTAGGCATTACAAGTGCCCTCATTGGGGGCTTGTGGTTTTCTCTTTAACAGTGTGGCCTCGAGATGTCCATTATTTTCCATCTTTTAGTTCTTACTTATGTTGTCCAGTTGTGTGTCTTTATTTTTAACATATATTTTGCTTTCTTTTGGCCTATTTACTTGTTCTTTCACTAGGTTTTTGAGACTTTAATTTGCCTTTTTGGTGTTTATTGTTATAATTAGTCAAGATTATGAGATTTTTCTGTCATCACTACTTTGTTTCTCCCATAAATGCTTACAGAATGTGGCTCTCTCCCTCCTCTCTGTCCCTCCCTGCCTTTCCCTTTGCCCCTCCCCTGCTCATGCCCGCTCTCAAAATAAATGAACTTTAAAGAATGGTCTTATTTGTTTTTGTTCCCAAATTTGGCAACAGTAGGCTCTCATTAGATATTGGATTGTTTGGTTAGTTTATATGGAATACAACTAGAATAACTATTTCTCCATTTTTGGAACTGTCTTTTTCATAATAATTTCTTCTTCTTTTCCCTCCTCCTCCTCCTTCTTCTTTTTCTCCTTCTCCTACTCTTCCTCTTTCACCTTCGTTTTAGGTAGGCTCCATACCCAACATGAGGCTTGAACTCACAATCCTGAGATCAAGATTCATGTGCTCAGGGACGCCTAGGTGGCTCGGTCGGTTAAGCATCTGACTTTGGCTCAGGTCATGATCTCGGTCGGTTAAGCATCTGACTTTGGCTCAGGTTCATGGGTTTGAGCCCCATGTTGGGCTCTGTGCCGACAGCGAGCTCAGAGCCTGGAGCCTGTTTCGAATTCTGTGTCTCCCTCTCTGTCTCTGACCCTCCCCTGCTCATGCTGTCTCTCTCTCT
This sequence comes from Proteles cristata cristata, assembly GCA_017311185.1. Taxonomy (NCBI): domain Eukaryota; kingdom Metazoa; phylum Chordata; class Mammalia; order Carnivora; family Hyaenidae; genus Proteles; species Proteles cristata. The sequence continues at coordinate 285,777 of JAESUZ010000041.1, read as the reverse complement.
CAGAAATAAATAAAACATTAAAAATTTTAAAATAAAATAAAACCTCCTTTCTTGTTTAAAAAAAAAAAAAGAATCACGTGCTCCACAGATTGAGCCAGCCAGGTGCGCCCGTAATAGTTTCTTCTCAGTCTTAGCTTTTCTAGATCTTCCTTTCTATTTCTGTGCTCTTGGAGAATATCTACTATCTAAGTCTATTCCCTTAAGGGACTCAGCAAAGAATGAGACAAATTTATTTTTCTAACAGATTTATAAGCTAGCTAGGACAGTAAGTATACATATGGAGTAGGGTGAATCTTGCAGGAAACAGACTTTACGCTGGTGGCATATTAGGGACCGCTCTCGGGACTGACCACTGCTCGGGAATGAAGGAAGCAGGACTGGACAGAAGGAAAAGTTCGACAGTGATCCTTTCACGACAGACGCCTCAACTAATTTCACAGAATCTCTGAAACTGGCCATTCAGAGATGAATAAAATTGAGGTAAAGGGGTGGGGACTTTGTACCCTTATATTGACCAGTTTTTGGATAATCTTGGATGAGGCAGCTTCCTTCAGCTGAGGGAAGATGCTTAAGTGACTGAGCCACACAGGTGTCCCCATATCTGAGAGTTCTTAGTTGAGATAAATCTTATGAGCACTTTAAATGTGAAAAAAAAAAACTGTAGCTATAACACAGTTCTTTTTTTTCCTTCTTACTTATTTTGAGAGAGAGAGAGAGAGCGAGTGAGCGCAGGGGAGGGGCAGTGAGAATCCCAACGGGGACCTGCAGTGTCAGTGCAGAGCCCAGACGGGGCTTGAACTCAGGAGCCATGTAATCATGACCTGAGCTGAAATCAAGAGTCGGACACTTAACCAACTACGCCACCCATGCGCTCCAGGTATAATGGAATTCTAACCCAACATCAGAAAATTCAAACCGGAACCAAACTTTATGAAGATAATTCCTTCATGTACAGAATAGACAATACTTAACATCGGATAATTTATGAGGTAGAAAATCTCTCTAAATGCAATGAATGTCAAAAGTCCTTTGTTACTCACCTCTTATTGAATGCCAGGATATTTATGCTACATATAAAGCTTCTTTTTTGTTTTGCTTTGTTTTGTTTTGATTTATTTTGAGAGTGTGGTTGGGGGGGGGGGTTGGGGCGTGCAGAGAGAGAAGAACAGAGGATCCGAAGCAGCCTCCACCACGCTGAAAGCAGCGAGACCATTGTGGCGCTCAAACTCGTGAACCGCAAGATCATGACCTGAGTTGAAGCTGGACACTCAACCGACTGAGCCACCCAGGCGCCCCTACATATAAAGCTTCTGACTATATGTAATGTGGTAAGATTTTCAGTTACTACTCATATTAAACATCAGAGAATTCGTACTGAAGAAAGACCCTTTGAACCGTTTGAACCTAATGCGTGTAATAGTCTTTAGGCACCATTAAGACTTCATTACACATAAGAGACTTCTAAGCCAAGAGCCAGTTTTACACAAAAGAAACCAAGAGAACAAGTCCCAGCCCCATTCTGAAGAGCCCGAAGAACTAGATATGGGGGATTAACTAAATTGCCTACTTAAATGAGGAGAGCACTTGTGACGAGCACTGGGTTTTGTATGTAAATGATGAATCGCTAGATTCTACACCTAAACTGTTATACCGTATGTAAACAAACTGGAATTTGAATAAAAACTGGAAAAAAAGAAATTGCTTACTTAATTTAAAAAAGGCTTGTCTTTTTATTTATTTAGAGAGACAGGGAGTGTGAGCAGAGGGCAGGGGAGGCAGAGAGAGGGAGAGAGAGAGTCCCAGGCAGATTCCCTGATGTCAGTGCAGAGCTCATTGTGGGGCTTGATGTCGTGAACTGTGAGATCATGACCTGAGCTGAAATCAGGAGTTGGATGCTCAATGTACTGAGTCACCCAGGTGCCCCTTCTTTGCCTTTTAAAATACACTTAGCAGTTAATCCAATTTACTTAGGAAGTCAACTGATTGCAAGAAATCAGTACCAAAGTAGGTTGGGTGAAAAGTGACCACAAATGTAACTGTCAGTTTTTGTCAACTCATCAGCAAATTGTGACCAGGTATCAGACTTCTCCCAGACTGAGCCACAAGGAACAATATAAAGGATAAGGGGTCTATAGCATATTGTATTTATGATATAATGAGTGTCTATGAGGAATCTGAACTGTAACTGGCTTCAGGGATGAAATAAACAGGAAGACTGACAATCTGCTGCAGGGGCCATCTTGCTCTGCTGGTCCTGGGAATAAGCTGTACACTTCACACATTATTTGTTCCTGAACATTTCCTAAGAATCTTCAGTGAGGCTTCCAGCTAGCACAGTTTTCCAGTTATTTCATAATTATGTCTTTTTACATGAGACCAAAATCAACAACTTGGAGATTCAATATTGACTGTTGATAACAATAGCATTCGTGGGAAGTTAAGAAATATAACATGTACATTATGTACATAGTAAGTATAGTCTGTAATAATAACTATAAATTTATTGAATGGAAGCCTACATGGCACATTCATTATAGTGATTACCTCAGGAATGGTGGAGAGGAGGAAAGAGACTAACAGGTCTAGAGAACTGAATATGTAATGCTTTACTTTTTTTTTTTTCTTTTTTTTTTTGGAAGTTTAATTAAATTAGTGCTTTCAGCATCTTTTTTTACATAGTTTATTGTCAAATTGTAATGCTTTACTTTTTTTTTTTTAATGTTTTATTTATTTCTAGAGAGAGAGAGAAGCATGAGCAGGGAGGGTCAGAGAGAGAGGGAGTCACAGACTGAAACAGGCTCCAGGCTCTGAGCTGGCAGTCAGCACAGAGCCCGACCGGGGCTCGAACCCACGAACCGCGAGATCATGACCTAAACGAAAGTCGGACGCTTAACCGACTAAGCCACCCAGGCGCCCCAGTAATGCTTTACATTTTAATTAAACAAGGATCTGAATCAAATGTTACCAATATGAATATTTGATCATTTGACTTTATATTCTTCTCTGCACTTTTGTGTAGTTTTAAAATATTCTCAATTTAAGCAAACAATATTGGTGACAGTTTTAGGATATCTAATGGTAACTTTTATGATATTATTGAGACATTTATTTTTAAATGTATCTCGACACTTCTGTATGAGTTTTTAAATTTTTTAAAATATGAATACTAATTAATACTAGTACTAATTTTTAATTTTTTAATGTTTATTTATTTTTGAGAGAGAGAGAGAGACAAAGCACAAACGGGAGAGGGGCAGAGAGGGGGAGACACAGAATCCAGAGCAGGTTCCAGGCTGTGAACTGTAGCTCAGAGCCCAATGTGGGGCTCAAACCCACAAACTGTGAGATCATGATCTGAGCCAAAGTCAGACGCTTAACCAACTGAGCCAGGTGCCACTGTATAAGTAAATTCTTTAGAAATACATAGCCTAGGGGCGCCTGGGTGGCTTAGTCGGTTAAGCGTCTGACTTTCGCTTGGGTCATGATCTCGCGGTTCGTGGGTTCAAGCCGGGCATCGGGCTCTGTGCTGACTGCCAGCTCAGAGCCTGGAGCCTGTTTCAGTCTGTGCACCTCCCTCTCTCTGACCTCTGCTCACGCTGTTCTCTCTCTCTCTCCTAAAAATAAATAAAACATTAAAAATAATTAAAAAAAAAAAAAAAGAAATACATAGCCTAGATAGAATTTCATTTAAAGATTTTTCAGTATCCATTGAGATGATGATGCATGTTTCTCCCTTTAATCTTTAATATGGTTAATTACATTAGTAGTTTATAAAGTCCCCCATGACTTCTACTTAGTTGTGATATATATTTTTAAATTTAGTGCTTGATATCATTCACTACTTTTTCAGAATTTTCACATAAATATCAGAACTCAGATTGCTTTATAGTTTTTTTTAAATGTTTTATTTATTTTTGGGGCGCCTGGGTGGCTTAGTCGGTTAAGCGTCCGACTTTCGCTTAGGTCATGATCTCGCGGTTCGTGGGTTCGAGCCCCGCGTCGGGCTCTGTGCTGACTGCCAGCTCGGAGCCTGGAGCCTGTTTCAGTCTGTGACTCCCTCTCTCTCTGACCCTCCCTTGCTCACGCTGTCTCTCTCTCTCTGTCCTAGAAATAAATAAAAAACATTAAAAAAAAATTTAAAAAAAATAAATGTTTTATTTATTTTTGAGAGATAGAGAGATACAGACAGTGTGAGCAGGGGAAGGTCAGAGAGAGAGGGAGATACAGAATCTGAAACAGGCTACAGGCTCTGAGCTGTCAGCACAGAGCCCAACGCGGGGCTCGAACCCACCGAGATCATGAGATCACGACCTGAGCCGAAGTCGGATGCTTAACCGACTGAGCCACCCAGGAGCCCGTTTTTTGTTTTTTCTTTTTAAACTTTTGCCTGGTTATGGCTTAAGTATTTTGCTACCTTTGTGTTAGGAAAGACTTCCCTTCTATCTAGATTTTTCTGGAAATTGGTAAGAATTATGTCCTTTGATAGTGTGAAGGTTTCAGATTCACCCATTAAAACATCTGAGCCTGGAGCTGAAAGCATGTTAACACTGGTTTTAGTTCTGCAAGGATATTATTTTAAATTAGTTACCTAACTATTCCTTTAAATCATGTACTTCATTGGGTTCCAAATTTACTAGCATACTACAGATACTTGAATAAAATATTCTTTTACAAGTATTTAAATTTTTTTAGTTTATTTTTTTCTAAAAGTGTTTTTAATTTTAGCGGGGGTAGAAAGAGAGAGAGAGAGATTGAGACGCGCACAGAGCACCAGACAGAATCCAAGGCAGCCTTCAGGCTGGGAGCCTCAGCACAGAGCTCAACGCGGGGCTCAAACCCTGAACCATGAGATCATGACCTGGGCTGGTCAGAGGCTTAGCCAACGGAGCCATTCAGCAGCCCCTACTTTATTTGTTTTTTAAAGTAATCTCTATACCCAACACGGGGCTGGAACTCACCAGTGCAGTGGCATGCTCCTCTGAGCAGCCAAGGCACCCCATAAATTTGTTTTTTATGGCTACTTCTATTTCCTTGTTACCAGCTGTTTTTGCTATTCCTCCTCACTTGCTGATAAAAGTTTCTAGTGATTTTATATTTCATTTAAAAAACCTGACTTATCAAGTTTTTGCTATTTGAATCCCTTAACTTCTGATTTTATATTCCCCCTTTCCACAATTACATTTTGTTTCTCCCTAAAGTCCTCATTTCATTTATTTTCATTACTTTGGTCAGCGCTGAACCGATTGTACTAGAAGTTTTACCTGTTTCACTTTGATTTTGTAAATGACTTTGCTTTAGCATCAAAAATGTAAAGGTACAGAAGTTTCCTCCCGGGGACACACTTCCGCGAAGCCACAGACACATTTTGAGGAGAGCGGCCCCCCTAGAGCTCAGACCCGCAAACCGTCCGGCAGCGCGGCGAGGATTTCCACCGGAAACCCCCCACCTGCCAATCAGGGGAGGTGCGCCGCAGAGCCGTCTGGGAGATGTCGCTCTGGGGCGGGCGGCACCCTGGGAGACGTAGTTCTGCGCGCACATTCCGTGGTGGGCCGCGTGAGTGTCGGCGCTGCGGCCCGAAGCTGGAGGGTGTGTCGGGGTAGGGGCGGCCTCGCGGGGCTGCGGGGCTGGGGCGGCCTTGGTCTCTGCGGGGGCCCCGCGGTGACCCCGACGCGCGCACGAACTGGCTCCGGAGCCGGGTGCGACGAGGGCCCGGGGCGGGAGCGGGCGAGGTTGTGGGGGCCACGCAGCGCAGGCGCCGGTTCCCCGCGGGTGGGGCGGGGCGTGGGGCCGGCACGGGGCGGGGCGGTTCTGGGGCAGCTTGAGCGGATTGGGGGCGCGTAGGGATGGGAGGGTGTGGCGGGCGGTGGATGTGGGTGTCCGGAGGGAGATGTGGGGGTCTGGTGGGGCCGCCTGTGGTGGTAAGTGATGAAGAGGCTTTGAGGGAGACGGTGGAGCTCTCCAATTCGGGGACCACTGAAGGGTCACGGGATTGGAGTATGTGTGATAAATCAGTGAGCCGGGGCTTGGGGCGGACGGGTGGTTGTGAAGCCGGCGGAGGGAATTGAGTGGGTGATGGGGCCCCGTTGGGAGCGGCATTGGGCTGAGGTCTAGAGTCGCGGGCTTGGCAGTTCTGGGGATGAGGGACAGGGATCGGGAGAGAGGGGGGCCCCTGAGGCCGCATGTGGAGACCCTGGAGGGCGAGTGTGTGCCGTCCGGGATTTGGTTTTCGGGAGTAATTAGGACTCTGCTGATCAGTGACTTAGATGTCTCTGGGTTGGCGAGCGGCCCCAGGGTGGCTGAACATAAGGCCTTTGTGGAGGTCTGTTTGGGGGAGCTCAGAATTGGCGGACCGAGGATTTCTTCGACTGGAAGGCCAATGAGTTTGTGATAGTGTTGGATCGTACTGGGGCCTAGGCTCCTGGGAAGCAGGAAGGTTAAGAACTCTCACACCCTGTCCTGTTCCAGGAACCGCTTGCTGCAGAATAGCCCCTTCTCCGGACGACCACGTAACACCTGCCGCCTTGGCCGAAGACAGGGCCTGAGTGCAATCCTCCAAACTCCCATCCTTTACCCCATCAGCGATTAGATGGACTGTAGTCCCGCCTCCCCCCCATCAGTCAGATGGTGGTTGTCCAGATGTGGAGTTAAGCCTCTTTCTGTCCGCCCCCAGCCCCTGAACTTTGATTCACTCCCAGCTTGATCAGCTTTGGCACAACCCCTCCCCCCCCCCCCAAAGAACTGTCCCCCTCTGATCTACTTACTCTCTGATCACCCTGCCCTTACTTTCCACATACCTGGTTCTTCTGACCTTGTATATCCCTTTCTGTGAAAGAAACCACGTAGGTCATTTTGCGTTGTGTAGATGCTTGCATCTCTTTGCATCAACAGTGTTCTCCCGGGTGTAATAGCCCCAGCTTCCTGCAGTAATTGTGGAGTAAAATATTTCCTTAGATTCTATCTGACAGTTCAGTGGTAATGTTTGGATGGAGGGGGATGACTGGCGTGGCCACTGCTGTGAATGGTCTGTGCCTGTGTTTGGGAGATTTTGTGATTGGGGCATCAGGGACTGGGGCACTGTGTGTTGTGACAAGGTCTGGATACAAGTTGATGGGTGGCCTGTTAGGGGTTGTGAATGAGCAGACGGTGTGGGTAGTAACGAGTCATTAGAGGTAGCAGGGTATCAGGACAGGCAAAGCTAGTGGCTCGTTCAGGTGATGATTAGGATTTGTAGGGGTGCTAGTGAATGGTGGGTGAGCGTGGGGTTGACTAGAAAGTGGGGCATCATGGAAGTGAGTGGCTGGGGTCCCTGTGTGATTACTGATTGGACAGCCCCTGGGTTTGGTGATGGGGGACAGGGAGCTCTTTGAGAACCAGTGATGGGGAGACTGTTAAGGTGAATGGATGGGTGGCTGTAGGAGGGAGGAGTTGGAGTTCTGTAGGGTCCTTTGGGACTCTGTTTAGTATTTCACTGACTCTGTTCCTTGTCAACGGATAGACTCTGCTGAGGTTACTGGATGGCAGTGTGGGGGAGCCCAGGATGGGTTTCTTTGCATTAGTGTTTAGAAGCCTGTGGCAATCAGCGATAAGAGGCTGTGCTGTCATATTCAGTCAAGTCTTCCGTCAGTTCTCTTAATCACAAAGCGGGAGACATTCAAGGTTCTCAGGAGATGATGCCAGAAGCTGACGTACAGGGTCAGATGAAGGCTGAGCAGTGTTCAGATGTTTGTTTTCTGCTGCCTGCTCACTGTCTGCACAAGGCATGGACTTTGCTGACTGAGTAGCACAGGCTTCCTGAGCATGTGGTGATGAGAGCAGCTTTGTCTCGTCTGTTTCCAACCCTCGGCCCAACTTGGGGTGGGTAGTAATTGCCTCAAAGAGGCTGGTCTGGCCCCACTCTTGTTAGCTGCCATGGGGCAAAACCTGGCAGTTTGCTAACATCCAAGCAAAACTTTCTATCTTCACATGCAGCAGATTTTTCTCTATGTTCAGTGGGACATTGAAGACACCCTCACCTGTTCTTTACTGGAACAGTGCCTTTAAACAAGGAGTTCTTGCTCTAAATCTTCTACAGGTACGATATTCAGTTTATTTGCTGGAAAGGTGTCACTGACCAGTCCACCGTGTCCAGTCTTCCCAACTAGCCTGTCAGCCTCTGGAGACCAGGCTGGGAGCACTGGGGGCTTAGGTGGTCAGCAAACGTTCCTGGACCACAGGTGCCAGACACATCTCTCTTGGCAGGGTTGCTGTGAAAGTTGGAATTTGTCTCTCATGCCCCCACGGTTACAGGGTACCATGATTTTTGGACATTTTGGACATTTCCTTTTAGGTGTATTCTTAAGAAGGAAATAACATCTCTTTGTGACCTCACGCTGTGAAGTCCCTGGCTCTGATCTCATATCTGGTTGAATGTAAGTGACCTGGTCCTTGAGCGGTGAAGGAATTCAAAGTGTAAGTATGTGTATGCATCAAGATGTAGTATTTTTTGTTTATTATACTAATCGGAGATTTTGGTTCATTTGTTCCAATAATTCTGCTTAAGATACCTATTATGTATCTTTTAAAGCTTTTGTAATAGTGATTGTACTCAGTTATCTGGTTATTTGGTCTGTTGGGTAAATAATTAAAACCCAAATCTGCCAAACCCCAAATCTCACAAAAGCAGAAGAAAAAGAAAAACCATGTTATTGTTGATTGAATTAAACTGGAATGCAATGAGCTTCGCAGACAACCTGCTAAAGAGATTACAAAGCCAGAAAGAAATCTCCCTCTTTTCTCCAGTCAGGCAGGTAGAACCCATGCACATGTGTTCTCAAGGTAAATGGTAATGTGGCGTATGCAGTCCATGCTAAATTTACCTGGCACTTGGGTGGCCATTTGTGTTAGCTAATTGCCTTTATCCAAAGGAAAAATAGACTTCTATGTTTGTGACAGGACTGCAGCCGGGCGTCAGGTGCCAAAGTCAAGCACTTGGTCAGGCCTCTGCCCTTCCTAAAATTGGGAAATAGGGGTGTATTGTCCCTATGATTTCAAAGAGATGGCTCCTAGGTCCTTAAGAAAGATATTTTGGGGGTGGGAAACTGGACAAGGCTTATTTAACTGTAGAAGAGATTTACATGCATCTCAAAGGAACAGAGTGTATAGTTAGGGGTTTTCTAAAGTAACTGCTCTTCAAATAGGAGTCAGGGGAGTCTTTTTCCCTTTTTCTGTATGAGGGAGAATTTTTTTTTTCTTATTTTTATTTTGTACTTGCCCTTACTGGGCTCTGAGCGCATACTCTTCTGGAGTGTTAGCTGCTCTCCCAAACTCTGTGGTAGTTTGCACTGGGGAGGGCTGAGGCCAGGCCTGGGGAGCGGAGGGGCCCCAGGGCCAGCACCGTGGGCCCTACAGAACACTGGACAGCGCTGTGTCCCTCTACCCCCTCAGCCACTTCCTGCCATCCGGCATCGGAGACCCTGAGAAGCAGACTGTGGACAGTGTCCTTGGGGTACGGAGGGCTGTGGGAGATGAGGAAGGGCAGCCCTTGCCACCTCTGTGGCCCTTTCACTCTGCAGGCATTTTGATCTTGGAAGCTGGCCTGGGCTGTTGCTGCTGGCGTCTGAGGGAAAGGGCAGGCGGGATTTGCCCTGGCGTGAACCAAAAAGCCCGCCCCGTGGGGAAGGTGTCCTCACACCTCCTCGCTGCCGGTGAACTGGGCTCCAGCCCGGCCCAGCTCAGCCACAGACCCCCGCAGGAGCCTGGGTCTTCCCCCAGGGCCTCTCTTCTGTTTACCGTTTCTGTTAGTTCCTCTGATCTAGGCTTTCCCTTCGGTGCAGGGCTGGTTTTGGGGTAGGAAGCCAGCACCCCCGGCTACTTCACCATCTTAGTCTAACAGCCATTTTCCCTTTACCGTCCTGCCTCGAAAGGAGTTGCATTGTACTCTGTAGCACGTGTGCTCCCAGGAAGTAATGCTGCAGAACGAGTGAGCCGCGGTTATGTTCCTGGACTTTGTTGACTTCCACAGAGCATTTGGTGGGGTGATGCTCCTCTGGGGATGTTTGGCCAAAACAGTGAGGCAAGTGGCTTTCAGGTGGCGCTTCCGGCTGGGGGCCAGGGCTGCAAGTGTGGTGTGTGGTGCAGACCTGGCCCGGATGCGGTCAGGCCCAGATGAGACTTCCACCCTGTTTCCTACCCACTAGTGCTGATTGGAGGTGTCAGGAAGAGAGAACCCAGAGAGGGTCCCGAATTAATGACATCACCTAAAATAAAATTCCCACTGCATCTCCAGGCCGTGGCCCCGAGGAACAAGAGAACTCTTGTGAGATGAGAAGGAAGAGGCCTTGGGACTAGGGGTACGTTCTCAGTTCACAGACATTTGACCAGCGGCCTCGCTCCAGCACGTCAGAACAGAGCAGATTTTCCAAGCAACTAAAAATGATCAAGTCACAGGTGAGTTACATGTTTATTCTCTAGCAGTTTTTATATGCAGATATGAGAGGCTTATAGGAACGCTGTAAATACATTTCAGTCATAATCAGAAAGTATAAACTTGGGAAAGAAGATGTCAGAGAAGAATGAAGTAGATTATGGAATCATAAAAGTCCTAAAGTTGAAGCATGGATGTACAAGAAGTAAGGTGAGCTGCGGCTGTGCTCAGAGGTTCCCATAAGTGGAAACTGGAAGGGAAACGGGAATAGTTACATGGTCTCCTTTGACAAAAGGCAGACTACTCAGCAGAAGCAAACCTTTGTTGATGATTATTTACAAAGAAACTATTTGGACAGCTATTGATGTGGATGAGAGAGTGGACAAAATCATAATAGCAACCCTATAATAAACGTGTGTTTTATTGTTTCCCAGTGCTGTTTCTTACAGAGTTCCTCATTGCGAGCTCAGGGCATGAATCTGAAGGAGAGCTCAGAACACAGAAATAGTGGGCCAGGATATCCATCTTACCTGTGATCTACTTTTAGGAAAGAAACCTAAATCATCTGGCAGAATTTGCCATTACAAAACTTTCAAATGGCCCCCATATTCTCTCAGTTGGAATTTTGATACATTTTAGATAGCAGTGTCTTTCCTTCTTTTGGCAAAAGCAGTCTCTCTTTAGCTCTTTTTACTTTTTTGACTCAAGAAATGGAGAGTGTCACGAAGGTTGGGGTACACATGTCAGAAGCGCAACCCCAAAGGGCACGTGTGTTTCTCCTGGAAACAATTTACAGTGGATAAATTGCCCCAAGCACAACCGGCCTCCAGCGTGGCTTTCCACTGTGGGCCCTTCTGCCCTGTGCCTTCTAGTCAAGTCTGAATAACGTAGTTTAGTCTTGGTTTTAGAGGGACTACTTAGGGCATTTAATTCCAAATGGCTTTGTCCACGACCCCAGTTTATTAGTCCACACTTGTTAGATGTGGGCAACATCTGGGGATGTTCTTCCTGGAAAGTGCAGGAACTGAGGCTGTCGTTTGCTGTCTCTGTCAGCCCTGTCAGGAAGGCATCTGCGCCAGCTCAGCAGTCAGTCTAAATCCAGAGATTTTGCACAAGCTTGGAAAGGCAGCACCAGGAGCTGTGTCTCTTGCTTTATGTTTTTTCCAGGAGGAGGGGGAATCTTTTAGGAGCAAGTCTGAAGAACAAAGATCATTCATGTACTTCTCCACCCCCATGCTTTCCAAGGTGCTAGCTTGATTTTGTTTTTGTTTTTCTGTTGTGAGTATCAGTGTACCCCATTTAGTAATCAAAACATTTTATTTATTTTAAATTAATTTTTTTTATTTTAGAGAGAACGCATGCACAAGCAGGGGAGAGAGGCAGAGGGCAGAGAGAGAGAGGGAGGGAGAGAGGGAATCCCAAGTAGGCTCCATGCTCAATGCTGGGGCTTGATCCCACAACCATGAGATCATGACCTGAGCTGAAATCAAGAATCAGATGCTTTATTGACTGAGCCATCCAGGCACCCCCAAAACTTTTAAAAAGCTTATCTGTGGAGCACCTGGGTGGCTCAGTTGGTTAAGCGGCTGACTTCAGCTCAGGTCATGATCTTGCAGTTTGTGAGTTTGAGCCCCGTGTGGGGCTCTGTGCTGACAGCTCAGAGCCTGGAGCCTGCTTCCGATTCTGTGTCTCCTTCTCTCTCTGCACCTTTCCTGCTTACCCTCTGTCTCTCTGTGTCTCAAAAATAAACATTAAAAAAAAAAAGTTCATCTGTTTTCATCCAGACCCTTTGTCTGGAAAGGGTGTATGCAAGAGGTACAGACATTTTTATCTAACCTAACCAGAAAGATGCTTCCTGTTTAAGAATTGGCTGGGAAAAACTCCAGAATTTTGAAAAGATTTTAAAATGGTTTTACATAATCTCACACTCATTAAATCTTCAGGAAGAGGTCATAGGGGATGGAAGGCTTTTGCTGTGTCCCTCATGGAGCCTAAGGTCTCAGTAACTGTAGAAGATGGGTGCATACGTGAAGACAGCCTGGTCAAACATATGGCAGCAAAGAGAAGTGTCCTTTGAGGATTTACTGCACTGGGGCCCCAGGATGCCTGTCTGAGCTGTGTAACCCGGGCTGGGGCTATCTTGACCCCTCCTATCAGTCACATAAGTCCATCCTTAATTGTCCATTGACACAACTGTATGGCTCATCTGGTGCTGTTCTCAGATGCAGTGAATCTGGGGAACCGCAAAAGGGGAAAAAATGTGGTCTTGTAGGACCTGGATAGTGTGGCCCAAGTCAGTGGAACCCAGACTTGAAGAGAGTGCCAGCTGCACTCCGAGCCCAGTGAATCCCTCTGGCCAGGGCAGAAGGCCCGACGTGAGCTACCTGTGAAGAGCGTCATGGCCCGTCGGCACAGGAACCTGTCCCTGGGCAGTGTTTCTAGCCATGACCAGCATGTGGAAGGCCGGACATGTTTTCCAGGCTTTTTAGCCTCTTCTAGTGGCATGGGCGGCACGTGCACGGGCCCCCCTGAGGACGACATCTGAGTCTCCACAGGCCAGCCTCTTCCGGGTCCTGGTGGCGATTAGTCGCGTATTGGAGTGCTTTGTGGTGGCGGCCGTTAGAATGTCCGTGTTTGGTTAGCGGGGGCGTCTGTTGGTCAGTTGTAGGAGCCTTGTTACTGGGCATCCACGTGGGTGACAACAAGCTCATTAGGAGCTTAGCCAGCTGTCTCGGGCAGCAGGCGGGCTTGTAGGTGCCCACCTGAGGCTCCAGCCCCAGAGGCAGGTGGGGTCACCGTCCCGTATTCCCTGCAGTAGCAGCCGGGCCGCTCTGCCTGAGCTCCTGGGGGCAAAGGCTGGTCCGAGTGTACGGAGACAGGACGTCAGGTTCGGTAGGGGACCGGGTCATGTCCGCCTGTACTGCCGCGCGTGGTGCGGGGAGGGCGCTGCCCCCGTAAGGCCTGGCCGGCGAAGCCTTTGTAATGGCCTGTGGTTGGGCCTGAGAAATCCCATGTTTTAACTGGGAGCCTGAGCCCTCAGGAGTTTCAGACGTGCCTAAGTTAACGTGATAAACATCCTAGTGAGGACTTGGAACAGCGCCAGCTTTCCGCAGAAATTCCCCGAGTCTCCCCTCCACGCATCCCTAACCCCCGGCAGCAACTCACCTGCTCCTGTCACTGCAGTTTTGCTTTTTCCGGAATGCCATAGAATGGAATCCTTAGCATATAACCTTTTGATACTGCCTTTTTTCACTTGTGTCTTTGAGATCCATGTTGTTTGAATCAGTAGTTGGTTCCTTTTCCTGCCGAGCGTGGTCACCGAGTCGTGCCCCACTATATGAACACGCCAGTTTGCTTACCCTTTCACTTTTTTTTTTTTAATGTTTTATTTATTTCTAGAGAGAGAGAGAGAGAGAGAGACAGCGTGACCAGGGGAGGGTCAGAGAGAGAGGGAGTCACAGACTGAAACAGGCTCCAGGCTCTGAGCTGGCAGTCAGCACAGAGCCCGACGCGGGGCTCGAACTCACAAACCGCGAGATCATGACCTGAGCGAAAGTCGGACGCTTAACCGACTAAGCCACCCAGGCGCCCCAGCCTTTCATTTTTCAAGGGCTTCTTGGTTGCGTCCAGTTTTCAGCGGTTGTGTTTATGTGCATACAGATTTGAGCATAAATCTTGAGCTGAGTAGAAGTTCTCCGTGTACTTGGGCACGTACGTGGGAGTGGGATTGCTGGGCTGTGTAGTCAGTCTGTTCGGCTCCAGAGCATCTTCCAGAGCCACTGCCGTTTTGGCATTTGCGGCTTCACGGCCTGAGAGCTGTTGCTCTGGATCCTCACTGGAATCTGTCACGTTTTGTGTGGTTGTTGTTGTTTTTTATTTTAGCAATTCTAAATAGGTTTGTAGTAGTGTCCCTTTATAGTTTTAATTTGTATTTCTCTGTTGACAAATGATGTTGAACATATTATCTGTACATCTTTAGTAAAGTGTTAAGATCTTCTGTCCATTTTTTGGTTAGTTGACTTTTTTTAAATGAGAGGGTTTTTTTTTGGTTTTGTTTTGTTTTGTTTTTAAATTTTAATTCCACTATAGTTAACATACAGTGTTAGATTAGTTTTGGGTGTACAATACAGTGATTCAACATTTCCATATATCACCTGGTGCTCATAATGATGAGTGTGCTCTTAATCCCCATCATCTGTTTCCCCCATCCCCTTCCTGCCTCCTCTCCGATGACCATCAGTGGGTTCTCTACAGTTAAGAGTCTGTTTCATGGTTTGCCCCGCCTCCTTTGCTCATTTATTTTGTTTCTTAAAATCCACATATGAGTGAAATCTGGTGGTATTTGTCTCTCTCTGATTTAACTCACTTAGCTTCATCCACATTGTTGCAAATGGCAAGATTTCATTCTTTTTCACGACTGAATAATATTCCATTGTATACATACCACATCTTCTATACCCGTTCATCTACCGATAGACACTTGGGCTGCTTCCACATCATGGCTGTTGTAGGTAATGCTGCTATGAATGGGGTGCATATATTCCTTTGAATTAGTGTTTTTGTATTCTTTGGATAAATACCCAGTAGTGCAGTTATTGGAGGGTAGCTCTATTTTTAACTGCTTGAGGAACCTCTTATACTATTTTCCACAGTGTCTGTACCAGTTTGAATTCTCACCAGCAGTGTAAGAGGGTTCCCCTTTTTCTGTAACATTGCCAATACCTGTTGTTTCTTGTGTTGTTAATTTTAGCCATCTGACAGGTGTTGTGATTTGTATTTCCCTGATGATGAGTGATGTTGAACATCTTTTCTGGTGTCTGTTGGCCATCCGCATGTCTTTGGGAAAATATCTATTTATATCTTCCGCCAATTTTTTAATTGGATTGTTTGTTTTTTGGCTGTTGGGTTGTATCAATTCTTTATATATTTTGGATACTAACCATTTATTAGATAGGTCATTTGCAAATATCTTCTCCCATTCTGCAGGTTGCTTTTTAGCTTTGTTGATGGTTTCCTTTGCTGTGCAGAAGCTTTTTATCTTGGGGGCGCCTGGGTGGCTTAGTCGGTTAAGCGTCTGACTTTCGCTTAGGTCGTGATCTTGCAGTTCGTGGGTTTGAGCCCCGCGTCGGGCTCTGTGCTGACTGCCAGTTCAGAGCCTGGAGCCTGTTTCAGTCTGTGGCTCCCTCTCTCTCTGACCCTCCCCTGCTCACACTGTCTCTCTCTCTCCTAGAAATAAATAAAAACATTTAAAAAAAAAAGAAGAAGAAGCTTTTTATCTTGATGACGTCGCAGTAGTTCATTTTTGCTTTTGTTTCTCTTGTTTCAGAGACACCCATTTTTTAATTCTATTGTTTTCTTATTGTTGAGTTTCACGAATTATTTATTCAGATACAGATTATAAGGTTTTTTAGGTGAGTAAAAAAAGACTCCAAGGCAAAAGGCTCCGCAGAAGGAGTTTTATTGCCTGCACCCTCGGCCAAGGCGAGAGAATATACGGGACCAGTTTTATTGCCCGCAGCCCCGGGTGAGGTTCCGTGACTCCAGAGAGAGAGGGGAGTCAGGGAAGTCACGCCGAGGCCAGGTGGTGAGGGTTTTTTAAAGCCTGTTAGTGGGGGTGGGGGAAGTCTGGAGAATAGAGGCGGTCTCTTGGCTGAAAAGTTCCGGGCGGAAGGTCAAAATAAATAAATATTAAAATAATAATAATAAATACATAGCTTTGGGTTTGGTTTTGACAGTAACCAAAAAATATTACTGTCATTTTTCATGTAGAGGCCAGGCATGCTGAAGGTCTTACACTGGATGGGCCTCAGCTGAGAACTGTTCCCAAATACCCAGTAGTACCTTCTTTGAGAAGCATTGTGATTATTTAAATACAACCTGTTCCAAATTCTTATGTAATGAATAGATGGATGGATAGACAAGTGAATTCATAATGATAAATATTTTAACAACATTTTGCATCTCTCTCAAAGTATAGTGCAAGTTTAGGGTATTATGTTAGTTCTCAGTTGCTATGTAACAAATTACCCCAACCTCGAGGGCTAAAAACATCAGCACTTATCTCAGTTTCTCTGGGTTAGAAATTTGCCAGATGCGATCAAATTTGGTTCCCAATCGGGGCCTCCTACAACACTGTGCTCAAGATGTTGGGAAGGGCTGAGGTCCTTTCAGAGTACAACAGGGAGGTGACCCCCTTTCAAGCTCATTCCTATGAGAGCTGGCAGGCCTCAGTGCCTGGCCACCTGGGCTTCTCCACAGGCCTGCCTCATGGCATGGCAGCTGGATTCCCCCTGAGAGCAAGGAGGGTTCCCCAGATGGAAGTGACATTCTTTTGTGACCTCACCTCAGAAGTGACATCCCATCGCTGTTGTGTTCAGCAAAGGTGAGTCAGTAAGTGCAGCTCACACTCAGGAGGGAAGTGTGACACAGATGCACCAGGACCAGGAGCTAGGGGTCCCTGGGGCTGCCCGCTACTAGGGGTCCCTGGGGCTGTCGGCCACTCTGGAGAAGAAAGCCTGTATTTCGCATGGAGCCTGTTCAGATTTAACAGCAAAACCACTTCTTTAGATCTCGTTTGAGGATGTGGCCGTGGACTTCACGTTGGAGGAGTGGCGGCTACTTAACCCAACTCAGAAGAACTTGTACAGAGACGTGATGCTGGAGAACTATAGCAACCTAATGTTCTTGGGTAAGAGTGATCTTGTGTAAATGGTGTGTATCCAGTAACTGTGGGGTGTAGAAGGGGTTTACTGATGTTGGATTTAAGTTACAGATTTCAAGGATTGTTTGATACCCAAGCGAAAGATTTTAGTTCCCTTGGTTTATTTTCTAGCCTTTGTGGTAAATACTCTTCACATTTAAGAGTTCATCAGCCCAAGCAATTGGGTCCAAGTTGTCTGTTTTTCTAATTAATAGGTTATCAAATTATCAAGCCTGATGCAATTTTCAAGCTGGAGCAGGAAGAGCCATGGATAATCAATGAGGTTCTAAGTCAGAACTTTTCAGGTGAGAGGTAATCAGGTGTATGGCAGACAGTAAAAGTTGAATTGTTTTTAAAAAGTTAGTTTGAAATATTACTTATAAAACTGTTTGAAATTCCTAGATCTTTAGAATTGGCTCAGGGCTGGTGACCTGAGTTCTTCCTGGGTTTTAATGTCTCTCTGTCCTGGTCTCCACATCAGGATGTGTCCTCTTTGCACGGAGCTGATGGTGGCACGTACCCCCTTTCCTATACAGCGGCACAAGTTGGTGGCCAGCATTTAGGACCTTGCTTTCTGGGATAAGGATCTTCTTCCCAGCTTCCTCGGTCTCCTTTTCCTTCTCTCCTAAACTTCCAGCCTGCAGGGGTAGGCTTCTTTACTCATAACTTTTTAAGAATTCATTAATTTTTCCTGTTAAAGGCACAATGATTGAGTCCATCCCTCTCATTTGTCCCTCTAATTGGTCAGATTTCTGTTTTAAAGCCATAGAGAGCAGCTGGTAAATCCGGGGATACGGGATAAAAAATTAACACTGTGAACCTGGTGGGGGGGCTCTGCCTCTCTCCCTCCTCCTTGCAGACTAAACCCGTGCAGTCAGCTCCCGGGGCACTTTTTGGTGACTTTGAGGTTCGTCTTCTCCAAGCCCCTCATTCAGCCCGTTGTCTGCTGGGCTTAAGACTCCATGTGCCATGTGATATTTAAACTACATTTATATTGAAGAACCTCATGATATAGCAACATCTTACCCAGTTTTGTTTTGTTATTTTCTGTGCCCAGAAGTCAGGGTTAACTCCATTAGAACTAGTTTCTTCCTTCACATGTTTACATACAGTTTTCTGTGCATGTGAGCCATTAATTATCATATCTTCTTCACATAGACAGTGTCCCTTTCTGCAGGTTGAGCCCTTTTTTACCTCCAACAACTATTGACTTCCAGCCTTTCTGAAGTCTCTGCCCATGTAGTAATGTATGATAGGAACCCTGGCCCTGGTCAGACATTATCTGGAATTTTTTAAACAATTAGATCTTACAGATTTTTTCCCTACATAGAAAGATGGCAAATAACTTTTTCTCTGTTGTCTGTAGGATTCATGGTGTGTACTGATTAAATGTTTCATTAATTGACTGTTGTGGGGCCAGGTAAGGCAGGACCTTTCTTGTTGATCAAATATTTCTTCAGTGCAAAGATCTTCATCTAAGCAAGTGTCTCAGCTCACCTTCAGAAATATTTCAAATTATGGATCTCTAGGTACCATTCACATGGATTATTAGGTCTGGGTATATGTAGCCTAGAAACTACTACCTGAGAGGATAGATTTTATATTCACCACTAATTTAGAACAGCTGGTGTTAGAATGAGAGGAAATGAGGAGAGTAGCCAGGAAATAGCCTCACCAGGACCAGAGAATTTTAATGTAGAAGAAAATGCAAAACTGTATTTGTTCGATAGTTCAATATCAAACACGAAGCATTTGTATTAAAATGCAAAGTTAATTATCAAGATTAATGGCACAGAAAGGAACTGCTTTAGAAGTCTAGTTATGAGTGAACAGTACTGATCCTACATGCATCGAGTGCTTGCTATGTGGTGTGTCGTGGGGGTAATCCGTGAAAAATACCAGCCTGTTCCTTGCCATCAGGGTTTCCATTCCAGTGGGGAACACACTGGAGTTTGTGTAGGGTGATTACCTGTTTGGTAAGAGCTATGAAGGAAAGAAACCAGGATATTGTTAGTATGCCCTTGAAATGATGTTTACACTTAAATGAGCCAGGCTTGCTGAAAACTGGGAAGAGCATGTCAAATAAAACAACAGTACATTAAAGGTCCTAAGGCAGAAAAGGCCTTTGGGATGGAAGGGATGGGAAGGAATTCACCATGGCTGAGCAGTAGCCTATGGTGCTGTGAGAGGAGCCTATGAGAGGAAGTCAGAGAGGTTGGAAGAGGCCAGACTACACAGGGGCATGTGAGCCAGGATAAAAGCTTGAATTTATCAAAGGCTTTTCAAGCAAAGGGGTAAAAAGCCAGATCACATTTTCTCTTTTATTTTTTTAAGTTTATTTATTTTTGAGAGAAAGAGAAAGAGAGTGAGCTAGGGAGTATGAGTGGGGGAGGGGCAGAGAGAGAGGGAGACACAGAAGCCGAAGCCGGCTCCAGGCTCTGAGCTGTCAGCACAGAGCCTGATGTGGGGTTCGAACTCACAAACTGTGAGATCATGACCTGAGCCAAAGTCGGACACTTAACCAACTGAGCCACCCAGTCATCCTGCCTGATCACATTTTCAAAAGTCCACTGGCTGCTCTCTGGAGCAAGTCTGGAAGTATATCTGGAAAAATAGGGTGAGATGAAGGCAGTGTGGATCAGAGTATCACAGAAACAGAGAAGTGGGGTTCACCTGTGCCTGACCGTGGATAATATCAATGAGACAACTTACCTATTCTCCAAAATGACAAGATTTTTATTTCTTTTTTTTTTTTTTAATTTTTTTTTAAATGTTTTATTTATTTTTAGGAGAGAGAGAGAGAGACAGCGTGAGCAGGGGAGGGTCAGAAAGAGAGGGGGTCACAGACTGAAACAGGCTCCAGGCTCTGAGCTGGCAGTCAGCACAGAGCCCGACGCGGGGCTCGAACCCACGAACTGCGAGATCATGACCTAAGCGAAAGTCGGACGCTTAACCGACTAAGCCACCCAGGCGCCCCAAGATTTTTATTTCTTAAAGATATTTTAACACAGTTGAACTACTTGAATATTATTTTATTATATTAACTTGCATGTATATCTTAGTCTTATTTCTTGCTTTGATTTTAAAAGTTTTATTTCTTTATTCATATTTCATGAAACAACCTTTTATAAACTCTTCAGATGGACTTTACACTTAAATGTCTACATATGACTCTTGCTTTTAATCTCCAAACTTGTCAGTATTTTTCATCTCGGCTGATAGTATTAATACCTGCACTCACTCAAGCTCCTTTTATTCTTCATATCAGCAGCTCTAGTTGGTCCTTGTTCTAAAATTCTGATATGTCCGAGAATTAGATAAAGCCCTGCCTCCGCCCCACACCTCCAAAAAATCTTGCAGAAAAAAGTAGTTGCCTTGTAAGTGAAGTCTTGCCAGATCTTTCATCTTTCAGGGTACCTCCTGGGAATATTACTTCACAATTACTAATAAATAATATAAAGCAAACAAACCTTCCTTTTAAAATATCCAATAAATGGTCGTGTTGTGGAAATCACAAACAGTTGTACTTACTGGGTGAAAAAATGTCTGTCCTAATGTTATGCAAAGAATTCTTGTGGTTTGGAATATCTTTCATTGATGGGATTACATATAGATTCATTATGTAGATTATACATTTAGTTAAAATGTTGAAAAACAAACAAACAAAAAAAGTTGATAAACCTAAATAAAAGTGTTGATGCTGAGCTCCAGAGAACTCTTTTATAACCCCAAGAGATAGCTTCAGTGATGGTGAAGTTAATGATGTTAGTGGTTCAAGTGATAGCCTTGAATGAGAATGTTTTTTAAATGTAATGCTAGTATAGGAACCTACTTTTCCTCACGTTTCAGATGAAAGCTTGATATCCTGTATCTACTCTGAATTGTATTCAGGATTTCTCCCTGTATAGTAATCAGCCATGTGTCCCAATCTTGTTCTTTTGTGTACTTGTTACTCTCACTGTTCACTGTGTTGTAAGCCCTCCCAAGATGGGCTGGTTACCTCTTTTCTTCTTTTGTCTGCTACTAACAACTTCTGGACAAGTGGAGGATAATCAGATTATTGTCAAATAAGTAAATTAATCACTCCAATATTCGATTATAAATTGCTCAAGGTCACTGCTCCTTGAATGTATTTCATCTTTTCTCATTTGCAAGTTCATGTTTTTAACATTTGTAACTTTTGGATGTTTTCACATCTGTTAAAAAGTTGTTTTAAGGTTTTTATTTAAATTCTAGTTTAACAGTGCCTGTGAACATTTCTCATGTCCCGTAAGTAGAGATTTTATTTGGGAGATTTTTTTTTTTAACTGGGATCCTAGGCTCCATTTCAGAAGTTTTATTCAATAAGCATAATCATTGGGGGATTTACACAGTATGATTCATTTTTTTCCTTTTTAGAAGAAGTCTGGCTAGATAACAGTCTCAAAATGTGGCACCAGGATAATCAAGACAAGCTTAGAAGTATGGAGAGAGGCCATGAATATGATGTTTTTAGGAAAATATTTCATTCAAGCATTAACTTTGTTCGTTTAGGAATGAGACCCCATAAATGTGGCACAGGTGAAAAAAATTTGAAACATCCTTTTGAGTTTCTTATTTCAAAAAATAACCGTGGAGGAAAGAAACTTGATGAGCTCAGTAAGAAATTGTTATTCTACATCAAACCTGATAGAACCCATGGTGGAGTAAAATACTGTGATTGCAACGCTTGTAGGAAAGCCAGCAATACAGAGGCATGGCTCATTGCAGACCATAGTACACATACAGGAGTCTGTTTATGCATGGAGTGTGGCAAAGTTTTTAATAAGAAGTCACAGCTTATTATACATCAGAGGACTCATACAGGAGAGAAGCCCTATGGATGCAGCGAATGTGGAAAAGCCTTTTCACAGAAGTCATTGCTCACTATTCATCAAAGGACTCATTCAGGAGAAAAACCTTATGGGTGTGGTGAATGTCAGAAAGCTTTCAGTAGGAAGTCACTACTCATTTTACATCAGAGAACTCATACGGGAGAGAAGCCCTATGGATGCAGCGAATGTGGAAAAGCCTTCAGCAGGAAGTCACAGCTTAAAAGACATCAGAGAACTCATACAATAGAGAAACCGTATGGCTGCAGTGACTGTGGGAAAGCTTTCTCCCAGAAATTAAAGCTTATTACACATCAGAGAACACATACAGGAGAGAAGCCCTATAAATGTAGTGATTGTGGGAAAGCCTTCTTTTGGAAGTCCCAGCTCATCACTCATCAGAGGACTCATACGGGGAAGAAACCGTATGCGTGTAATGAGTGTACAAAAGCCTTCAGCAGGAACTCACTCCTCATTAGGCATCAGAGGATCCACACAGGAGAGAAACCCTATGAATGCAGGGAGTGTGGCGAAGCCTTCATCAGAAAACCACAGCTCATTAAGCATCAAGTAACTCATACAGGAGAGAAGAACTATCGGTGCAGTGACTGTGAAGAAGCATTCTTTAAGAAGTCAGAGCTAATGAGACATCAAAAAACTCATTTAGGGGAGAAGCCCTACGGGTGTGTTGAATGTGGAAAAACCTTCTTTGGGAAGTCACAGCTCCTAACGCATCAGAGAACTCACACTGGAGAGAAGCCTTATGAGTGCGGTGAGTGTGGGAGAGCCTTCACCCAGAAGTCAAGCCTGATATCACATCAGAGGACACACACAGGAGAGAAGCCCTATGAGTGTAGGGACTGTGGGAAAACCTTCAGTGAGAAGTCAAGCCTCGTGCATCATCAGAGAACCCATACTGGAGAAAAACCCTTTGAATGTAGCGAATGCAGGAAAGCTTTTGCCTGGAAGCCACAGCTTCTAAGGCACCAGAGAATTCATACAGGGGAGAAACCTTATGAGTGCAGTGAATGTGGGAAGGCCTTTGTTCAGAAAGTGCAGCTCATTAAGCATCAAAGAAATCACACAGGAGAGAAAACCTATGGGTGCAGTGAGTGTGCAAAAGCTTTCTTTGAGAAGGCACAGCTTGTTATACATCAGAGAATTCACACAGGAGAGAGACCCTATAAATGTAGTGAATGTGGGAAGTCTTTCACTAGAAAGTCACACCTTATGAGGCATCAGAGAATTCATACAGGAGATAAATACTATGGATGCAGTGAGTGTGGGACTGCTTTCAGCAGGAAGTCACAGCTCATGGCTCATCAGAGGACTCATGTAATCTAGAAACCGCATGAGTGCTGTGAGTATGAGAAATCTGTCAGACTGAGAGGGGAACCCTGTCAGTGCGCTGAGAAGGCAGGTCTCACCCAGCAGAGCTGAGAAAGGAGGGAAGTATTTTTAGGTAGACAGTGTAAGAGAGCCTTCTAGAATGCATTAATGACTTGTCTCTGTGGAAGTCTTATCAGCATCATAGTAGTGCAGAACCTGGTAGTCAGGAGAGACAGCTCTTCATCAGAGGACCTAAACATGAGGAGGAACTCCATCGGAAAAAGCGAGTGGAAGGTTTCATCAAGAAAGGATAATTCACGGTACACCAGAGAATGCATACACAAAGGAAACACTGAGCATCTTGAAGTAGAGATTTAAGTATGAAGGAGAAGTCCTAATAGTTTTGAAGAATTCTGATAAGCATGATCATATTGAAATAATTCTATTAAGTTGTATTTGTTGTATATAAATTATAAAAAATAGTTAATTGTAAGTGGTAGCTGTGTTTTAAGCGTGAAGACTTCTGCTTTCTGCTATGGGAATGTGGCAAGGGCCAGATTTAACTCCCCTGCCGTGAACAGCTAGAAACTGTAAAATGTATGTGAAATAATGGTGTTGAGACCTATGACAAGCAGAAGTGTGTGATCCCTGGCAGAGGGTGTAGTGAGTGAGGTGCGCCCAGAGGAGCCCAGCCTAACCTGGTGGCAGTTCCCAGGCTGCATATCAGGGAAAGGACCAAATGCGGTATTGCTGAATTGAAGAGAATTGCTGAATTTGCATTCGGGGAGGCCAGAGTAGCTAAATTTTGCAGGGAAATGTACTAGGGAGGAGGGAGCTTCCCAGAGAGACAGCTGCAGAAATCTACAAGGAGTGCCCTTAGTCTTTTGGCGTAGTACTGATTTGCACATGTGTGACCGGAGACTTCTTGAGTCCAGGAAGAGTGCAGGAAAGCAGTTGGCTGAACAGTTCCCAGAAATCAGGGTAGGTCTGGAAATAAAGTTCCCACCACCTGGAGTGGAGACGACTTTTAACACATGGGGGATCAGGTAGGATTCCCAGCAGAGTATTAGTAGTGAAGCAATTAATCCTAGACTGAAAGCTGGTCTGGACCCAAATGTCTGGCATCCAGAAACACAGCTGGTATCCAGGGAAGCCATGAGAATATGACTTGTAATCAGGAGAAAAATCAGTCAGTAGACAGACACACACAAAAAATGAAAGCAGTTGGCATTAGATAAGGATGTTCAGAGAGCTTTTATAAGTACATGGGAAAACAGGAATGTGACAGTGTGAATTGGAAGATGTATTTTTAAAAGCCTGAGTGGAACTTCTCAGGCTGAAGACAATAATATCTGAAAATTAAAACAAAAAAAATCTTTGGATGGAATTAAGAGCGGATTAGACATAGAAGAACAATCAATGAACTTGAGTAAGAATAAAAACTGTCCAACTGAAGGACACAGTGGAAAAAAAGACTTGGAAGAAAAGAGAAAAGGGAGTCAGTTACAGCGAGGCACGTGTATTTGTGTGGAGTCCTAGAAGGAGAGGGCAGTGAAGAGGCAGGAGAAAGTACTTAAGTAAAAAATGTGTGAAATTTTCACACATATGATGAAAAATGTAACTCCACATCCTCAAGAAGTTTAAAGAACCTCAAGAGGAAATCCTGCTGATGGACATCATAGTCAAATTGATGAAACCCACTAATAAAGAGAACAGTTGTAAAACACCTAGAGAAAGACAAGATACTTTCACAGAACAGAGGACCACACATACTTCTGGTTAGAAACTACTCGAGCTGGAACACAACGGAGTGAGAGACAACTTTACAGTAAAACCCCCACTACCTGCCGTTTGTCTATTTACCGTCAAAAACATGTTTCAAAAATGAAAGCAAAAAAAAAAAAAAAGTTTCTCAGAGAAACAGAATTTACCTGTAGACCTTCTTTCAGGAAACATGAAAGCAGGTTTTGGAAATGAGGATCTACGGGAAGAAATGAGGAGCTCTGGGAGTGGTGAATATGTGGGTCAGTATAAAAGATCTCTTTCCTCATTTAAAAATCTTTTAAAAAGGTAATCATTTGTTTAAAGCCAAATAACAATGTATTGTGGGTTATGATCTATTTAGAAGTAAGGTGTCACAACGACAACGCTTAAGTATGAATCTCCAGAGCTAGGTAAATAGACTGCATCCTCTGAGTGAGAAACCTGCTTCCCCAGGGCTCAGGACAGCTTGTGTGTGTAGCAGCCACACAGTAGTATCGCACCTGCGCTGCCGCTGCTGTGCATCCCCGCCCCCCCTTCCCGCCTCCGCACCCCCAGGGACTGTCCTCTAGGGACAGCCTCACTAGGGTTTGTGCTTAGTGAGAACGTTGGAGATGCTCGGTCGGCGAGCGGGAGGAGAGAGGTCGGAACACTTAACCTCGCGCCCCTGCGTGGACCTGGGCGTGGGTGTGGCAGTGCGCCCCGCCCTCGCCCTCCTGGGGCAGTAGACTTTCTTCTCAGTGAAGGCCTCCCTCTCCTTGCTCTTGTCAATTTGGGGTGTTAACTCCTGGATGCTTCACCACCGCTGGTTGGTTTCCTTAATTCTGAACACACATGTGTACAAGGTTCCTCTATTGAATGTTCTTAGGTTAATATTTTGAGTGTAGCACTTGTTTTCTGTGCCAGGTGTTAAATGATGAGCGTTTAACGTTTAACACAATCCTGAGTATCAGTTACTGGTACATGTGCCTCATCAGGCATAGACGGACATCTATCAAGATTACCCACACTAAATATCAGTATTTTATCTCTGTTTTTAAACAGTTCAGTAGAAATCATAACAAATAACAAAACTCTTCGTGTTTTTTTGTTTGTTTTGCTGCAAATGTAAATGGCTCCGCAGGTGGTTATCTGCTACACATCCAGTGGTCTTGCGCTTACTACTAACCTTGAAACCAAAATATTTATGAAGTCTTATGCTACCTCTGGATTAGCCAAGCAATTTACAAAAAAACTGGTCATTGATGTTCAATATGTGTGGTTGCCAACCACTTCCTGAGTAAGGTAGAAGGGAATGATGCTTCATACTTCCTAGCATCTCATTTAGAAACACTGTGCTGTGCAGTTAAAATGTCCTCATTCCATATTCTGTTGCTTTTCATTATATATAATCTGTGTAATCTGTAACCCACAGGTAAGATTTACATGTCAGTGGGTCAGCTTTACTACAGAGAATCGCTTCAGGGCTACACAACAGTGCCCATCACAAACACTATACAGCCTCGTGAAGTGTAAGTTAGGTTGAAGTAAACCACCAAAGAGGCCCAGCATAGCACACCGTCCCATCATTTGTCAAATACGTCTTAAGACTTAATTTCACCATCCTTTACCCTCTCACACCCAGTCCTTTTCTTCTGGTAACAAAGCCACTTTTGAAGAAAAATAATTGCATCGGGCTACACAGCTGTATTTTCTCTCCCCGTTGTGTTTGCATCGCGATCTGCATCTTGAAGGTGTTCCATTTTGTATAAGCCCAGCGGCACCATTCCGCTGTAGTCCGTGCCAGTAACTTGTGTATTACTCTGGTCCTGTCTTCAGGCTAAGGACCTCACTCCTCCTTTATAAGGAGTTAGCTAGCAAATGAAACAAATATTTCAAGGCTTGGGCATAACCAGACTAGCACTGTGACAGTCAGCTGTGGTGGTGTCTCTGCAACAGTGCCGTGTGCCTCTAGGTGACGGTACAGTGGCTTCTACATAACAGCTTTTCCCTCCCCCCCCCTTTGTCACATGCTGAAGAGACAGGCCATGCTCACTCTCATCTTAGAAAACTTCATCTCATGATGTCTGTCTGCAGTGTAGAAGCAGGTGCTGTAACATCTCGTGACAGGCTCACAGGCATGACCAGTAGCCAAGTTAAGTGGCTCCTCCGGGTGTGGCACACCCCACCTGTGAACCTGTGATGCCATCTGGTAACTCTTTATTTCCTTTGGGAGTCTTATTACTCATTGTATCCAGGTAGTGTTGACATCTTGTCATTGAGCCTGTTACTCTCAGATGTTAAGATTAAATAATCCAGGGAACACTAACTTTATTGAATGACTTAATTATCATACATAGGTATTTTACAACACCTAAATCATTAAAAGCGCCCAACAAATAGCGCAGCTATAGAAGCAGCCACTGGTAAGAGAAATACACGTGAAGTGACGTGTGTAATTAGGTTCTCATTTACAGCATTGCTGTGGTTCCTAGCATTAAGATTATTTATTAAAAAAAAAAACCATATCAAGCTGAGATTCCCAAGATGGGGAAGCAGATTAACTCTAGTGTTAGAGAGTGGTCATGTTAAGGAAGCATTTAAACCACAGAGTTGCCACCACTGCAGCCATCAGAATGGCCATGCGGGTTTCTCTCATACCCTCGTGAACACAGGGCAGCTCTAAGTGCATGAGCAAGTCATATATACTTATTCTGGTGTGTGTATGTGTGTGTGTGTACGTACAGAGCGGAATGTGTCAGGCGATCACATTGCAGATGTGGGCCAGCTGTGCCTCATACAAAGACAGGCAGACAGTTCATGAATAAGGTCAGCTGTCATCCCTTTGGTGAGAAGCAGTGTGTAAACTGCTGGCCTGTGTTTCCATTGCCGGTGCACCTGGAGAGCTGGGGTGCCTGGGGGAGCTGTGGAGCTCAGACTATTGCACAGCACTTCTCTCTGCTGTATTTGAAAAGAAAACTCTGTACCTCTATGTTTACTGAGTAAACTGTTAAATGAATTAGTATGTGTGAGTGTGATTATTGGTAACAGTGAACTCTAGCTTCCATTCAGCTAGATATCCCAACCAAATCTGAGCCTTCGCCAGTTTCCAACACTTTTATCATCGAAATACACCTGAAACATCAAGAGACCAGCTCTTCATTCACTTGTTGGCAGTGTTAAGAGTTAATGCTCTGCCCAGCCCTTGGCTCTCGAAGTTGGGGTCTGGGTCTGTGCAGAGGTAAAATGGCCCTTTTTTTTTTTTAATAAACTGAGGAGTCTCCTAATCCTTTGAGGCTTAAAAGAGTAGTATACTTTCAGTGATACCGAGAGCACAGCCTCTAAGAAAAGTAGAGATGAGGCACACTGTGTAAGAAGGTTTACTCACATCTACTCTGTGCCTTCTGTGTAAGATATCACCTAATCCGAATCCTCATTAAACCACATGGTCAGTGCAGGACCAGGCCTGGATTCCACACCGCAGGTCAAGTGCTCCGGCCCATGGGAGATGCACTTGTCCTTGGATTCCTTTCTTGTCTTTCCCCCAAAGATTTGATTTAATTAGTTTATTTTACTTTTATTTTTGAGAGACAGTGAGAGCAGGGGACGGGTAGAGCGAGAGAGGGATAGAATTCCAAGCAAGCTCTGCACAGACAGCAGTGAGCCCCAAGCAGTTCTCCAACTCCCCAGCTGTGAGACCATGACCTGAGCTGAACTTAGACACTCAACGGACTGAGCCACCCAGGTACCCCCTCCTTTTTTTTTTTTTTAAGGATTTTAGTTTTTAACTTTTAAAAATTGTTTTGAGAGGGGCGCCTGGGTGGCTTAGTCGGTTAAGCGTCTGACTTTCGCTTGGGTCATGATCTCGCGGTTCATGGGTTCGAGCCCCGCGTCGGGCTCTGTGCTGACTGCCAGCTCAGAGCCTGGAGCCTGTTTCAGTCTGTGACTCCCTCTCTCTCTGACCCTCCCCTGTTCACGCTGTCTTCCTCTCTCCTAGAAATAAATAAAACATTAAAAAAAAAAATTGTTTTGAGAGCGCGCGCACACGCGCAAGCAGGGAACAGGCAGAGGGAAACCGAATCCTAACCAGGTTCCAGGCTCAGCGTAGAGACCAGTGTGGGTTTTGATCTCAGGACCCTGGGACCATGACCTCAGCAGGTATCAAGAGTCGGAGGCTTAATTGACTGGGCCACCCAGGCACTCCTTAATACTTTATTTTTACTCTCTACACCCAAAGTGGGGCTCGACTCACAACGCTGAGATCCAGAGTGGCACGTTCCGCCAAGTGAGCCAGCTGGGTACCCGACTGCTTTCCTGTCTCCGTGTCCTCCAAGCACAATCAAACCCCTGCTTCGTTAGCACCGAAGTTAGGTGTTAAGTTGCATGTTCTCCCTGACTGGGAGGTTCTCAGCTGGAAGGAACGAGAAACCACCAACTCCAGGATTTGTCCGTCCGTGCGCACCCCCAGCCGGCGCCCTGCAACCCGAGAGCTCGCGAAAAGCCTTGGGAATTTACGGACAGGCTCGCCGCGGAGCCCCCTGGGAGATGGAGCTCCGGGGCGAGCGGCACTCTGGGAAATGTAGTTCTGCGCACACACTTCCGCAGGGGCCCGTGAGTCTCGGTGCTACTGGCCCGAGCGGGAGCAAGTGCAGGGAGGAGGCGGGCTGCGGCGCTGGGGCGGCCTTGGGGCCCGCGCCGGCCCCCCGTGCCCTGGGTGTGCGTCCTGCGGGTCGGAGCAGCGTGTGGGGCAGTGGGTTTGGGGCGGCGAGGCGGCCAGGCAGGACCGGAAGAGGGGGCTCCGGGGGTGGGAGACCGCCCGTGGGGAGGGCGGGTAGGCCCAGTGACGCGGAGGTGAGCGATCGGGGCCTGTCAGGGTGAATGTTGGCGGAGTTGGCGGGGGGGGCTGGTAGGTCCTAAGCGAGTGCAGGCGTGGGGCGAGGGGTGGTTGTGGACCTGTTAGGGCGGCGTTGGGGGTCTGCAAACAGTGGAGGGACCGAGTTAGGGATTTAAAGCATTGGTGCCTTCAAGCCACCTTCGGCGAGGGGAGGACCGGGCCGCAGGCCTGCGCCGGTTTCAGGGTAGCAGTGGCGCGGCCTTGGGGCGCTTCGAGGTGTCAGTGATCGGGGCAGCTGTGGAGGGCGGAAACGGAGTGCCCGGTGGGACTCGTGAAGGGCAAATGGAATTTGCTGGTCGGAAGGTGCGTGAAGTTGAGTATTTTCAGGCGACAGATTGGGGTTTTGTGTGGTGTAGGGATTGCTGGGATTTGCAAGAACTCTGTGAGTGGCGGGACGTCACCGGAGGAGGACTTTCTCGCTAACTTGTCGCCGTGCCTCAGGGATGAGTGGTTTCCGAGGCCGGTGGAGGTGTGTGGGGTGCTGTTTGTGTCACCAATTCTGGACTCACGGTGGGATGTCAGTTTACGTCAGTGACTGCGGAATCCAGAGACGAGGATTAGGATGCCTGGTGGGTGAGGAACGGGGATCCTACGAATGACTGCGTGATTAGGAAGGCCGGGTATCAGTCATTAGACGAGTGTAGGGGCACCTGGCTGGCTTAGTGGAGTGTGCAGTTATTGATCTCAGGGTTGTGAGTTCAAGCCCCAGGTTGGGTGCAAAGCCTGCCTTAAAAAAAAAAAAAATAGTATGGGGCGCCTGGGTGGCTTAGTCGGTTAAGCGTCCGACTTTCGCTTAGGTCATGATCTCGCGGTTCGTGGGTTCGAGCCCGCGTCGGGCTCTGTGCTGACTGCCAGCTCAGAGCCTGGAGCCTGTTTCAGTCTGTGACTCCCTCTCTCTCTGACCCTCCCCTGCTCATGCTGTCTCTCTCTCTCTCCTAGAAATAAATATAACATTAAAAAAAAATAGTGATTGTGGAACTATGGAGTGAATGACTTGGTAGCCTGGAGATGAAAGTCAGAGACTGGTGGACGTTTGGCTGTAACTGGGGGACTATGGGAATGACTGGGGACATAGTAGATTTGGACAGTTGAGGAGATGGAGGAGTCATCGGGAAGCCTGTGGGCGTTAATAGGTTTGCGGGTGAATGAGGGACTTATTGGTGTGATAGGGTTGTGGGAGTTAGTGATGGGCCAACTGTGTCTGGTGACCGGGACTCACAGGGCTTGTTGGGAGTATGATTGGTGGAGTAAGGGGTGAAAGGGCTTTTGCAAATAGTTCATTAGTGAGCTATGGAATTGACTAGGAGGTCTTGGAGGCTAATGATTGGGTGGCCGTAGGGTTTGAAGACGAAGGATACCTGGATATCAGATATTGGTTAAAAATGGACTGAGTTTTTATACAATATAATCACCGGTCTACAGTTATATTTATTGGTCTGAATGTGGGTATACTATATAGCATAAGAGGCAATTCAAAAATTTAAGAAGACTGTAAGATCACAATTTTGTAATAATGTCAGCATGATTTCTAACACCCTATGAGAGAGGTACCTTTGAAGCAGTAGGATTATGGATAATAATTGTTAGTTGATATGTATTTTCTGATTTCTCTGTAAGCATGTCCTGTAATAGTAAGACCACTAACTAGTATTTACTAAATGTTTATGTGCCATTCATAGTTCTAAGCTATTTACATGTATTAACTAATTTAGAATTCAAAGAACATTATGAGCTTAAAATGAACTATTTTGTTGTATTTTGAGGAGAAACTCTGCTGAATTATTCCTTTCATGAATGGTTGGATTCACTTTCCTCTTTTCTTCATGCCTTTTATTTAAAAATGAAGTTGATGTTCATGGGATGCCTGGGTGGCTCAATGGGTTAAGCATCTGACTTTGGCTCGGGTCATAATCTCACAATTTGTGGGTTTGAGCCCAGTATTGGGCTCTGTGCTGACAGCTCAGAACCTGGAGCTGCTTCAGATTGTGTCTCCGTCTCTCTGCCCCTCCCTTGCTCACACTCTGTCTCTGTTTGTCTTTCTCTCTCCCAAAAATAAATAAACATTAAAAACATTTTTAAATGAAATTGATGTTCTTATTTTCCGTTTGCTATATATTTTACACACACACACATACACACACACACACTTGCTGTCTCCCTTCCTCACGTTGAGAGACAATGAAATCTTGGTTAAATGCTGCTATTAATGCTGCGGGGTTCCTTCTGCATACCCTACTATTTGAGTCCTTGTTAGGTCTGTTTATGGTCTTTTTAAAAAGTTTATTTAATTATTTTGAGAGAGAGAGAGAGCATGAACAGGGAAGGGGCAGAGAGTTAGAGAACCCCAAGCTGATTCTACTCTCTGTGGAGCCCAGCGCAGGGCTCGATCCCAAGAACTGTGAGATCATGACCTGAGCCAAAATTAAGAGTTGGATACTTAAGTGACTGAGCCACCTAGGCACCCTGAGAGTCTTTTTTTTTTTTTTTAATTTCAAGTTTTAATTTAAATTCTAGTTAGTTAACATATATGGTAAAATTGTCTTCAGGTGTGGAATTTAGTGATTCACACTTACATACCACACCCAGTGCTCATCACAAGTACCCTCCTTAATACCCATCACCCATTTAAAGTCTGTTTAGAGTCTATAGAAAACCCAGTTTGAGCTTTAAATGAAGGAAGGTGAGTTTTCAGCAAGAGGGAGATCTGCATCTACTAAAGAGACTTTGTTAACTGATTCAACAGATACCAGTTTCCACGAAGTAATTTGAGACAAAAAAGTCCCAGAGGCAAGTCCTTGGTGAAGAGAGTCCTGACCAGAGACTAATTTGACCATTAAAATAGGAATCCAGAAGATTCACAGAGTCAAGAAGGATAGAGCAGAGCCTAGAGTTACTGGCCATTTCCCAAGAGTGGCAGAAAATGACCAAGTCCCAGGTGAGTAATTAATTTATTTCCTCAGTTATGGTTCCACACAGTTCACCCATTTAAAGTGAACCATTTACTGTATTTTAGTAAGTTAAGAGACCTCCGCAACCATCTAATTGTTCAACCACAATCTAATTTTAGAGGATTTTCATCCTCCTAAAAGGGAACCCACCTTTTTAGTAGGTATTCCCCATCTCCCCCCCAGCTCTAGGCAACCAGAATATGCTTTCAGTGTCTCTGGATTTGCTCATTCTACCCGTTTCATATCAATGGAATCACACCTGTTCTTTTGTGACTGGCTTCTTTCACATAGCTTACTTTCAAATTGGGACATATATTAATACTTTATTACCTTTTGTTGTGGAACAATAATAGTCTAGTGTGTGACTATACCACATTTTGTTTATCAGTTCCTCATTTCCTAAACATTTGGATTATTTCCACATTTTGGCTATTATGGCTGATGCTACTGTGAACATTTGCATATATGTTTTCTGTTCTCTTGGGCACATACCTAGGAATGGGAATTCCTAGGTTCATGTCATAACTATATTTAACATTTTGAAGAACTGATAAACTTTTTTTTAAGTGTCTGTTTCATTTTATAATCCCATCATAATATATAAGGGCTTCAATTTCTCCACCTTCTCACCAACACTGTTACTGTCTGTGGCCATTCTAGTGGGTGTGAAATAGTACCTTGTGGTTTTCATTGCATTTTCCTCTATATCCATACTGATGTGTCTGGGTATAACAGTTTTATCCACATTTTTTTTTTAAAGGGAGACAGCATGAGCAGAGGAGGGTCAGAGAGAGAGGGAGACACAGAATCTGAAACAGGCTACAGGGTCTGAGCCAGCTGTCAGCACAGAGCCTGACACGGGGCTCAAACCCACGAACCGTGAGGTCATGACCTGAGCCGAAGTCAGACACTTAACAGACTGAGCCACCCAGGCCCCCCTATTCACATTTTTTTAAATGTGTATTCACTTTAGAGAGAGAGAGTGAGCACAAACGGAGATGAGGCAGAAAGAAAGGGAGACACAGAACCTGAAGCAGGCTCCAGGCACTGAGCTGTGAGCACAGAGCCTGATGCTGGGCTCAAACCCACGAACCTTCAGATCATGACTTGAACTGCAGTCAGAAACTTAACCTACTGAGCCGCTGAGGCGTCCTGTCATGTTTTTGTTTGTTTGTCTTAATTCACAATTTTTTTTACTGCTTTCAGTTGGAAAAGCTCTTGTATGCCTTCAACTTTGGGGACTTTTCTTTTGTTTCACTCATTATTTCTTCCCCCTTTATTCTCCATTTTCTCCAGTTTTGTAATGCTTAATGGATATTCTCTTCTGGATCTGTCCTCTGAGTTTAAAAAAGGTTTAATATGTTTGACTTCTTTTCTTCTCATCTTTATTCTTGCAGAGTTCGTCCGTGTGGTGATTCACACTACGTATGCCCTCTTCCCCTAGGTACATTCTGCTGTTTGGCCAGTAGATCAAGATTTTTTTCCATTCAAGTTTTTAAATTTTATTTTAAATTTTATTTATTTATTTATATTTATTTATTTTTTAGAGAGAGAGTGAGCGAGCGTGAGCATGGAGGGGGGCGCAGAGGGAGAGAGTATCCCAAGGAGGCTCCACATTCAGTGTGGGGCCAGACTCAGGGCTTGATCCCACAACCCTGAGCCAATATCAAGAGTTGGATGCTCACCCAGCTGAGCCACCCAGGTGTCCCCTCCGTTCAAGTTCTAATAAAAACTCTTTTAATGATTCCTTCTAATGTTTCAATGCGATGGTTGAAGAGTAGGGCCTAAAATTTGTGTGTTGTTTGCCTTAATATATTTGTTTCAAAATTAAATATACTATTTTCTAGGGATAATATCCTATATAGGATGTAAAATCCAGATCTTGTGTTTGTCTTAAAATCACTCTTTTTTTTTTTTTACTTTTTTAATGTTTATTTCTGAAAGAGAGAGAGACAGCAGGAGAGGGTCAGAGAGAGAGGGAGACACAGAATCCAAACCGAGCTCTGAGCTGTCAGCCCAGAGCCCAGTGCGGGGTTTGAACTCACAAACCAGGAGATCATGACCTGAGCTGAAGTCAGACTCTTCACCAACTGAGCCACCCAGTCAGGTGCACCAGTTCACAATTAAATTTAGATTAGGGCCACCTATAATTAGCTTAACCCCTAGCCTCCTCTACTTACACCTTTTAATCTTTTTGTTGTGTGACCTGAGAGGGAGTTGGACTGCAGTTTCAGTTAATTTTGGTTCACGTACATATTCAATGCTGGAAGACTCCTAGGATCTAAGCATTGCAAAACTGTGAAGAACTGTGAATTTTTCTCTGCTTTCCACCTGTGTGGGGGTTGGGGAAGTTAACATAGTTGGCCTGAGGCACCTATCTTTTTTTTTTTTACAAGTAGTTTATTGTCAAATTAGTTTCCACATAACACTCAGTGCTCATCCCCACAAGTGTCCTCCTCCATGCCCATCCCCTCCCCCCACATCCATCAGTCCTCAGTTTTTGTCAGCATTCAAGAGTCTCTCATGGTTTGCCTCTCTCCCTTTCCCCCACCATTTCCGCCCTTCTTCTCCCCCTTGGTCCTCTGTTAAGTTCCTCCTAATCCTCCTATACGTGCAAACATATGATATTTGTCCTTCTCTGCCTGACTTATTTCACAGCATAACACCCTCAAGGTCCATCCATGTTGCTACACATGGCCAGATTTCATTGTTTCTCATTGCCATGTAGTATTCCATGGTATAGATAAACCACATCTTCTTGATCCATTCATCTGTTGATGGACACTTAGGCTCTTTCCATGTTTTAGTGATTGTTGAGGGTGCTGCTATGACCATTGGGGTACATGTGCCCCTATGCC
The DNA here is from genome assembly GCA_017311185.1 of Proteles cristata cristata. Taxonomy (NCBI): domain Eukaryota; kingdom Metazoa; phylum Chordata; class Mammalia; order Carnivora; family Hyaenidae; genus Proteles; species Proteles cristata. The sequence continues at coordinate 250,056 of JAESUZ010000041.1, read as the reverse complement.
TCAGTATTTCTGTAATCCCTTGGGTAAATTCCTAGCAGTGCTATTGCGGGGTCATAGGGGAGTTCTCGTGTTAGTTTCCTGAGGAACCTCCACACTGTTTTCCAGAGGGGCTGCACCAGTTTACATTCCCACCAACAGTGTAGGAGGGTGCCCGTTTCTCCACATCCTCGCCAGCATCTAGAGTCCTCTGATTTGCCCATTTTAGCCACTCTGACTGGTGTGAGGTGGTATCTCAGTGTGGTTTTGATTTGTATTTCCCTGATGAGGAGGGATGCTGAGCATCGTTTCATGTGTCTGTTGGCCATCTGGATGTCATCTTTGGAGAAGTGTCTGTTCATATCTTCTGCCCATTTCTTCACTGGGTTGTTTGTGTTTCGGGCGCGTAGTTTGGTGAGTTCCTTATATATTCTGGATATTAACCCTTTATCTGATATGTCATTTGCAACTATCTTTTCCCATTCCGTTGGTTGCCTATTAATTTTCTGGGTTGTTTCCTTGGCTGTGCAGAAGCTGAGGCACCTATCTTTTTTTTTTTTACAAATAGTTTATTGTCAAATTAGTTTCCACATAACACCCAGTGCTCATCCCCACAAGTGCCCTCCTCCATGCCCACCCCTCCTCCCCCACATCCACCAGTCCTCAGTTTTTGTCAGCATTCAAGAGTCTCTCATGGTTTGCCTCTCCCCTTTCCCCCACCATTTCCGTCCTTCTTCTCCCCCTTGGTCCTCTGTTAAGCTCCTCCTAATCCTCCTATACGTGCACACATATGATATTTGTCTTTCTCTGAGGCACCTATCTTTTAAAAGGCCTCCGTGCAAGGTGGGCATGTGGAAACTTAGCCTGTGCAAAGCTCCTTACTTGATAAAGGTGTGTCACTGCACCTGTACTGGATAAATAGCATGATTCATGGCGAACAGCTGCTTTCCTTTTGCTTTCATTTTGGTAGCTGCCAGGCAGAAGGGTGCCTGTGTGACCAGCCTCCATTAAAAATCTTGGGTGGTGGGGCGCCTGCGCGGCTCAGTCAGTTAAGTGTCCAACTCTTGATTTCGGCTCAGGTCATGATCTCACGGTCTGTGAGATCAAGCCCTGTGTCCAGCTCTGTGCTGACAGCACAGAGCCTGCTTGAGATTCTCTCTCTCCCTCTCTTTCTCTGCCCCTCCCTGCTCTTGCTCACGCTCTCTGTCTCTCAAGTATATACATACGTACATACATATGTATATACACACACACACACACACGTATATATTTAATCTTGGATTAAAAAATTTTTTTAAATGTTTTATTTATTTCCAGGAGAGAGAGAGAGATAGCGTGAGCAGGGAGGGTCAGAGAGAGAGGGAGTCACAGACTGAAACAGGCTCCAGGCTCCGAGCTGGCAGTCAGCACAGAGCCCGACGCGGCTCGAACCCACGAACCGCGAGATCATGACCTAAGCGAAAGTCGGACGCTTAACCGACTAAGCCACCCAGGCGCCCCTGGATTAAAATTTTTTGAATAAGATAAAAAAAATCTTGGGTGGTGAATCTCTAATGGTCTTTTCTGGACACATATATCATACAAAAGTTGCTGCATTGTCATAGGCAGGGTAGAGTGTGCTCTGTGGGACCCCTCGTAGGAGAGGGAGAGCTTAGGGCTACTGCGCGTAGATCCCTCCAGACCCTGCCTGGCTTTCCCGTACTGATCTAGCTGTGTGTGCTCACTGCGCTGCTGTAACACCTTAGCCGTGTACAGCTGTGGCAAGTCTCGTGTGTCCTTCTAATAGATTAGTGAATGTGTGGGTGGTTTAGGGAGCCCTGAAACACCGCTTTTTTTTTTTCTTCTGCACTTTCTTGGCCAAATTCCAGTGGAGTGGAGAGGAAATTGTCGGGCTGAGCAGTCTTTGTGTATCACGGTGCTTCCAGGTCCCTGTTTTTCTCACCAGGCATTATCCTTGTCCATGGCTTGGTTAATTTCTCCAGATTCCTGGTAAGTCCCTCAGGCTTATGTCACCTGCTCCACTGTCTATCCACGTGCAGGCAGGCCCCTCCCCCAGGTATAGCACCTGCTACAGCTCCCTGCTAATCTGTCCAGGGCTCTCTTCTTTCTGACTTGGAAGTCCTCAAAACTGTGTGTCCAGAAGTCTCTACTCACATATAGGAAACTGTAGTCACAGGTTAACGGGAGCAGAGGGGTCCTTTGCATCTTCCTATGTTGAGTTGGAAGTAGAGGTCCCATTCTGTCTTCATTCTTTTTTTTTTTTTTAATGTTTATTTATTTATTCTGAGGCAGGGGATAGGACAGAGAAAGGGGGAGAGAGAGAGGGAGAGAGAGAGAATCCCAAGCAGGCTCTGCACTGTCAGTGCAGAGCCTGACATGGGGCTTGATCCCATGAACCGTGAGATTAAGACCTGAGCCAAAATCAAGAATCAGACACATAACTGACTGAGCCAACCAGGCGCTCCCACAAGTGTGTTTTCAAGTTTCATCCATGTTCCGTATAAGTCTGTGTATTTCCACTGCCAGCTGATCACTGTTTGCTTTGTAACTACCTATTTTCTTGTCAATAGATGTTGAGCATTTTCAGATTTGCTGTTTTATTAAAAAAAATTTTTTTTAATGTTTATTTCTGAGAGAGAGAGACAGAGATAGAGTGTGAGCAGGGGAGGGGGAGAGAGAGGGAGACACAGAATCTGAAGCAGCTCCAGGCTCTGAGCTGTCAGCACAGAGCCCGACATGGGGCTTGAACGCACAGACTGTGAAATCATGACCTGAGCTGAAGTCGGACGCTTAACCAACTGAGCCACCCAGGCGCCCCCTCCGATTTGCTGTTTTAAACACTGATGTCTTTGTTGCCGGGTACACACATACAAGAAAGTCTCTAAGGCAGGAGCAGAAGGTGAATATTTTAGGCTTTTCCAGCCATGCATTCCCGGATACAACTGCTCACCTCCGCTGCGTTCCTGTGAGAGAGTCACGGATCGTTCGCGAACAGTTGGCTGGAGGCTCACTTTCAAGAAACTTTATTTTAATATCGAAGCGCTGGCCTGGGCTTGGCAGTTTGCAGCCCCTGCTCTAAGGTGTGAGCCCAGTGGGCGGCACTGCTGGCGCACAGAAGGTGACTGTCCCTGCTGCTGGCGCACAGAAGGTGACTCTGCACCACCACACCCGCGGTCCATTCATCCACATTCTTGGCTTCTCTAGATATTGAAAAGTTTGCGTTTGTGGCAGTCTACGGAGTGAATGATAACCCTTCCAGCTGTAGCTGTACCACGTCCGTTCTTCGGCCCCAGCGTCTGTGGTAACTTGACCCAGCAAACAAGACTGAGTCCCAGTGAGGACAGAATGAATCCCGTTCACCTTCGTGCTGACGACACTGGAGTGGCACCTCGCACACCTGTGGGCCGAAAAACATTCTCGGTCATACTATCTTACTTAAAACACTACAGGATTTTTAAAAGACTTCTGGTTCTTGAATAAGGTATAATGGAGAACCAGGTATATGATAAAGAGCCTATATACTGAATCATGATAAGAATGGTCAAAATCAACGTACCAGGGACGACTTCATTTACAAATAGCGGGAGCTCTGATAATAAGGCCACTGAACTTTCTCCTGCAAGACACCTGGAAGCAGGTGGCCCTGGGCAGGCACAGCACACGACCGGGGTCATAAAGGACGAAGGGTGTTTCCAGGTTTCTGCTCTGCCGCCCTTCACTTGCCGTGTCTCAGCCCAGCGTGGCTTCAGCAGCTCCAAGAGTAACGTCTGCAGCAGAAGCAGGAGGAAGGGGAGAGGGGAGAGGGCACCATCAGCATCTCGTTCTTCTCCGGAAGCAGCAGCTGCCCTGCAGACGGCCTCACACACCTTGCAGGTCCCATCGCCAGCACACGGTCACACGATGGACTCTAGATGGAAGAGATACAGAACAGAGGGAACTGGCATCCAGCTCAGAATAGTTTCCATTTGTTCCCGGGAACCAAGCACATTTGCATGACGGTTCCTGAAGGCTCCCACTCCAGGGTCTTCCCGCCTTTCCTTTATTATCCGGCGTCCGTGTCTTCAGATTCAGTAGAAACATGCTCTTTCAGGAGTCGTTGTCATTTGAGGATGTGGCTGTGAGCTTCACACGGGACGAGTAGCAGCTCCTGGACTCTGCTCAGAAGAACCTGTACAGAAATGTGATGTTGGAGAACGTGAGCAGCCTCGTGTCCCCGGGTAAGGACATCTTCTTGTGCAGACCCAGACTCCGCCCACGCATTTGTCATTTCCTGTTCATTTACTATAAATTGGGGCCTTTGAGGTATGCAGTGACTTAGGATTTAGTTTAAGAATTCACAAATTCTGGGGCACCTGGGTGGCTCAGTAGGTTGAGCGTCCAACTTTGGCTCAGGTCATGATCTCGTGGTCAGTGTGTTGGATCCCCGCATTGGGCTCTGTGCTCACAGCTCGGAGCCTGGAGGCTACTTCAGATTCTGTGTCTCCCTCTCTCTCTGCCCCTCCACAGCTCGTGCTCTGTCTTTATGTCTCAAAAATAAATAAACGTTAAAAAAGATTTAAAAAAAGAATTCACAAATTCTTAGCCCTGTTTTGTCTTTTAAAACATTTTTTTATGTTTTATGTATTTTTGAGAGAGAGAGAGACAGCATGAGCGGGGGAGGGAGGGTCAGAGAGATAGAGGGAGACACAGAATCCGAAACAGGATCCAGGCTCTGAGCTGTCAGCACAGAGCCCATCGCGGAGCTTGAACCCACAAACCATGAGATCATGGTTGCCCAACTGACTGAGCTACCCAGGTGCCCCAGCGCTGTTTTGTCTTGAGTGTTATGCACATCCCAGATGGAAGGCCTCACGGCACAGCCTCTGAAACTAAGCATTCAGTTATTCTTAGAAGCCTGAGCCCAAAAAATTGGGCTCAAGTCATGTGTGATTTTTCATATACAGGATTTCAACTTATCAAACCAGATGTGATCTTCAAACTGGAGCGAGAGCAGCCATGGACAATAGGTGAAGAGGTCCCAAGCCAGAGCTTTTCAGGTGAGTCACATGTGAGATGGTGGAATTTCAATGCCAGTTTAGGGGTGCCTGGGTGGCTCAGTCAGTTGAGCATTTGACTCTTGATTTGGGTTCAGGTCATGATCTCAGGGTCATGGGATCAAGCCCTGCATCAGGCTCAGTGATGAGCATGGAGCCTGCTTGGGATTCTCTCTCCCTCTGCCCCTCTCCTGATCTCTCTCTTTCTCTAAAATTAAAAAATAAATGAATAATGTCAGTTTACAGTGGATGTAAAGACAGTGAAGGGTGGGCACCTCTGAAATGTTTAGATAATTGTTGAAATCACTAAACCTTTAGAGGGGACTCAGAACCACGGATATGAGCTTCTCAGATACCCAGATGTTATATGTATAACTTATCTGTATGAAGATAATCTGTTCATCTGTGCTTTGATTTTAGAGTGAGGTGTGCTTCTCTGGTCTGTACTGAGCAGCTCAACCCTCCTCACGTCAGGCCACAAATGTGCTTTTTCCCTCCCACACCACGAGTGTATCCTGCTGGTAGATCCCTTTTCTTTTCTCTTCTACCAAGAATTCATTGTGATTTTTTTCTTTTCATCATTCTAATTCCCTCCTATTTTCTTTCTCCTTTCATTGTTAAATACCTCAGATTACTATTACATACCCGAGGTCATTTCTTCTATTCTCTCCTTGATTTCTTTAATGGAAGTTTACTCCTATGCCTGTAACCAAAGGAATAACTGGTGTCATCATTGCCTACCTTTTAGTGCAACTTTTAATTTATTAAAAAAATTTTTTTTAATGTTTTATTTATTTCTGAGAGACAGAGAGACAGCATGAGCAGGGGAGGGTCAGAGAGAGAGGAGATACAGAATATGAAACAGGCTCCAGGCTCTGAGCTAGGTGTCAGCACAGAGCCTGACGCGGGGCTCGAACCCACAAACCATGAGATCATGACCTGAGTCGAAGTCGGACGCTTAACCGACTGAGCCACCCAGGCGCCCCCTGGTGCAACTTTTTAATGCTTACTGTGCCCAAATGAAACCCTACCTTTGCTTAGGACAGATTATTATATCACGGCCTCGAGCAACCTATTTAGGCAAAGTGGTTTTTTTTTCCTTTTCTGTATCTGTTATTGATTTTCTACCTCAGTTTCCATGAGAGCACTTTATTTAATTTTATTTCCCAAACGGTATAGCTGTGCATGATTGTTTCTGCACTTCTAGTTCATCTGGTTCACAGTTCTTGAATTTACAAAATGTGATTATCTTTCTCTTTTCTAGAATACTGGAAAGTTGATGATTACAAAGCTTGGCGCCAAGAAATCCAAGACAGGATTAAAAAATCGGAACACGTCCATGACACTAATGCAAGTGGAGAACCATTTCAGTCCTGCATGAGCCTTGCACCTTAAAGCAAAAGTCCAATAAGTGTGTCTCAAATGGAAAACATTTGAAATACTCTTTGGATTTATTTACGGAGACTGGAAACCACGGAAGAAGGAAACCTGGTAAGTTCAATAGATATGAGAAATCCTTTTTCTATACTGAACATGAAAAAACTCATGTTGGATTAAAGTGCTATGAACGTAACGATTGTGGAAAAGTAATCAGCAAGAAGTCATGGCTCATTGTACATCAGAGAACTCACACAGGAGAGAAACCATTTAAATGTAGTGAATGTGGCAAAGCCTTTTCCCAGAAGTCACACCTTGTGATGCATCAGACCATTCACACAGGAGAGAAACTTTATGGATGTGAGTGTGGGAAGGCCTTCTCTAGAAAGTCACATCTTGTTACACACCAGAGAACTCACACAGGAGAGAAGCCTTATGAATGCCGCTAGTGTCACAAAGTCTTCTCTCAGACGTCACAGCTCATTATTCATCACCGAAGTCATACAGGAGAGAGACCCTATGCATGCGGTGAATGTGGGAAAGGCTGTAGTGGGAAGTCACAATTTATTACTCATAAGAGAACCCATATAGATGAAAAGCCCAATAAATGCAACGAATGTGGGAAAGCCTTCAGAGAGAAGTCAAGTCTCAGTAAACATCAGAGAATCCATTCAGGAGAGAAGCCGTATGGATGCCGCGAATGTGGGAAAGCCTTCAGTGGCAAGTCGCCCCTCCTTAGACATGCGAAAACCCATTCAGGAGAAAAGCCCTATGGATGTAAGGAATGTATGAAAGCATTTATTTGGAAGTCCCAGCTCATCATACATCAGAGAACTCACACAGGAGAGAAGCCCTATGGATGCAGCGCTTGTGGGAAAGCTTTTTCCCAGAAATCACACCTCATGATACATCAGAGAATTCACATTGAGCAGGCACCCCAGAAATAGAGTGAATGTGAGACGCTTTTAAGAAAGTAATCACACTTCTCTCTATATCATAAAACACATTTATAGAAATTCTGTGAATGCTGTGAGTGTCGGCAAGGCATTGGCAGGAAGTTCTGCTTCCTTAAACTTCAAAACACCAAATGGGAGAGGAAAGCTATGTGTGGAGCAAATGTAGCAAAGACAGTAGAGAGAAGCACTCAGCCAGTAGTCTAGTCTCATGTAAATCAAGTTATTCATATTTTTTTTTAATTTTTTTTTAATGCTTTATTTCTAGGAGAGAGAGAGACAGCGTGAGCAGGGGAGGGTCAGAGAGAGAGGGAGTCACAGACTGAAACAGGCTCCAGGCTCCGAGCTGGCAGTCAGCACAGAGCCCGACGCGGGGCTCGAACCCACGAACCGCGAGATCATGACCAAGCGAAAGTCGGACGCTTAACCGACTAAGCCACCCAGGCGCCCCAAGTTATTCATATTGAGGACAAAAATACTGATTTCAGTGAATATGGGAAAATTTGTCCATAGAAATGTTAAAAAAGTCTATCTCCAACTACAGTATTGCATCTTTTAATGAAAAGATTATATATTCAATTTTAAACAATGAGCATATGAAGCTATAAAGATCTGTCTGTCCGTGTATGAATATGTTCAGTAATTGTGACAGCCAAGTAGAAAGTCCATTGCTTATATTCCTGAGTATGGCTACATGTTATGGATTTAAAGAATTTCATACATATGTGAAATTAATCTGTGAACACAGTAGGTGTCATGTTTATAGCACAGCATCTACCCGGAATGCTGCACAATGTATATCGTTTGTCTTGTACTATAATAGAAGATAAGCCGTACCAAAGATTCAGTTATTTAACAAATAGTTTAAGTTATATTGCCAGATACTTTTTGGCATATGTAAATGTTCTCGGGAACACTTACCATGCTCTGTGTTCAATAATAGAGGCTGGAATTTTTCAGTAAAATCTCCTGCCTCTTCTGAGTCACCAGTTATGTCCAGATTGTTATTAAATATGCAGGGGTGAGAACGCAAGTTAGCATATGACCAAGTGCGCGAACGAAACGCTCTCAACTGCATTGCTCATCACCTAAACATATGAGAAATGGAGCTGGTGAAAATAAAATATGCACAAAACATATCCTATTATTTTTCAGGGACATTTCTTTTTTTTTTTTTTTAATGTTTATTTATTTATTTTTTTAAATATTTTTATTTATTTCTAGGAGAGAGAGAGACAGCGTGAGCAGGGGAGGGTCAGAGAGAGAGGGAATCACAGACTGAAACAGGCTCCAGGCTCTGAGCTGGCAGTCAGCACAGAGCCCGACGCGGGGCTCGAACCCATGAACCGCGAGATCATGACCTAAGCGAAAGTCGGACGCTTAACCGACTAAGCCACCCAGGCACCCCATTTTAATGTTTATTTTTGAGAGAGAGAGAGGTGGGGTGCATATACATGGGCGAGGGGCAGAGAGAGAGGGACACAGAGCATCTGAAGCAGGCTCCAGGCTCTGAGCTGTCAGCATGGAGCCCGATTTGGGGCTTGAACTCCCGAGATCATGACCTGAGCTGAAGTTGGAAGCTCAACCGACTGAGCCACCTAGGCGCCCCTCAGGCTCCTTTTTTGTTTTGATGTGAAACATTGGTGAGGTTTCATTTTAGAATTTAGTTCATAGATCATGAGATCAAGAAAAGTCACATTGTGCTTAGAGACTCTAGACTTGAGATATAAACGAGGACTCCTAGGACTTTGTATTTTCTCTTGTTGGGGAGAAGATGAGAGTGTCGCTGTGTGATTAGCCCATTCGTGATAGGCAGGACAGCATTATTATCTTACCGTCACATGTGTGTGTCACAGGAGCATGAGAAGGAAGGGTGCCAAATAACAGAGTGCGTAGCCATGCCGGCCCTGGACCTGCCTGGGCCTCAGACCCACCCCCTCCCCCACCTGCCCTGCTCCCGGGCCTGGGGAAGGCGGCCCCACCAGTGCAGCCCACTCTCCTGTACCCAGTGCTTCTACGTGAATTCGGGGAAACTGAAGGGTGTGAGATGAGTAAACCAAACAAGATAGTTCTTCCATCTGGGCCTCAGGTAACCTCCAGCAATAGCCGTGTCTCCTCTGTCACTCCAGCTGCTCCTAAGTAGACATGCTGTGGCTGCAGCTCCCGCTGGGTGACCCCGGATTGGGGACCCAGTACCCACCTCCTCCGTGTGTCGCCCTGCTGAGTGAGTGATGGTCATGAATGCCTGCTTTTGCTTCTAGGACACCTCCCCTCCTGCTCCGGCTTCTCGTCCCTCCTCTCACCTGTGTAACCAACTTCCCTAGTTAAGTTCCCTGTTTTACTTAGAGTAGAATTTATTTTCAAGGTGGGACCCTTTGCATTACAGGTACGGAAGAGACCGTGCATGTTGGTTCTTAAATCAGGGCGTAGAGAGCATCCTACAGGGCAGCCCCCCAACCTTGCAGAGTATGTGAGTTCCCAGAGAATTACTCATAATAACCAAATACTGGAAAAAATTCAAAACAGCTAGTGAGTGGATAAAGAAAACGTGCTATGTCCATACAGTAAAATACATTTTTTTTTTTTGCAATAAAAAGACATACAACATAGTTGCGGCAAGAAAGGAACCAGACACAAAAGACTAGACTAGATTTTCTATTTAAGTGAAAATGTCTGGACTTTGGTTGCCTTGGGCTGGGCTTACAAGCGCGGACTAACTGCGAACGGAAGTGAGGGGAGCGCCTGGAGGTGGTGACACTGGGTTGTGGTGAGGGGCTCATACCTACCAATTCGCTGAAAGTCTCTGAGCTGAACACTGAAGTGGGCAAATTCAATGGTGTATGAATTATCCCTCAATAAAGCTGTTTAAAAATGGGTAGAGCTAAAGGGAGAAATAGAAAAATGCACACTCATAATTGGAGACTTTAACGAACTCCCTTCCATTATTAGCAAATAGAACAAGTACACATAAAAAGTCCAGAAGGATATAAAGTATTGGAGAAATCTTATGAATGAGCTGGCCTAATCCTAATTGACATTATCGGCCTCTACATGTAGAATCTGCCGAATGCACACTTTTTTCAAGTGTCCATAAGGTATTCACTAATATAGACTGTATGTGATGGCATAAATCAGGCCTCCATAGGTGAAAATATAGGATATGTTCTCTAATAACAATAAATATAAAAATAATGACAAGCCATCTTAAAATATCCAAATATTTGAAAATTAGGCAATATCCTTCTAAGCAACCCATAAAATGAGGAAGAACTCACAGAGGGATAATCCTACCCATACTTAGAAAATAGAGGAGTAATGGGGCGCCTGGGTGGCTTAGTCGGTTAAGCGTCCGACTTTCGCTTGGGTCATGATCTCGCGATTCGTGGGTTCGAGCCCCGCGTCGGGCTCTGTGCTGACTGCCAGCTCAGAGCCTGGAGCCTCTTTCAGAGTCTGTGACTCCCTCTCTCTCTGACCCTCCCCTGCTCACGCTGTCTCTCTCTATCCTAGAAATAAAATAAAAAAAAAAAAATAGAGGAGTAAGAAACACTTCCCAACTCATTTCGTAAGGTTGGCATAGCCCTGATACTGAAACCTGACAAGGGTATTTTAAGGAAAGAAAATTACAGGCCAATGAATGAATATAGATTCAAAAACTTAAATGAAGTATTAGCATATCATAATTAGAAAATATTAGCAATAAATAAAAATAAAACATCATGATGGAGCGCCTGGGTGGCTCAGTCGATTGGGCGTCTGACTTGAGCGTTGGCTCAGGTCATGATCTCACAGCTTGTGGGTTCGAGCCCCGCGTCGGGCTCTGTGCTGACAGCTCGAAGCCTGGAGCTGCTTCAGATTCTGTGTCTCCCTCTCTCTCTGACCCTCCCCTGCTCACGCTGTCTCTGTCTCTCAGAAATAAATGAAACATTAAAAAAACCCAACATCATGACCAAGTGACATTTATCCCAGAAATGCAAATTGAATACATATTTAAGAACCAGTTGGGGCTCCTAGGTGGCTCAGTCGGTTAAGCATCTGACTTTGGCTCAGTTAATGATCTTGCAGTTCATGGGTTCGAGCCCTGAGTTGGGCTCTGTGCTGACAGCTTGGAGCCTGGAGCTGCTTAGGATTCTGTGTCTCATTCTCTCTCTACCCCTCTCCTACTTGTGCTCTGTCTCTGTCTCTCAAAAACAAATAAATATTAAAAAATATTTTAAAAGAGAACCAATTATAGTTTACTATAATAACAAAGAAGAAAAATCATTTATCTCAGTAAAAAAACTTGACAAGATTCAAATGGAAGTATTTTGAGGGATTTGGAAATAGTTTATCTCTTGATTGGATGTTAGAGATAGTTGTATATTTATTATAACTTATCAAACTACCCAATTAAAATACATGCATTTATTGTACGCAAGTTACGTCTCAATTATAAACCTGAAACTCAACTCAATCTCGGATTGGATTCAAGAGCACAGTCCCTGTATTATCTTCCTGAAATAAAAAAGGAGTAATCCTCTCTGATCTAAGATAGTATCATCTGGAGAGCTCTACATTTCTAACATACACAAAATTTAACAAAACAAAAAATGGTTAGATGTGGGGCATCTGGGTGGTGCAGTTAAGTACCTGACTCTTGGTTTTGGCTCAGCTCATGATCTCATGGTCTAGAGATCAACCCACATCAGGCTTATCGAGGAGCATAGAGCCTGCTTGGAATCCTCTCTTTCTCTCCCCCCACCCCCCCGCTGTTCCCCTGCTCATACTATATAAATAAATAAACAAACTTTAAATTTTTTTTTTAATGTTTATTATTGAGACAGAGAGAAACAAGATGAGCGGGGGAGTGACAGAGAGAGAGGAAGACACAGAATCCAAAGCAGGCTCCAGGCTCCGAGCTGTCAGCACAGAGCCCAATGTGGGGCTCGAACCCACAAACCATGAGATCATGACCTGAGCCGAAGTCGGAGGCTCAACCGACTGAGCCACCCAGGTGTCCCCAAAGAAACTTTAATAAAATGGTTAGATGTGCAAAAAATCAGGAAAAAGTGACTGGTGATCCAAAGGAAAAAAGAGCCGCAAATGATTCAGATATTGGAATTTCCGGACAAAAACTTTGAAATAACTATTATTAATAAGTAGTAAAAGATATGGGGTGCCTGGGTGGCTCAATCAGTTGAGCACCCATCTTAATTTTGGCTTCAGGTCATGATCCAGAGTTGTAGGATTGAGCCCCAGTTTGTGCTCCACACTGAGCATGGAGCCTGCTTGAGATTCTTTTTCTCTCTTTCTTAAAAAAAAAGTATCAAAAAAATAAGTAGAGAGGCGCCTGGTGGCTCAGTCATGATCTCACAGTTCATGAGTTGGAGCCCTGCATCAGGTGAGTTCGAGCCCCGCTTCTCTCTCCCTTTCTCTCTCTGCCCCTCATGGGATTCTCTCTCTCTTTCTCTTCCTGTCTGCCCCTTGTTCATTCGTGCCCTCTCTCTCTCTCAAGAAAAAAATAATAAGTAGAAGAAGATAGAGGACAAGATAGTTATCATGGATGAAAAGATGTAGAACTATAACAAATTGAAGTTATAAAAAAATCAGTGGATAAGGCTAAAACACGGAGATTATGAACTCAATGCATGAGACTTACAGCAGAGGAGACATAGCAGAAGACAGGATTAATGAATTTAGAGTTAGGTCAATCGAAATATCTGTTAAGAAAATGAAAAAAAAAAAAAAGGGATGCCTGGGTGTCTCAATCGGTTAAGCGTCTGGCTCTTGATTTCAGCTCAGGTCACAATCTCACAGTTCGTGGGAACCTTTTCTCACTGGCCCTCTCCCATTCGTGCTCTCTATGTCTCAAAACAAATAAATAAACTAAAAAAGAAAAAGAAAGGAAGGAAGGAAAGAAGGAAGGAAGGAAGAGGGAAAGAAAGAAAAAAGGGAAGCAAAGGATAAGAAAAATATTCACAAATCACATTTCTAAGAAAGAACTTCTATCCAGAATATATAAAGAACTCTCAAAACTCAAAAGTAAGGACACAACAACTCAATTAAAATTTTTTTAAATGTATATTTATTTTAGAGAGAGAGAGAGAGACTGAGTGTGAGCGGGGAAGGGGCAGAGAGAGGGAGACAAAGAATCTGAAGCAGGCTTCAGGCACTGAGATGTCAGCACAGCGCCCAACACAGGACTCGAACTCATGAACTTGAGATCATGACCTGAGCCAAAGTCAGACGCTTAACCGACTGAGCCACCCAGGTGCCCCACAACTCAGATTTTTTAATGGATAAAATAGTTGAACACTTCAAAGAAAGTTTATGTATATTAAATAAGCACGAGAGAATATGACTCACATCATTATTAGGGAAATTAATGCCACAATGAGATATGACTCATTAGAAACCTATTAGAAATGCTACCTATTAGAATACCCACCTATCAGAAATGCTAACGAAAAACAGAAGAAGTGACGGATAGTATTGAGTGCTGGTGAAGATACTTGGAGCCACTAGAACTCCTACATTGCTGGTGGGGATGCAAGATAATATAGTCTGGAAGGCAAGTTGGCCCAGAGGGATGATACAAGGCTAGATCTTCATGCCCCTAAGGCTTTGCCAAGGGATTCTTAGAAGAAAGAGCAACAGAAGAAAAAGCAAATTGGACTTCATCAAAAAGTAAAACCTTTTGGGCTTCAAAAGACAACCAAGAAAGTGAAAGGATACCCTACGGAAGAGGAGGAAAATATTTGCAAATCATATGTGGGATTTTAAAGCTATTTATACAGATATATAAAGAACTCTTACAACTCAATAATAAAAAGAGAAAAAGCCCAGTTTATTGCTAACAGAAGTGTGGTGTAAGTTGTCAGTTTGAGTGATTGCTCCTCTGAGAAAGGCTCGTAAGTTGTGTTGCCTGGACAGAAATAAATATAATCAAATATCATAAAAACACATGAAAAATTCTTCAATAAAAATGTTTATGTGAAATGTGAGTAATGGCTATAGATATGATCTATTTTGAGGCCTATTTTCTTGTTTCGTAGATTTTCTTTTAATTCATCTAAATATTTCAGTGTGTGTGTTTATGACATATATACACTATGTTCTTTAAGGTATATATGTATACATATGTAAACAAATGGTATGTTTTACACATGAAATAATTATTTATAAATAGACAATTATGTGTAAAGAATTAAAATATTTATCATGAAAACTACCAATCATAAAATCACATGGGAATGATAAATGTATTACATTTCACATTCTGGTGGATGCCCAAATTACAAACGATGATTCGTGGGTCATTCCACTGCAGTTTGCGGCTGTATCGGTAGTGTTCTCGTGTAGGAACGTTCGAAGTTGTCTGTGTGTGGTGTGTGCTGGACAGCTGGTATGAGCAAGCACAGCCTGAAAGCCCTGTTAATCACTCTCTTGAGAATGTAGAGATCTTGACCTCCCTCTATATTCCATCAGGAAGGATATGTAGAAAAACACGCTCAGCGTTCAAGATCAGGGACTCCGGCCATGACCAAGCTGGAGTGTCTCACTGTAAGGAAGGGTGTCCTTGTACGTTGGCCGTGCAAGGAGGGGAAGGGCCCAGGTAGTCTTGGGTTATACGCTGTAACAGCTTGCCGCACGTAGATCCCAGCAGCAATACTTTATCCATTTGGCCACTGCTGGACTCCCTGCGTGCGGGTCCCCCTGGGAAGCCTGTGTCTCCGTCGTTCTCTCTAGGTCCTTTCTTTGATCTCACTGGACCATTGCCCACCACTGGCTTAGAATCGGCTGGGGTACAGCCATACGCTTTGTCAGTATGAAATCTGTGCGTTAATTAGAACTTGTAATATGGCACCAGACTCCTGAAAGCCATCAGGAAGATAGTCTCCTGCTTTTGAAATCAGTTTTCATAATAAGGATAGACGGAGTCTGACACTTATAGATTTCTAGAGTATCCAATCGTTCACCATGTATGGTATGTACGGTACATATTGTTTTAATCTGAGTGTCTTTTGGGAACAGAGATTACGAAGGCATCTTTAGTAACCCACAGAGGTTTGTAAATAAGCACATGAAAGTATTTCAGAGCTATCTACTGAATTTCACATTTTAGTTTTGGTCTCCATATTTTATAGTCACTAGAGTGTCTGTATGTATAGGAGTTAAGTAGCAATTTACGTAGAAGGGCTCACACTCAAACCACCTACAAGTTTAGAGAATTTAGAACAAAACAGCACAAGACATTCACAACCTCTTGAAATTAGCCATTCTGATTGAGATGACTCTTTGTTGAGCACATTGGGTGCATCTTGAGATCACAGGAAATTCTATGTTTTGATAGGCCAGATTAGTCTATTATATTCAAATTTTTGATTAAATAAGTGAATATTTGAAAAACAATGGATGCTGTCCAGTTACATATTAACATCCTTTTATTTCCATAAAATAAAAGAATTATATACCCCATGTTAAAATTTTTTCAATATTAAGTCCTCATTTCCAGGGGCGCCTGGGTGGCTTAGTCGGTTAAGCGTTCGACTTTCGCTTAGGTCATGATCTCGCGGTTCGTGGGTTCGAGCCCCGCGTCGGGCTCTGTGCTGACTGCCAGCTCAGAGCCTGGAGCCTGTTTCAGTCTGTGACTCCCTCTCTCTCTGACCCTCCCCTGCTCATGTTGTCTCTCTCTCTCCTAGAAAAAAAAAAAAAACATTAAAAAAATAAGTCCTCATTTCCAGATTTTTAAGTAATTCATATAATTGCATACTGTAAATGTATTCTTCCCTAGACTCTTTTAATCAAATATATGTGGCCTGCACCTCGCAAAATGTATTAGTGCTGTTGATTTTCAAGTTTTAAATGGGGTGTGGCATTCCCATGCACACTTTTCCTTTGCATAATTATGCAGTGTTCATCATTTTGGAAAACGTTTCTTTGTGCACACACTTACCCAGTTAGAGCACTGAGGAGCCGCCTCTTAATTCTTAGCGCAAAGACAGGACAAAGAAATTCTACTACGCAGTTGGAGACTGGTGATCATACAAGCACTTTATAAGGCTGGTTGAGGACTTGGTCAGGAGCAGTAAAACACTGTGGTGCGTCAAGGTCATCGACTCAGCTGCACCCTTGGTTGTGGGGTCCACTCAGGGCAATGCTGGCTGTGCAGAGACTTCCGGAGGCTGCATGGGCCACTCGTCTGCCTGCTCTGTGGCCCTGGCGAGGAGTGGCTGTCGTCTATGCTGGGTGACTGAGCTCAGCATGAAGAGTTGCGGGAAGACAGACCCTGAGTAAGAATTTAAAACGTAAATGACTTTTCTCTATGTGGCAGGGGTTGAGAACATACACATTTTCCCTTGAAACAGCAAAGTAAGTCAACAGAAAGTTAAGAAATACATGTATGTTTTTATTCCATTTGCCTGGTTCTACAATTTAACCTATAATAGGATTATTCTAAAATCGGCTTAGGATATAATAAGATTTATTTTTATTTTATTTTATTTTTTTTAATTTTTTTTTATTTTTAGGAGAGAGAGAGAGACAGCGTGAGCAGGGGAGGGTCAGAGAGAGAGGGAGTCACAGACTGAAACAGGCTCAAGGCTCTGAGCTGGCAGTCAGCACAGAGCCCGACGCGGGGCTCGAACCCACGAACCGCAAGATCATGACCCAAGCCAAGCGAAAGTCGGCAACTGACTAACCACCCAGGCGCCCCAAAAGATTTATTTTTAAAAAGTATATTAAATTTTATATATATTATAAATTGTGCATAATCATATATGTAACGATATATTAAAATATACATTAGACATTTAAATTTAATAATCACATTAATTAGAGCTATTTTTTATATATTTTTATTTATTTCTAGGAGAGAGAGACAGCGTGAGCAGTGGGAGGTCAGAGAGAGAGAGTCACAGACTGAAACGGGCTCCAGGCTCTGAGCTGGCAGTCAGCACAGAGCCTGCGCGGGGCTCGAACCCACGACCGTGAGATCATGACCTGAGCGAAAGTCGGACGCTCAACCGACTAAGCCACCCAGGCGCCCCAGAGCTATTAAGTAATATTAATATACAAGAAACCCAGCACCAGGCGGCAGCCTAGGTCAGGCCGAAACCACCCCACCCACCAGCGGGGTATCCGGGGGCTCCCTTCTTCCCCTTCGGCGGGTGAAGACCGGCTACTTGCCCGCATTAGAGGAGCGGTGGCGGATGCCCTCCCATCCGCCCCCTGTCCGGCCCCAGCGGCCGCTCGAGTTGGGGGACGGGGCAGAGCTGCCCTGGCTCGGGAGGTCCCGGGGCCCGGCCTGACGCCCCCGCCCCGGGAAGGAAGGCGGCCCCAAAGGTTCGCGGCGGCGGTGCGGGCTCGGCAGGGTCTGGTCCACGCTGTCCTGCTCCGGTGACCTGACGGGCAGCGTGTCCAGGCGCCAGACAGCACAGGGCGGGAGGCACACGCAACGCGGGCACCGGGGGAGGGACGCGGGCACGGGGGAGGACGCGGGCACCGGGGGAGGGACGCGGGCGCAGGGGGGAGGGACGCGGGCTCCGCGGGGGAGGGTCGCGGGGCACCGGGGGAGGGACGCGGGCACCGGGGAGGGAAGCGGCTCCGCGGGGAGGGACGGAGGGCACCGGGGAGGGACGCGGACTCCGCCGGGAGGGTCGCGGGCACTGGGGGGGAGGGACGCGGGCACGGGGGGGAGGGACGCGAGGCTCCGGGAAGGGTCGCGGGCACTGGGGGAGGGACGCGGGCACGGGGGGGAGGACGCGGGCTCCGCCGGGAGGGTCGCGGGCACTGGGGGAGGGACGGGCAGGGGAGGACGCGGGCACGGGGAGGGACGCGGGCACCGGGGAGGGACGGACTCCGCCAGGAGGTCGCGGGCACTGGGGGAGGGACGCGGGCACGGGGGAGGGACGCGGGCACCGGGGGGAGGGACGCGGACTCCGCCGGAGGGTCGCGGGCTCCGGGGGAGGACGCGGGCTCCGGGGGAGGGTCGCGGGCACCGGGGGCAGGGACGCGACTCCGACGCTCCTCCGCGGGAGGGACGCGGGCCCGGGGGGAGGACGCGGGCACCGGGGGAGGGACGCGGGCACCGGGGGAGGGACGCAGGCTCCGGGGAGGAAGGGCACCGCGGGGAGGGACCCGGGCGCGGGGAACACGGAAGGACAGCCGCTCCTTCCCGGAAGCAGCCGAGCGCAGGCGCCAGGGGTGATGCCCACAGGGGCCCACGCGGGTGTCCCGGGCTGCACTGCGGGGCCCCGGTTCCGTTGCGAGGAAGAGGGGCCAGCACCAGCGACGCCGCGGGTCCCCTGGCCACCACGGCGTAGCGGGGGTCTCCGGCGCATCCCGGGGGCCGGGTTCCAGCTGATGACGGGCGCATCTCCGTCCTCAAAGCCTCCGCCAGGACCTCGGACGCACCCCATCGGCCTTCCCACCTGGCGGGGCCCGAGGGCGAGGGCATCTCCCGCTCCAAGTCTGGGGGCTCTGTGCCCTTGCCGAGCCGCTGCTCAGTGCGGGGGCGCCCGCGGCAGGGGCAGGGCAGAAGAGCCACTGAAGCGCCTCTCTGGTGCCTGGTCTGTGTTCGGGTCGGAGACCCGAGGAGGGCGCGCGCAGGCCGGAGGGGGACGGAACAACGGGAGAGGGCTCAATCCCTTGCTCCTAGTGGAGGGGACAGGGTCCCGAGTGGGGGCGACCACCGGAGGCGGCCTGCAAAGCCTACGGGAAAACATCTGGAGGAACCGTGCCGGCGGACCCTGCCCTGCCGCGGTCAGCGCAGACCCTGCTTCAGTCCGCACTTCCTCCAGGGAGCCTCTTCCCGTCCGCGGGGGTGGGATTTGGGCACCTCAGTATGGTTGCTGGGGCTCATTTTATTATTTATTATTATTAATATAAGCAGGCTTCACACCAAGTATGGAGCCCAATGTAGGCCTGCTTTATTATTATATTTTTAATGTTTTATTTATTTTCAATGTTTTTTTTATTTCTGAGAGAGATAGACAGTGTGAGCAGGGGAAGGTCAGAGAGAGAGGGAGTCACAGAATCTGAAACAGGCTCCAGGCTCTGAGCTGTCAGCACAACCCGACAGTGGGCTCGAACCCACCAACCGTGAGATCATGACCTGAGCCAAAGTCGGTACCTTAACCGACTGAGCCACCCAGGTGCCCAATTATTATTATTATTAATATAAGTAGGCTTCATGCCCATTGTGGAGCCCAATGTGGGCTTGAACTCACCACCCACGAGATGTAGACCTGAACTGGGATAAGAGTTGGACGCTTAACCTACTGAGCCACCCAGGTGCCCCTAGAGCAAGGCCATTTTATTTTTATTTTATTATTTTTTAATGTTTTTATTTCTAGAGAGAGAGAGAGAGACAGCGTGAGCAGGGGAGGGTCAGAGAGAGAGGGAGATACAGACTCTGAAATAGGCTCCAGGCTCTGAGCCGGCAGTCAACACAGAGCCCGGCGCGGGGCTCGAACCCACGAACCGCGAGATCATGACCTAAGCGAAAGTCGGACGCTTAACCGATTAAGCCACCCAGGCGCCCCAAGCAAGGCCATTTTAATGGACAGAGCTAAGACATAGACACACATACACATGTATATGTACATCATGAATTCATGTTAATATTCTAAACCTAATCTAACCTCCTGGGACTGGCCTCACCTCTCTTCAGGGTCTGTATCTGTTTCCTCCCACGGGGAAAACGCTAGGTCCCAATAATAGTAATCATTACTCATTTATTTATTTAATGTTCTATTTATTTCTGAGAGAGAGAGAGAGAGACAGTGTGAACAGGGGAGGGTCAGAGAGAGAGAGGGAGACACAGAATCTGAAGCAGCTCTAGGCTCTGAGCTGTCAGCACAGAGCCTGATAAAGGGCTCGAACGCAAGAACAGTGAGATCATGACGTGAGCTGACGTTGGACACTTAACCAACTGAGCCACCCAAGTGCCCCGTCCGCCTGACAATTTTCAACATGGGCCTGAGTTTTATGAATTTTCATGGAAGCCCGTCAACATAGCTGACATTCTGCGAATTATTTTATCTGTCATTTTCTTAAGTTATTCCAGATATGTGCATATTAAACTAACTGGTAGGCAGCCTGAGTCATAAAGACATGGCAATTAAAAAAATTTATTATTTTTAATGTTTATTTTTGAGAGAGACAGACAGAGAGAGAGAGAGAGACTGAGTATGGGGAGGGGAGGGGAAGTGAGAGAGAAACACACAGAATCTGAAGCAGGCTCCAGGCTCCAAGCTGCCAGCACAGAGCCTGACACTGGGTCTGAAACCACAAATGGTGAAATCATGACCTGAGCCAAAATGGGATGGTTAACTTAACCAACTGAGTCACCCAGACGCCCCTGTAATTTTTAAAGTCATGTTTCCTGTTAGATCACTAACATGAATACAAATTAATGTTTGAAACTGAAATCAACCACCTAAAATAATCTAGTTTCATCTTTTTAGGTAAAGAACTCTACAAAATGACCGTATAATCTCAATAAGAAACATTAATTTAAAAATATTTTCTGGGGCATCTGGGTGGCTCAGTCACTTAAGCATCTGACTCTTGATTTTGGCTCCAGTCATGACCTTGCAGTTCATGAGATTGAGCCTCATGTCAGACTCTGTGAAGAGAATCTGCCTGGGATTCTCTCTCCTTTCTCTCTGCCCCTCCCCTGCTTGTGCTTTCTCTCTCAAAAAGAAACTTAAAATTTTTTTTTCTAACAAAAGCCAACTATTAAATACTTGGTGGGTGTTTTACACTGTTAGTGAAATTGTGAATTCTCACAACCATCGGCATTCACAGCCTTGAAAATATCCATAGTCTTTTATGAAGTATAATTCCATTTCCAGTAATCTCTCCTAAGGATTTGACCCTGTCAAATCTTGATGCTGTCTCTCAGAAATAAATTTAAAAAGTTAAAAAAAAAAAGAACTTTGATGGAATAGTGTCTATTATACTGACAATTTGGCAACATCTAAATGCCACACAGTAAGGAAATTGTTAAATTATTGTACATCCTTCCCCTGGAGTATTAGGCAGCTCGTAAAATGTATGTTTCATGGGCATTTCAAAACAGGGAAAAGGCTCAGGATTTATTTTTTTAAATGTTTTTATTTATTTCTGAGAGAAAGACACACCGTGAACAAGGGAGGGTCAGAGAGGGATATATAGAATCTGAAGCTGGCTCCAGGCTCTCAGCTAGCTGTCAGCACAGAACCTGACGCGGGGCTCGAACTCATGAACCGTGAGATCATGACCTGAGCTGAAGTCAGACGCTTAGCCGACTGAGCCACCCAGGTGCCCCAAAAGGCTCATGATTTAGTGTTTAGTGGAAAAAAGCAAAGAATTGGACTTTCTCAAGTATCCTTGAGACTAGAGTGAGAGATTACTGCAGGAAAATTCTTATCCACATAAGGCGCCCTGGTTCTGATTTTCCCAGGTTCTGTCACTTTATCTTCTAGGCGTGCTTTCCAGCTGCAGGACTTTGCGTTCGGAAGCTGTGCTTACTTTTAGTCACTGGCCCGTTACTCCAGCCCAGCTGCCCCTGCCTGCTTTTTGAGTTGGATGCCATGGGGTAGAGGAAGCGTGCTGTTTCATGACCAAGTCTGCCAGATTTGAGGAATATCCACGATTTTCTAGGTTGGACCTTTCTGGATACATTTTCCTGTAACATTAAAAGAGGTATTTCCGTACTGCAGTTATATTCCATTATTATAAGTTTTTCATGTCGTCCTCGACATTGTAACAGCTGAAAGTTGAAGTATGTTGTAGGTGACAAGAAACTTCTACTTTACTGGGTTTAGATAAGGTCCTGCCTGGGTGACGCTGTGCTGTAACTGGGCTTGGCTTCCGGGGATCGGCTTCCGGGGATCGGGGGGGGCACAGAGCACTCTGCCCCCTCCAGGGGTCAGGTGACCATCTGCGGTTGCTCCTGCGGTAGCTGCCCACCATTCCCTCCAGTTAGGAGAGGGCACACAGCCACTGGTGGATACGTTCTGTTACCACTATAATTTTTATTTTTGAACTCTGAATCTTTTTTTACATACTTATTTATACTTAATGAAGCAAATATGTTAAATAAGTCAATAAGACTTTTTCTGATGAAGTAAGCAAATTTAAGATGAAAATCTTTCATTTTCCTGAGGTACATCCTCAAAACA
This sequence comes from Proteles cristata cristata, assembly GCA_017311185.1. NCBI lineage: Eukaryota > Metazoa > Chordata > Mammalia > Carnivora > Hyaenidae > Proteles > Proteles cristata. The sequence continues at coordinate 227,571 of JAESUZ010000041.1, read as the reverse complement.
GAAATAAGTGAGTAATCACTATTGGCCTCAATATGTTTTCTGCAGGATAACATTAAAACATTTAAAGGAATTAATAAATAACTCAAAATATGTGCTCTGTTGGAATCAGAGAAAGATCGGAATGTCAAGAATCTGCTTGACATTCGCTGCTAAGAGCTGCCGGTCCTGCAAAGCTGAGATGCTGCTGGGGTAGAAAAGCTACCTACTAGGTCTATACCGACCCCAACAGAGAGCCCAATAGGGTGCTGTGTTTTGCTATGTTTACATCCACAATTTTTTTCTTTTTCTGTTTAAGAGGGAGGGAGAGAGGGAGAGGGGAGGGGAAGGGAGGGGGGCAGTAAGAGAGAGGATCACGACCTGAACTGAAATCAAGAGTCCCACGCTCATGCGATGGAGCCGCTCAGGAGCACCAAAACCAAACTTCTTCAGAATTTTAATTCCGGCCTTTCCTGTGTCCGAATCTGGGACTAGTGGGACAGATGCACTTCACTAAGTTGACAGGTACCTTCATGCTGACCTCACTCATCTGTCCCCATAGTCCTGAAACCTGTCACCCCAGAAGCCTGGGACTATTCACTTGGCTCAGTCTGGTATGCCCACATCGCGAGACCCCAAAGGCCACCGAGGAGCCGATTCCGATGCAAACACAGAGGGTCTTTATTCAAGCTCGAGCAGGGACTGCAACGCACCCGGCGCAGCGGTGATGGTATGGAGCCCCGAACTCAGGGTGGCAGGGCTTTCTATTGCGGTTACAGCGGGATTCGGGGCTTTCCAGCTTGGCAGTCTCCTGATAGGTTGACTTTTAGCACAGGCTGTCTTGTCAGTACCCGAATGGCTCGGCCCATCTGGCCTGACCGCAAACTGCCAACAGGAACGTCTTGGGACGTAGGCGCCTCTTTGCATTAAACTGATTGGCTGTTGCTAGGGGAGTAACTAAGGGCAGGCTGCCTAAGTACTTCCTGCGGTTTTTGTTTTTTGGAACTGGGTTCGGGCCTAGTTCACCCTCAAGATGGAGGCTTTTTCTAAAATGGAGTCAGTTAGGTGTAGGTCTTACATTTCCCCCTTTTCTTGAGACTTCTGTGGACGCAATCATGGGTCCTCTAAGAGCTCGAAGTGACCGGGCCTATCCATGTTTTGGGGATGTTGGTATTGTGTCCGGAGGACCATTAATTGGATGACCCCCAAGCATTCTTTCATAAATACAACCAGTCTATTAAAAATGCAAGGTCCAAAGGTTAGTAACAGCAATAAAATCAGTAGGGGCCTAATAAAGTAGAAATCAGGGTAGTTAGCCAAGGGGAGCTGTTAAACCATTTCTCGAACCAACTCTGGCTCAGCTCATACTCTCGTTTTCTTCTGGCCAGGCCTGGAAGAATTAAAAGTGTGGACCATCAGGTCCCATAAGGGCTCTGGCTCTGGCTTATGAAGGATAGGTGAGCCCCCGGGAGTGGGTCTCACTGCTGGGGCTTCTATTAGGGGTTCTGGCAGGACTAGGGGTTCTGGTGGGTTCCAGCCTCAGGCTCGGCTGGGATGCCAGGATCAGGTTTGGGCCTAGAGCAGTTGGCGACTTATATAGGACAGGGTTTTTACTAAGTCGGAGGGTAAAAAGAGACCCTGTTAGCCAGAGAGCAGTTTGTCCATAAGCCCCATGCATTCTTAATCCCCAGGTTTTCCCTGCTTCCCAGCCAGAAGCCGACTTTCCGTTTTGTGTGAATTGCAGGATTACGGGGTTGCATTTTTGGTTGTTCCTGCAACCCGCATACCAACTTGAGTCTGCTCTGTAACTATCTTTTGGCCTGGCCGATGGCCGTCTTACTTGGATGAGGTCATCTGTTATAGGCGCTGGCCACCAGATGTCCCCGGTACTCACGCATGCCCAAGATTTGCAAAAGTAACTGTCGGCTCCCCCACATGTGTTTTTCCAGGACCGATTTGAGTTTTTGTGTTCTGGACAAAGGTAAAAATAAAGTTGTTTTAGAAGGTAACTGGACGGCTTTGTTGTTCCTTGCGTGAGGTCCTGTAGATCGAAGGTGAGGACCGGGAACCAGGTGCCTACAGGAGCAACTTTGGACTGTTCTACTATAATGTCTCCTGTGGAAGTATCTATAAGGGTCCAGGTGAGATTAAGGGGCTGGTGGGGATTTTGGTTGGCCCGACACAGTAGAGTACATACGGTCAGTAGTCCCAATATTATAGGCCAGCTCATGTTTTCCGCTGTAGTTTGAGCTTTAGTGGATTCTCTGGGACCTTGACGGCCTTCCAGTCTGGATTCGGAGCCAGGTAGTCGTCCTTGTCGGCAAACGGGTCAGCTGGTTTGGCGTGGGTGTAGTGGACCCAGGAGGCAATGCCGTCTACCTTCAGGGCCTTTGGGGTGGTTAGTAGCACAACATAAGGTCCCTTCCAGCGTGATTCCAAGTTGCCCTGGCGGTGTCTCTGCATGTAGACCCAGTCACTGGGGCGGTACCTGTGTGGCTCCGGGGGTGAACCTGTTTCATAGAGGGCACACAGTTTAGGCCAAACACGTTTATGAGCCCATTGGAGGCCTCGGAGGTCTTGGAGGAGATGGGCTTCTTCGAACTCCTCAATGGCCTCATGCTGTAGGCGGGGTATGATGGGGGGTGCTTTACCAAACATGAGCCCAAATAGAGTCAATCCCATTTGATATGGGGAATTACGCACCCTATACAGGGCAAAGGGGAGGAGGACCACCCGGTCACCGCCAGTCTCAAGGGCCAATTTGGAAAGGGTCTCTTTTAAGGTTCTAGTTGTCCTTTCTACCTGTCCTGAGTGTAATTTCCAATCAATCCCCAGGGTCGTGGCTAGGCTCTGACTTACCTTGGACACAAGCTGGTCCATTATCTGACCCTATCATCTGAGGAAATGCATACCTTGGTAAGATGTCTTCTAGCAGCTTCTTTGCCACCACCTGTGCAATTTTGTGTTTGGTGGAATATGCCTCAGTCCATCCTGAAAAAGTGTTACAAAGACCAGTAAGTACCTGTAGCCATACCTGCCCGGTTTTACCTCAGTGAAGTCAGTTTCCCAGTAAGCTCCTGGGCGTCTTCCTCTTAGACGTGTTCCAGGATTATGGGGGTTCTGGGCAGCATTGGTCAGTTGACAGACCTTGCATTTGCTGACGATTTGTTCAATTTTGGAGTTGGCATCTTTAATTTTAATGTGTGACTGTCTAACCAGGCCTTATAGTCTTCTCTGTCCCATGTGGGATGCTCGGTGTATTTTTGACAAAACCCTTATTCCCATTTCTTCGGGCAAGATGATTTTGTTATCTGCGGACCTCCACCAGCCCTTAAGACATTGAGTCACAGGTAGTCCTTTAAGCCACTGTAGGTCCTTGAGTGAATAACGAGGAGTCTCTGGTAGGTTGGGGTCCCCTGGATCTATGAATCTGACTGCCAGGACCGGGGTGCCCTTGTGGACTGCTTCTTTAGCGGCCCGGTCGGCCATATTGTTGCCTCTGGCCGTCTCAGTTATGTCCTTTTGATGGCCTGGACAATGGATGATAGCTAGTTTTTTTTTGGGGGGGGAGCCATAAAGCTTTGAGGAGAGCTAGGATCTCCTCTTTATTTTATTTGTAATAGTCTTTCCCTTGGGCATGAGGAGCCCCCTTTCTTTATAAATTGCCCCATGGACCTGAGCAGTGGCGAAGGCGTATCAACGGTCTGTGTAGACATTTAGTTTTCTCCCCTGCCCCAGAGTTAAAGCTTTAGTAAGCACAATTAGCTCAGCCTTCTATGCTGAGGTCCAGGCTGGCATGGGCTCCGTCCAAATGACTTTTTCGGTGGATATCACTGTGGTCCTGGCATACCTCAGTCCTTGTTGTATGAAGCTACTACCATCTGTGTACCAGGTGACTTCCGCATCTGGAAATGGGACGTCCTGCAGGCCCGGACAGGTGGCATGAATATGGGCCAGGATCTCGGCACAGTCATGTAGGGGAGCCTCTAAGTCCAGGTCAGGCAGCAATGTAGCTGGGTTCAGGGCGGCCGGGGCCTGGAAAATAATTCTGGTAGGGTTGAGTAGCAGAGTCTGAGAATGGGTCATGCAGGCATTACAGAGCCATTGATCTGGTGGTTGCTTTAGAACTCCCTCTATTGCATGAGGGGTAGTGACCGCCAGCTCTTGCCCCATAGATAATTTATCTGCATCCTTAACCAGCAGGGCCGCAGCCACAATCATGCGGAGACATGGTAGCCAACCAGATGCCACTGGGTCCAGTTTCTTGGAGAGGTAGGCCACAGGCTGGCGCCAGGGTTCCAACAGTTTCGTTCCCTCAGGGGAGAGATGGATTTGTGCCCCCAGTTTTGTCTATAAATTACGGCCCAGAAGGGGGTAGGGGCATTCTGGGATGACCATAAATGAGTGGGATACCCGGCCCACACCCAAATCCACAGTTCTTCGGGTAGTCCATGGATATTGCTTGACTCTGGTCGCTCCTTGGACCCATGACCTTTTGGCTGACAGTGGGCCCCTGGGCTGTAGGAGCACAGAATGCTGGGGCCCCTGTATCGACCAGGAAGTCTGCAGATTTCCCTTCCATTTGTAAGGTTACGCTGGGCTCAGGGAGGGGCACCGAACCCCATCCCCTCTAGTCACTGTCTTCCCCCATAACCAGGATGGGGGCCACAGATCTCAGTTTCTTGTTGGGACAATCCTTAACCTAATGCCCCTCTTCTCTGCAACAGGCATATTGATTGCGGCCCACGCGGGGTCTTTTCCCATCCTGTTTGGTTTCTTCCTTACCGTGTTCTTGAGGCCAGTTGCTTGAGACGGTGTCGTCAGTCGTCGGGACCTGCTGTGGCAGCCAGCAGTATCTTTGCCAGGGCCCGGTTCTGCCTCTTTTCAGCCCTAGTTTGTTTATCTTCTGCACCTTCCCTGATATCATATACCTTCTCTGCCACGACCACTCAATCTTGGAGACTCTTTTCTCCAAGTCTTTCTAATTTTTGAAGCTTGCGGCGGATATCGGGAGCCGCTTGGTTAATGAAAGCCATGGCCACTGCCGATTTACTGGATTCGGCCTCCGGATCCATGGGAGTGTACTGGCGAAAGGCTTTCATTATCCTTTCGAGGAAGGCTGCGGGGCTTTCCTCGGAACCCTGACTAACATTATAAACCTTGGCCATATTAGTGGGCTTGCGAGCTGCATCCCTGAGACCTGCCAATAGAGCCTGGCGGGACCCTAGGAGGCGCTCCTTACCTTCTGCTGTGTTGTAGTCCCAATCTGGGCGGGTGAGGGGGAAGTGCGCGTCAATACGCGCCTGGTCCGTTGTAGGGACCCCAGTGGGGCCAGGACCCAATTCCCTGGCCTCACTCTGGATGCGTTCTTGTTCCTCAGTGGTGAAGAGAACCTGCAACAATTGCTGGCAATCATCCCAGGTGGGCTGATGAGTAAAAAGGACAGTTTCCAACAGATTAATAAGGGATCTAGGATATTCAGAAAATGGAGCATGCCCAGACGATATACAGAACCTGGTCCGGGTGGCCCATGCGGGGCTGAGAGACCTGCTGTTCTATTTGGTGGAAAGAGTCTGAAATTTTCTCTTTTTAACTTCTACGGAGAGATTGTGCGCTCGAGCTCTGATATCCTTGGAGTGAGCAACAGGTCTAGGGATTTAGAGGGTGTCTGTCCTTTTCATCAGTCTCAGTCGCCCAGTAATAAAGTCCAACAGACACAACCAACAGTCACAGGCACATACAGAAAGACAGATAACAAAGTCCCCCGTGGAAAAGAAACTGAAACTGGGGCGGTACTTTGGCCAATTCACGGTAGCGACCCGCCTCGTCCTGCTGGATCAATACAGACTAGGGGCACTCCGTCCCCTCCGAAGGAGCCCGGAATGTCTTCCAGGTCTCCTGAGACCGTGGCCCCCAGTGTGTCTGCCTTGACCACCTTTGGTCGCCTAATACAGATTTGTCTCGAGACCAGAGTTACACAGACGAACACAACAGAAAGAGATTCTTAACAGCTGGTCAACCCTCCGGTTCGGCTGTCCTGGGATCCCAGAAGAGCCCCCAAATGCTATGCCCAGATCGCGAGACCCCAAAGACCACTGAGGAGCCGATTCCGATGCAAACACAGAGGGTCTTTATTCAAGCTCGAGCAGGGACTGCAACGCACCCGGCGCAGCGGTGATGGTAGAGCCCCGAACTCAGGGTCACGGGGCTTTCTATTGCGGTTACAGCGGGATTCAGGGCTTTCCAGCTTGGCAGTCTCCTGATAGGTTGACTTTTAGTACAGGCTGTCTTGTCAGTACCCAATTGGCTCGGCCCACCTGGCCTGACCGCAAACTGCCAACAGGAACGTCTTGGGACGTAGGCGCCTCTTTGCATTAAACTGATTGGCTGTTGCTAGGGGAGTAACTAAGGGCAGGCTGCCTAAGTACTTCCCGTGTTGTGCCCAAATCGTGAGTTCCCTGAGACCCCTAAGGAGCGGTCAAGGATGCAAGTACATAAGGGTCTTTATTACAAACTCAAGCAGGGGCTCACCCATCTACCAGCGCAGCGGCAGCAGGGTGAAGCCCCGAACAGTGGCAGGCAGGGTTTTTATGGGGTAAGGGACGGGGATGTTACAGTGCACACGTTGTACGTTTTGCATAATCACATAAGCACCAATTATAACTGTACAACAACCATGGTTATAGTTTTGACCATTCAGTATCCGTGAGGCGTCCGTTACTTTTGGCGGGACCCAATCATGACTTTTGAGAATCCTTTGAAAATGGTCAATTATAAGGTGGGCTCAAAGGGCCCACACAGGGTTCAGGCAAGCGGTGATTGGCTAGTTTGTACAGAGTAACTACCTGCAGTTCCCAGTCCTGACTCAGGCCACAGGAATGTTACACATTTCTTTTGATTGGCTGATCCGAGGGTGGCTTCCGCTGAAGCTTTTCCTGGAACTGGGGCTATGTGCATCCCGAGGTTGCTCTTAATGGAGGTCTCAATTTCAGGCTCTTCACCTGCGGGTTTTTTTTTTTTTTTTGGAACTGGGTTCGGGCCTAGTTCACCCACAAGATGGAGGTTTTTCTAAAATGGTGTCAGTTAGGTTTAGGTCTCACCAGTCTCTACCAGTCCGCGAAGTGACTGCCTGTGCACACACACTGTGGTGGATCCCGAAAGAGGTCCCAGTGCCAGGCTCGACCCTGGTTCGGAGATCAAGTAGAGGCCTCAGTGCCCACAAAATTCCTCACAGAGAGGATATTTACCTTTTTTTTTTAATTTAAGAAAAGATAATAAAGTAAAAAAGGAAAACATTACAAATTATGTAAGATTTAAACGATATAGAGGAGAATACAGCGAACTATTTCCCCGCCACTCCCTTACTTACAGGCTCTTTTCCGCGGGCGCCGCCGCTATCCCCCGCCCTTTCGAATTTCTAATAACGGTCGTGCAGCCGTGTGTTCGCTTTCCCGGCGAGCGCCGACCTCGGGCGGCCCGGAACGTCGCCGGGTTCCCGCTCCGGAAAGGCGCGGGCGCTGACCGCCTCTTGTACGCCGAACCAGCAACCACGAGGAGCGCTCCCTCGGCCGCGCTCGCAAGGGCCTTCCCCGACTTCCGGGTCTTCGCTCCCCAACGGGCGGAAATCGGCACCCGGAAGTTCCGGTTTGTCTCCTCACTTACCTGGCGGGTAGCGCGGCAGAGCGGCGCTGGAGCACGGCTTTGAGGATTCGCTTCGGACGCCCAACCCCCAAATGACGCGGTCCCTTTTGCCCCGACTTAACATGGCGACGACCGCAGTTACTTCCGGGATCTCGGCCGACAACGTCGGCCATCACCAAACAAGGCGCTCAGGCCCACAGTCTCCCGTCTGCGCACGCTCCGCTAGCCCCCCCCCACTCGCACTCTCGGCGGCCGCTCCCGCTTCCGCTCGAGTCGCCGCCTCTGTGGGCGTCCCCGCCAGCCAATCGCGGGGCACGGACGCAGCTGGCCCCGCCCGGCGGATCAGCTGAGGGATCCGCGATGTCTGTTGACAGCGGCGGCGGCGGCGCGGCCGGTTCCGGGTTCGGCGCCCGTTGGGGTAAGCAGACGGCCCGGGGCTGCGGCGGGCCGGCGGCGGGCCGCGTCCGCGGCCGGAGGCGGCGGGCGTCCGGCCCGCGGCGGCGGCGGCGTGGCGGGGGCGCCGAGGCCGGGAGGGCCGCGGGGCGGAGCGGCGGGCCGCAGCCCCTGCGTTCGCGGTCCGAGAGCCTCACCCGCGCTTCCGGGTCTCGTCAGATGTGAATCCGATGGAGCAGCCCGGGGAAGGCCCGCAGCCGCCGCAGCAGCAGCCGTGGGGGAGGCTCCTCCGCTTGGGCGCCGGCGAGGGCGAGCCGCACGTGCTCCTGAGGAAGCCGGAGTGGACCATCGGGCGGAGGAGAGGTGCGGGCCGGGGGCGGGGGGCCGGGGCCGGGGGCCCGGCGAGGCTGGTCCCCGGGGCGGTGGGAGGCCCCTGGGCGGGGCCCTCTCTGCTTTCCAGTTTTTCCTGTAAGTGCTGTCGTTTATTCACTTATCGGTCTGCCCGGCCACTTCTCAGTGCTTCCTGCAGATGATTTAATTCTCGTTACAACTTTATAAAGTAGGTGCATTAACTTAATCTACCCCGAGTATTAGAATGCAGTCTTCTCAAGTTCATTACTACAGGAAACATCGTCTCTGACCTCCCCGGGGTGAAATTAAAGTCAGTAACAGAACACTGGAAAATTCAGTGTGGAGATTAAACAACACACGTCAACAACCAGTGGGCCCAAGGATAAATCACAAGGGAAATTAGAGAATACCTTGAGATGAATGCAAATGAAAGTGTAATCTGCCAACACTTTGGGGGTGCAGCTGAAGCAGTGCTCAGGGAAGTTTATAGCCCGTAGACAGCTACGTTAAAAACATCGAAAAGTCCCAGCTTAGAGAAGAGCGCTGCTCAAATATTCTTTGAATAAGCCTGGGAAGCTTGGGACCCAACAAAGGCAGGCACGTAGGTGAGGAGGTGTGGTCCCTCTGCACGCTTAATTGCCTCTAAACTCCTACGTGGCCGTCTGGCAATTTGACCTCCCTGGTAGCTTTCCTACAGGGAAAGAAGTGCACTGACTGATCCAGTCAACAAAAAAGTGTATTTTGTCTGAAAATTAAAAAGTCATCACTCTGATTTTATGAATTTTTAATTTAAAATTTTTAAGTTCCAATGTAATTGGCATAGGGTGTTTAGTTTCAGGTGTACAATATAGTGATCCAAGGATCCTGTACCTTATTCAGTGCTCATCACCGGAAGTGGGCTCCTCCATCCCCTCACCTAGTTCCCCCATGGCCACCCGCCGGCCCACTGGTGACCAGCAGTGGTTGAATCTATTTTTTTGTTTCTGATTTTATATTTTAAAAAAGAATGTGAAGGTTTGTTGAAAAGCAATTTTTTTTAATAGGTTAACTATACTGGAATTAAGCAAAAAAAGGCCAAGTACTATGTTAAAAAAAATAAGATGAAGGTAAAAGAATAAAATAAAAGCAATTATGTTTTGGTTTTATTTTACCCCTTACGATGTACCTGCGCCTGGTTTTGATTTTGTGGTCGTTACTGGGTTGTTTGTTTTGTAGTCTTCAATCCCAATGTGAAGTTAGGTTGTTTTTGTTGTTGTTTTACAGTTTTGAATGTATTTACATGTTCTTGGAAAGTTTTGAAAAATGCATTAATTGCCTTTAACTGATGTATTAGGAAGTTTGGTGAACAACAGAAGCCCCGCGTTTTCAAGCTGACAGCACCACATAGCTTGGTTTGGACGAAGGACTTTGTACCTCTTTGTACCTCCTTCCTAGAGTCCCTGAAGGATAATTGAGATCAAAAGTGGGAAATGCTTAAAAGGAGCCTGGCTTAGAGTTAGCAGATGTTAGCCATTGTTATTATAACACAGTAACGGATGTCATTTTACTTGTTAATACAAAGAGCAAAAGAGGTTGTTGAATTAATCCTAATAAGAAGTCCTTTTGGTGAATGTATTAGCTTTTCTGGCAAAATAGAAGTTGCCCTGTTAGCCTGCTCAGGCTGCTATAACAAAACACCACAGACCTGGAAGCTTAAGCACAGAAATTTATTTCTCATAGTTGTTAAGTCTGAGAAGTGCAAGATTAAGGTGCTAGTCAATTTGTTTCTTGGTGAGAGTGTTTGTCCTGGATTTCAGGTCTTGCTCATCCTCACAGGCTAGACAAAGCTTTGGTATCTCTTCCTTTTCCTCCTGTTTTTTTTTTTTTTTAATGTTTTATTTCTGAGAGAGAGAGCGAGAGAGAGCAGGGGAGGGTCAGAGAGAGAGGGAGAGCCAGAATTAGAAACAGACTCCAGGCTCTGAGCTGGCTGTCAACACAGAGCCGGAAGCAGGGCTCGAACCCATGAACTGTGAGATCATGACCTGAGCCGAAGTCAGATGCTTAACTGACTGAGCCACCCAGGCGCCCCCCTTTTCCTCCTCTTATAAGGGTATTGGCCCTAATGATTTCATTTAACCTTTATTGCCTCCTTACAGGCCCTGTCTTTACAGTCATATTGTGTTTCAGGCCTTTAACATAGGAATTTTGGGGAGACACATTCTGTAAGAGTTGGAGAACATGGTTATACTTATTTTAAAACAGTAACATGCCTTCTATATGTAAGGCATTGTTCCAAGGAAAAAGGGGAGCTGAGTTGACACATGTGGGAAGGGAGATGGAAGACCTCCCCATCCCACAGAGCTTCCCATTCTCTGGGAGTGGCAGCAGTGTGCACCAGCTATGTGACAGATTTAACCAACTGAATGACAGACACGTAGGGCAGATGCCAAGAATAGAACTAAGCACGGAGTATCTTGGATCTGAATTAGAATGCTTGTGTTCTGGTGTGGAGAAGCTTGTTAAAATCCCATTCCAGTGACACGATGGGCTGGTCCTGGGTCTGGGGCTGCAAAGAAACTGTCCCACATTTTGTGCTTAGTGCATTGGGAAGATCCTGAAAACAGGGGAAATTTACCTCGGATAAATGTAGCAAAGCACTTCCCATAATGTATTATGTGCAAATAAGATTTCTAGTACTTGAGGTTTAGGGAGGTATAATTAACATATGGTAAAATTCCTCCCTTATAGGTGTTCAGTGAGTGTTGAGAAATGGAATCACCACTGCAGTCAGGTGCAGAACATTTCCAACTCCCCAGAAAGTTCCCTGGTGGTCCCTTGGATCAGCCCCCTCCTCTCACCCTGAGCTCTGGCAGCCATCTATCTAATTTCTACCCCTATCATTCTGCCTTTCAAATATGTCATCTAAGCGGAATCATACAATATTCCGCCATCGTCTGTGTATGGTTTCTTTCCTTTGACCTAATCCTTTTGAAATTCATTTTAGGCTGTTGTGTGTTTCAGTAATTTGTTTCTCTTTGCTGCTGCGTAGTAGTCTGCTGTTTGGGTGTACCGCAGTTTGTTTTTTAATTCACTACCAGTTGATGGACACTTGTATTGCTTCCCATTTTTGGTTATTAAAAAGTAAAGCTATAAACCTTAGTAGCTATAGTGTAAATGTCTTATAGGCAAATTCCTGATTATATAATAAGAAGCTCCTGCAAACTTTTATTCCTCTGGTTTAAGGAGAGAACAAAGTATTTAAGGATTTCCCCCTTGCACTTAATGAGGATATAATGTAGAGCCATGCCCCTACTGTTTTAAACTTTCTCAAGCATGTTCATGTGTCTGTAATTGCTCAATAATATTTTCTGGTCATTGCTTCAATTTTCTGGTGACTTATGAAATCGTAGATTACACAGAAAAGAAGTTAAGAACTGAGTTAAGATGCCAAAGAATTACTTAACTAAGCCTCTTAATTTTTTTTTTTTTTAATGTTTTATTTATTTCTAGGAGAGACAGAGAGAGAGACAGTGTGAGCAGGGGAGGGTCAGAGAGAGAGGGAGTCACAGACTGAAACAGGCTCCAGGCTCTGAGCTGGCAGTCAGCACAGAGCCCGACGCGGGGCCCAAACCCACGAACCGCGAGATCATGACCTAAGTGAAAGTCGGACGCTTAACCAACTAAGCCACCCAGGCGCCCCGCCTCTTAATTTTTTTAAACTTCTGCTTTTATCAGTGTAGCTGCATATATGTGCATGTTGTAAAATTGTCACCAAGAACCCAGAGATGTCGATGGGGGTATCCTCTAGGTAATGGGGAGTCAGAAAGGTTCAAGACATAGTCCCTGTCTCTTTATTTTGGATTAATACGTAAATGCTTTTTATTTTTATTTTTTTATTTAAAACAGTTTTTTTTTTAATGTTTTATTTATTTCTAGGAGAGAGAGAGAGAGACAGCGTGAGCAGGGGAGAGTCAGAGAGAGAGGGAGTCACAGACCGAAACAGGCTCCAGGCTCTGAGCTGACAGTCAGCACAGAGCCCGACGTGGGGCTCGAACCCACGAACCGCGAGATCATGACCTAAGCGAAAGTCGGACACTCAACTGACTAAGCCACCCAGGCGCCCCTTAAAACAATTTTTTTAATGTTTATTTGTTTTTGAAAAAGAGAGAGCACAAGGAGGGGAGGTGCAGCGAGAGAGGGAGACAGAATCTGAAGCAGGCCTCAGGCTCTGAGCTGTCAGCACAGAACCCCACACGGGGCTCTAACCCACGAACCGTGAGATCATGACCGGAGCTGAAGTGGGATGCTCGACCGACTGAGCCACCCAGGCGCCCCCATAAATGCTTTTTAAAAAATTGCTTCCTATCTTGCTTGATTCGGTGTTGTCTCCTACTGTGCACATACTATGAAGCCTGATTTTCAACCATGTGCTTTGATTGCGCAAAGGGCACTTTTGTGCACAGACCCCACAGTCACATGCAATGTGTCCCTCTCTCTGTTTTAGGTTGTGACCTTTCATTCCCTGGCAATAAACTAGTCTCTGGAGATCACTGTAAAATTACCGTGGATGAAAAATCTGGTCAGGTGTCGCTGGAAGATACCAGGTAATGTCTTTCTGGTCTTGAAGCCAGTGGCTACAGAGAAGAGACAATGGTTTTGTTTCTTCTCTGTAACACAGAAGTTTCCTAGGCTTTGGGTTATTAGGAAATATATTTTCTGGTTTCCAGTAATTTATTCATGTCTATGACGCTTCTTGGATATATTCAAATTGAAGCAAAAATATCTCTGGAAAAAACTTAGAAGGCAGTGATAACCTCTCAAGTTGCAAACTATTCAAATTAGACTTCTTTTCTCCAAATTAAAAAAAAGTTTTTTTAATTGTTATGCAACATAAAGAGAAGGTAAAAGTGAAAAGCTTTTCCAAATTCCACTCACCCACTAGAAATACATGTGTTTATTTTGTATTAAAGAGGTTTTACTATGTATATTGTATCCGTTTTTTCACTTGTATTTATGGTGTGGTTATATTTGCCACATCTAGATTTATCTTATTTATTATTATATAATTTATCTGTCAGTTCCTTTATTGATGGAGATTTATTATTTTAATTTTTTCTTATTATAAATGACACTGCGATTCTTCTCTTCCAAAATGCTTTGCATTCATGTCTGATTATTTTTTGGGGATAAATTCATAGGAAGAAATGCTGTGTCAGAATGTGCCTATTTTAAACCTGGTACAAGTAGCAGATGGCCTTTCATCAGTACATTGAGAATATGCCTTTTTCAACCAGATGAATTTTTATTTCTCTAAAGGCTAAGTGCTATGAGATTGTTTGATAACTATAATGTTAGGGATGGAAGACTAGGAATTATGTTTATGAGGAGGAACTGATGCTCCGTTTCCTCCTCTAGTGCATAGCAGATTAAGTTCCTCATCTCAGCCCAGTGCATCACCGGCTCTAGAATTGTCCTGACTTTGCAGTGCTGGCCTTATGGCCATATTGGCTTCTTGTGGCTCTTGAACAAATTACCACAAACTTAGTGGCTTCAAATCACACAAAGCTATGATGTTCTAGCGCCGAAGGTACAAAGTCTAATTGGATTAGCCAAATTAAGGTGGCAGCAGGGCTGGCTTCTTCTGGAGACTCTAGGGGGGAATGTGTTCCCTGCCTTTTCCAGCTTCTAGAGGTGCCTGCCTTCCCTGGCCGAGGTGCCTGCAGAGGAGAAGGTGTCCTGGGCAGCAGCAGCTGCAGGTGCAAGGGCCCTGTGTGCCGGGTGCGTGGTGAGTGGGAAGGCGGGGACGTTAGACCGAGCAGGAAGGCCCAGGTATCCATACTAGAGAGTCTGGACTTCAGTCCTAGAGCAGTGGCAGGTAATCGGGGATGTCAGCAGAAGAGTACAGTCAGGCTCCTGTGGTTAGAAAGAGCACGAGAATGGAGTGAGGAGGGGCCCGGCAGCACAGGCCCCGGGTGGCTGTGGCGGCATCTCCAGTGTTTGTCCGTGAAGTGTCACTGGAACACGGCCACAGTCTCTTGACTGCATCCTGTGTCTGGCTGCTTTCATGTGTCAGCAGCAGAGCCCAGTAGTTGGGACAGAGACCGTGTGACCAGACAGCCTGAACTGCTTACTTTCTGGCACTTTCCAGAACACCAAAGGAGTGGAAGTCTGCTCAGATGTGAAAGTAAAGCCTCTTCAGCACCGGCGGCCTTAGGAGCGAAGCCATAGAGTTAAGGCGTGGGTGGGTCGAATGCCTGAGGCCGGGCCAGTTTGCTTAATTGCTGACTCCTGCTCTTGTCTTGTACACTCTCCATCCACTCGTGATTTTCTGTTGGGTCTCAGCTTGGGTCCCTCCTCAGGGAAGCCCTCCGGTCCCGTCTGACTTAGGCTACTGCCTGTGCCCTCTGCAGCCCCTGCCTCTTCCACTCGGCAGTGTGGCCCCTGGTGGACCGGAGTGGCCTCCCAGCTGAGGGAACACGCCACCCTCCGGTCCGGAGCCTCGCACTTAAGTGCTTCTGCGCAGAACCTGTCTCTTCGGTGTGTTGGTTCCCGTCTGAGGAATGAGCTGCCTCCTTGGAGGGAGGGGTAGATGAGTACACAGCGCTGAGTGCAGAAGGGGGGGCTGGAAACCGGGGCTGCTGGTAGACGTCCCGGGGTCCACGGGACGCAGACGGAGGGTGATGTGCTATCGGACAGGCAGAAATGTTGAAACACAGACTAGTCTGTCAGTACGGGGGCAGTAGGCAAGCTTTCTCTCGAGAGAATTGTAGGGTGGCACTTGCATATATGACTCGTTACATAGTTACATCATTTTTAGGAGTATTTTATTATTTTCAAAGCAAAAATGTTGAACTTCTTTTTAAAAAAAAATTTTTAATGCTTTTTACTTATTTCCGAGAGAGAGAGAGACACAGCGTGAGCAGGGGAGGGTTGGAGAGAGAGGGAGGCACAGAATCTGAAGGAGGCTCCAGGCTCTGAGCTAGCTGTCAGCACAGAGCCCGATGTGGGGCTCGAACCCACGAACCGTGAGGTCATGACCTGAGCTGAAGTCAGGCGCTTAACTGACTGAGCTACCCAGGAGCCCCTGAACTTCTTCCTAAGTGGTGGTAGAAAATTTTAACTCCCAAGTTATTCTAGTAGGATAAATTGCATTTTTGTTGTCTCTGCAGCACCAATGGAACAGTAATTAACAAGCTGAAGGTTGTTAAGAAGCAGACTTGGCCTTTGCAAACTGGGGATGTCATCTACTTGGTGTACAGGAAGAATGAGCCAGAATACAGTAAGAGAGGGAATGTGCAGGGTGGGCTCAGGTGGTATATGGTGGGGAAGTCTGGCCACACCTGGGAAGCAGAATCAGAAAAGTGAGTCTGCTGAAGTAGGTATTTACCTTTAGACTGTTAGTGTTAGCTACGTTTTCTTTTTTCTTTATGGAGATTTTTTTTTTTTCTTTTAAGGTTTATTTATTTTTGGGAGAGAGAGAGCGCACGCACAAGGAGGGGAGGGCACAGGGAGATGGAAACACAGAATCTGAAGTAGGCTCCAGGCTCTGCGCTGTCAGCACAAAGCCCGATGTGGGCTTGAACCCACGAACTATGAGATCATGAGCTGAACCAAAGTCAGATGCCCAACTGACTGAGCCACTCAGGTGCCCCCTTTATGTAGATTCTTGGTATGAGTCCTATCTGTTGAAGAGTGGGAGTGTTGACCTTGAATTGTGAGCCCCAGCCATTCTTCACAAATACCACAATGCTCATGAGTCCCACATCTCAGAGTGGCAAGCAGAAGTGAACAGGGCATGGGCTATGTTACATAGCAGAAGAAACCCGAGTTGTGGGGAGAAAGACTTAGAATAAGGGGCTGGAGGCCACTTGTGGCTCTGCTTTCAGAGACCTTCCAGGAGACAACAGAGGTCTGACGATTCTATTCAGGCTTTTCCAGAACTGAGCATGTGCATTTGTGGAAGAACAATATAGAACAAGGAGAGTTGGGAGAGGTTTTGAAGGTTACCCACAAACTGGCGGGAGGAGGCAGATATTCCCAGGTTGTCTCTTGCGTTGTCAAGGCCAGCCCCTGGCCACGTGGCAGGGTCTTGCGTTGTCTTCTTCCGGTGATTTGAAATGACAAAGTACAGATTCATTATCTACTCATCGTTTTGCCTTTCTTGTGTCTGCCTCCTGGCTCAGGACGTTTTTTCCCAGAGGCTTATTTATTTTAAAGTTGGTGAAGATGCTTTGGTTCACTTATTTTGAAATTCCTTAAACTGGTTAATGTTGTGAGTAGCTGGTAAATCAACATAGTCATCAAGGATAAAGGGACCAAAGTGACAGAAAGGAGAAGAAGGAAGGAGCCCCTGCGGGTGTGTGAGGACACTGTTGTGATCCGCTTGGTTTCCTTTCAGACGTGGCATACCTCTATGAGTCTCTGAATGAAAAGCAAGGCATCGCACAAGACCCCTTTGGTGAGTGAGGTTGTAACACAGGAGTGGGTGCGTAGTGAGGGCATAGTGAGTTTCTAGCAAAGCTTTTGCATCTGCTGACTGATCCTCCTGAGCCCTGACTCGATGCGCTTTCTGCTCCTGTTGTGCTCACAGAAGCTAATAAAGAGAATGTGTTCCACGTGACCAAAGATACCTCAGGTGCAGGGCAAGGTGACGATCCCCAGGTCCTGCCGTCCTCGCCCACCACTCAGGCGTGCTTCGAGGAACCACAGCCATCGACGTCGACATCAGACCTCTTCCCCACGGCGTCTACCTCTTCCATGGAGCCCACCTCTCTAGGGCCAGCGCCTCCCTTCAGCCCTGGTAAGATGGGAGTCTCGGGGTGGTAGCTGCGTTGCTTTTTGGTCACTGGTTCTGACCTGTGTCATCACAGAAACACATAAGCAGAGGTGGCATCGGGCATCAGGCTCTCGGTAGTAGGATTTCTGTAGGAGTAAATATTGTCTTATTCCCTCCCCAGGAGAAATGCTGAAGGGCGGAGACTATAGTACCCTGGTATTTTTTATAATTTTATTGGGAAAGAATTCATATGCCATAAAAATTCCCTGGGTGAAGTGTATACCTCAGCAGCTTTTTACTATATTCGTACTGTTGTGTAATTCCAGAACATTTCATCACCCAAAAGGAGACCCCCATACAGTCACTGCCCTCCCTTGGCAACCATTGATCTGCCTTCTGTCTCTGAATTTGCCTGTTCTGGACAGTTTCATAGATTGAAATCACGGGGCACCTGGGGGCCTCAGTTGGTCAAGTGCCCAACTTCGGCTCAGGTCATAATCACGCCATCTGTGAGTTTGAGCCCCATATTAGGCTCTGTGCTGACAGCTCAGAGCCTGGAGCCTGCTTCAGGTTCTGTGTCTCCTTCTCTCTACCCCTCCCCTATTTGCGCTCTGTCTCTATCTCTCAAAAATGAATAAACATTAGAAAAACTTTTTTTTTTTTAATAAGAATTGGAATCATGTACTCCGTGGCCTTTCGTGTCTGCTGCTTTCACTGAGCATCATGTTTTCAAGACTTATCCAGAATAACATATAATTTAAGTTTTTTTATGTTTCTTTACATTGATAGAGTGAGAGAGCACGAGTAGGGGAGTGGCAGAGAGAGAGAAACAGTACCAAACAGGTTCTACACTATCAGTGCAGAGCTCGAAGCCATGAACTGTGAGATCATGACCTGAGCCCTAATCCAGAGTCGGACACTCAAGCAACTAAACCACCCTGGCGCCCCTTGACACTTTTAGAGATACAAAATAATGAATGTGAACAAGTCCGTGTAATATTAACACTAACGCGTATTATAAAATAATTAAAAACAATTGACACTGGCTGCAGAAAAGACATGCAGATAAAGTATAACTGTCCAAGAATTTAGCACATAATGAATGTGGCAGTTCAAAGCCATGAGTAAAACTGGGTTGTTTAATGAAAAGAAGTGATTAACTTTTGAAAGAAAATAAAGCTAGATTTGTACCTCATCCATTACAACAAACTACTTGAAGATGGATTTGAATTCAAACTACAATAATATCTGAAGAAAACAAAGGTGATTACTCATATAATCTGGGGAAGGTTTTCTTTATACATGATACAAAGGCAAAAACCACCATTTAAAAAAAACAATAGAGGCGCCTGGGTGTTTCAGTAGGTTAAGGGTCCGACTTCAGCTCAGGTCATGATCTCTGTGGGTTTGAGCTGCTAGTACGGACCCTGCTTCGCGCTCTCTCTCTCTCTCTCTCTGCCCTTCCCCTGCTCTTCTCTCAAAAATAAACAAACATGGGGTGCCTGGGTGGCTTAATCGGTTAAGGGTCCGACTTCAGGTCAGGTCATGATCTCTCAGTTTGTGGGTTCGAGCCCCATATCAGGCTCCATGCTGCCCAGATGGAGCCTGATCCTCTGTCCCCTCTCTCTCTGCCCCTCCCCGACTCTCTCAAAAATAAATATTAAAATAATAATTTCAAAATTTTTAAATAAAAAGTCAGTAAATTTAACCATTAAAATTTAGGGCCACATGGGTGGCTCAGTCTGTTAAGTGTCCAACTTTGGTTGGGGTAATGATTTCACAGTTTGTGGTTTCAAGCCCCACGTCAGGCTCTGTGCTGACAGCTCAGAGCCTGGAGCCTGCTTCAAATTCTGTGTTTCCATCTCTCTCTGCCCCTCCCCTGCTAGCACTCTGATTTTCTCTCAAAAATAAACAAATATTAAAGTTAAAAATAAATATTAAAAAAAATTAAAACAAAAACAAATTCTCTCTCCCCCCTTCATTTTGCCCCTCCCCTACTTGTGCATGCTCTCTCTCCAAAACAAAACAAAACAAGATTTAAAAAGTAGAACTACCATTTGGTCCAATAATCTTACTTCTGGATATACATTCAGAGGCAGTGAAATCATGGTCTCAAAGCGATGTCTGCACCTCATGTTCATTGCAGCCTATTCACAAAGGCCAAAGACTCAAAAACAACCTAAGAATCCCTCGATGGATGGATGAAGAAAATGTGACTTGTGTGTGTACACATAGAATTGTTGATTCCACCATGAAAGGATAGTGCATTTATATATTGTGCAATTAAGAAAATAGAAGCATAAACAAAATCTTGCTGTACGCCAATCAGATGGAAAGCTTAGCCCCTACTGTGAAAAGCTGGGGGAATTTTTCTATCTGCACGCTTCTGTGTATCCATACTCAAAGAATAACCAGCCGGCTAACTGTGAGATTTGGTGCCAGGTGCTTTTATAAGTTTTAGGTTAATCCTCACCATTGGTCTGTTGGAGAGTCCCATCATCATAATCTTCGTTCTGGAAGGGGAAGCTTGACTGAACATCGAAGGCCCTTAATACCGTGGTGGGAGTGAGAACCAGAGCAGCACCCATCCAAGAAGCCCCCTCTTCTTACCTTGCTGCACAAACTGATTTGCTCCCCCAAACAATTCTAACTTTTTTCTTTTGGCTGCTGTGGGGCAGTTTCTTCCATTTTCAAAATAACAACACTTACCACTTAAGTATTGAAGATCGTGTATGTACTGTAGTTTGGTATTATGCACTAGGCCTTTTTTAAGATAAGGATTATTAGGAAATTTCCTTACCTTTCTATCAGGCTCGTTCAAATTCATGACTCCTTGGGAAACAGTTCACACACAGCATCCCTGTCTGGCCTTCATCTCCTTATAGTCTGAAGCCTGCTGTGTCCCTGTTCTGAGAGGCCTCTCTGTGTGTCCTGTGCCAGCGGAGTGTGCAGCGCAGTGAGCGTCACAGGATTGCCAGCACGGGTGTTGGCCCTGTGTAGACTGAACGTTCCACAACTGGGCCCAGTCAGACACCTCTGCATTTCTTTCCCAGTGAATGTGCCGCTTGCCCCAGCTGCACTGAGTGTGATAGTGGGCACGAATGCACTTCAGGGATGCGAGCTGAGCGTTTCTGTGTGTACATTAGTGAGAACATGGCATCTTGGTATACCTAGACCTGGTTTGAACCTGTGATGCTTTACCTGCCGTACCCTTTCCTTCCAAGGCTGCACGAATCAGAACCTTTCTTGTTGGGGCGCCTGTGTAGCACAGTCAGTTACGCAACTCTTCAGTTCAGCTCAGATCGTGATCCCAGGGTTGTGGGATCAAGCTCGGTGTCGGGCTCTGTGTTGAGCTGAGCTTGGAGCTTGCTTGAGATTCTTTCTCCCTCCCTCTGCCCCTCTCCCCTGCTGATGTGCTCGTTCTCTCTCTCTCTCACAGATTAAAAAACAAACGAACCTCTCTTGTTTGTCCTTCTTACAGGCTTCAGAGATGCAGGCATCTCCCCAAAAGAATGTGGTCCATCTGTGGCAGATGCTGAAACCCCCACCTTGCCCTTGGTTCTCCCAGAGAAAGAAGGAGCGCCCTTCTCTCAGCCAGGGTCCTGGGACCAAGAGGGTTCGGAGCCCGTCACGAAGAGAATGAAAGCAGGTCAGAGCCTCATGGTTTTGTGTATCTCTGGCCCTGGAGTATTTTTGAGTCTCTCCTGACAGGACCTCTTCCTCTGTACTTGCAGATGCCTCAGCATGTTCAGAATGGAAATCTGACCCTTTTTCTCTGTAGACAGCATCGGGGTTGAACCATACTTACTATGGGGTTATACTCACGGTCTGGAAGCAGTGCTTTCTGAATTGCAATTCTGTCCTGATACGGCCATCAGTTTTTGGTTTTTTTTTTTCATCAGTTTTTAAGAATATGTTGTCTTTCAGTCATAGTTTTAACCTTCTTTTTAAAGGTGATTTATAGGGGCGCCTGGGTGGCTTAGTCGGTTAAGCGTCCGACTTTTGCTTAGGTCATGATCTCGCCGTAGTGGGTTCAAGCCCCGCGTCGGGCTCTGTGCTGACTGCCAGCTCGGAGCCTGGAGCCTGTTTCAGTCTGACTCCCTCTCTCTCTGACCCTCCCCTGCTCACGCTGTCTCTCTCTCTCTCCTAAAAATAAATAAAACATTTAAAAATAAATAAATAAAATAAAAAAATTTAAAAAAATAAAAAAATAAAGGTGATTTATAGAGGGCCATGTGGGCAGCTCAGTCAGTTAAGTGTCCAACTTTGGCTTAGGTCATGATCTCACAGTTGGTGGGTTCGAGCCCCATGTGGGGCTCCCTGCTGGCAGCACAGAGCCCACTTTGGATCCGCTGTCTCCCCCCCCCCCGCCCCCCACTTGTGTGTGCGTGCTTTCTCTCAAAATAAATAACGATTTGGGAAAAAAAGGTAACTTAGAGAAAAATGTACTCTTAAAAAGTCAATGTTAAAAAGATTGCAAAAGATACTTGGGAACATGTAATGGGACAGTGGCTGTGTTGTAGGCCGGAGAGCAGCCTGTGGTTGGAGCAGTGAGGCGGGGAGGGCGGCTCTGGAACGGGTGTGGACCCCAGGGGAAGAGTCTAGAATATTGGATGTGTTGAGTGGAAAATTGAATTGACTGGCTTGAGGAGGGTGTGGAAAGAATCAGCAACAGTACATAAAAAAGTAAGTATAGGGGCACCTGGGTGGCTTAGTCGGTTGGGTGTTTGACTTTCGCTTAGGTCATGATCTCGCGGTTCATGGGTTCGAGCCCCGTGTCGGGCTCTGTGCTGACTGCCCGCTCAGAGCCTGGAGCCTGTTTCAGTCTGTGACTCCCTCTCTCTCTGACCCTCCCCTGCTCACGCTGTCTCTCTCTCTCTCTAGAAAAAAAAAAAAAAAAAAAAAAAAAAGAATTTATAAAAAAAAAAGTAAGTATAAAAACGAGGCCATTTTTTTACTCCAGCAAAAATGAAAAATTGTTGAAGGAAGAAAACTTAATTTTGGGGTACTCTTTGGCTCAGCAGTGAATATTTACCTGAGCATAATAACGTAAATACGACATACCAAACTAACAATTGTGTTATGATAATATAGTGAATGGGGCCCAGGGAGCAGAATCCTTCTCTGCCTTAATAGATATCAGGAGGTGATGTGTAAAATACTCAGCCTCGACATGGCATTACAGTTCAGAAACCTGGAGGTCCATGTGAGGAGAAACACCCAAAAACATGAAAGTAGTTTCCTCAGAGGAGGGAGATTGAAGGTGAGGACAGGCCAGGGCAGAGGGCTGCTACCCTCTTAATATTTGACTTTGTAAATTATGGGGAAGTATTTCTTTCATTAAAAATAAAAATTATTCTATGAGCACTATAGAACACCAGCAGAAGAAAAGGAAAAAAAATATTGAAAGCTCTTGGTAACATCAGAGAGTCTTTATTTTTCAGTATATACACAAGTCATGTTTTTTTTTTAAACGAAAACAGTGATTATACACAAATATTATGTGACAAGTGATCTTTATTTTTTAGCTATGTATCCAGAATGCCTCTTTTTATATCATTGTTCTTTTAAAAGAAAACTTAAATGTGTTGGAACTTGAGGCTTATTTTAGGCCTTCTTAAAAAGGCCCTTTAAAATACAAACACCAGGGGCGCCTGGGTGGCTCAGTCAGTTAAGCATCCAGCTTCGGCTCAGGTCATGATCTCATCGCTCGTCGGTTCAAGTCCTGTTTCGAGCTCCACACTCTCAGGACAGAGGCTGCTTGAGACTCTCCCTCTCTTTCTGCCCCTCCCTCAGTCACACGCTGTGTCTCAAAATAAATAAAGTTGAAAATATAAGTGATAAAATACAAACAGCGGTGAGGGCTGTATCTTCTTCTGTCCACAGGTTAAGGTGTTCATTAAACAAAAAGGCCAAGTGTCTCTTTCTTCCTTGGTTGATGGTGGGAATGTGCCCCTTTCTCACAGAGGAGGAGGGTGAGCTGAGCCTGCAGTTGCTGGTTGCAGACCAGTGTGGAGGCCCCCACACCGCCCTTGGGGGTGTCAGACCCGAGGCCGTGAAGCCAGACAAAATGGAGGAGACGCTCACATGCATCATCTGCCAGGACCTGCTGCACGACTGCGTGAGGTATGCCCGCTGCCGGGGCGGGGGCCCTATAGGAGCGACGCAGGCTTGGGGGGAGCCGAGAACCTGGCCCTGCTAACTGTGGCTGTAGAAGAGCCTGCGAGGGGAGGGGACGGCAGCCTGGGTCCACATGGTAACGTCAGACCCAAGAGGCCAGGTGCACCTCTGATGCAGAACAGGAGAGCTGTGCTGAGCTTTAAGGGGGTGTTGTCAGCAGAGGGAATGCCCCCAAATGAGGACCCAGGAGTGGCTTAGGGAGAGCCCTCTCCTGGCTTTTCTCTGGGGTCTTAAGAGTGAGAGCCCGAGTCTCCACTTACATGCAGGCTTTTCTGGCGTTTGGTGTCCTGGTTCCTGACACTCCTGGAGTCACAACCTGCTTTACTGTTCCTCCCAGAGCACAGATGGTCACTTCCAGTTTCTTTTAATTAACAAGGACTGAGTTAAAGTAGTTCAGGGTGAAAGCTGTTCTTGCATGGGGACTGTTTCTCACATGGCTTGTGGAAAGCAGGTGACGTTCCCAGTCTATTGGCAGAGCATGCAGACCCTGCCACCAGTGAGCACCGTGTGCAGGGCGGGTTTCGCCCCACCCTGCCCAGAGAAGCATGGGTTCTAGGCTCTGCTGGGGCAAGTGAGCTTGGTGGGTGGGTAATTTGTAACTGCCCCACAGCCTGAGTGAGACCATGTCCTCCTCTGGGAAAGAGGCGGTGTAAACTGGGGTCCCTGCGTCTGGGAACATGTGCCCTGGCGTCTGGGGGCCTGGCTGTGGCGTGGCAGACAGATGCTCCACCTGCCAGTGCTCTGCGGGGGCATCTGAAGCCCTGTGCTTGTGCCCTCAGCCTGCAGCCGTGCATGCACACCTTCTGTGCCGCCTGCTACTCGGGCTGGATGGAGCGCTCCGCCTTCTGCCCCACCTGCCGCTGCCCGGTGGAGAGGATCTGTAAAAACCACATCCTGAACAACCTGGTGGAGGCGTACCTTCTCCAGCACCCAGGCAAGTGGGGAGTTCACCCAGCTCCTGGAGACGTCGGGGTGTCTCTCCGGAGGTCCCTTGGTCAACAGAGCCGTGTCCTTCAAATTCCAGACAAGAGCCGCAGCGAGGAAGATGTGCGGAGCATGGCTGCCAGGAACAAGATCACACAAGACATGCTGCAGCCCAAAGTCAGAAGGTCTTTCTCTGATGAGGAGGGCAGTTCCGAGGACCTGCTGGAGCTGTCAGATGTGGACAGCGAGGCCTCGGACGTTAGGTGAGCTCATGCCTGGCTCTGGGCGGCGCGCGGGGCTGGGGCCCGGGTCTGCACTGAGCACCCCGGCTCGTGAGCGGTCTGCCTTCTGAGGTGTGACGTCAGCTAGGGACTGCCCGCCTCGGGCGTGGTGAGGGTAGGGTGGGCGCCGGCTGAGTACGGCCGCTCAGCCAGGGGACGGAGGTGGGGGGGGAGGGGGCGTATTTGCCACTCGCCTTTTCCAGCACCCTCTTCCCTTCTCAGGTGTACCTGTGACGCTTATTCTCTTCTGTTGTTGTCTCTCTCCTTACTTCCCATGTTAGTGAGATGTAATGGCTGGACAGCCTGTGTAAGCTTAGGGTACATGGGGCAATGGATGGACTGACGCCTGTTAGGAAATGACTACCGTAACCCATCGCTTGTTATCTACTGACACTTCCTCAGGTGCCTTGATGTACTAGCTACGATGGGTTTGGGATTTAAAGTGTTCTTCGTCCCTCGTGAGCACACTGCCCCTAGCTCAGCTGGTGACCAGAGTCCTACAGTGTTGAGCTGCACTATCATCATTTGTCAGGATATTATTGCAGAAGAGCCTCAGTCACCTGGCTAAGAGGATGGGATTCCGGCAGACCTGATTTTATTTGCTGTAGGATGCTGCTGTTTGAGGACTCAGGAGACCACAGTCTGAGTTTTGGGTGGAGGTCGTGACATTTGGAAAGACAAAAATCAAACATTTGAATTTATTATCTTTTGTTTCTTTTTGTAAAATTTAGGACATAACGGTGAAGCAGAAAGTAATAAAAAATCACTATAGTGTGACCATTTTATCCTGTATCGTTCTGGCAACTCCTATATGTAGTCTTTTGTATTTCCTTTATTAACAAAGTAAAAAGCGATACGCTTAAAAATACATCTCCTTATAAAGAAGGGATTCTGCCGCACTTAATTCTGTGCTGTTTCCCGCACTCTGACTGGAGAGGCCGTGCTGGGGAACGGACCCCAGCTCTGGGCACACGGCCAGCCAGCTCACAGAGGTGCCTCAGCTCAGAGAGCCTGGCCGGGAAGGCACTTTGCTGGACCTGGCATCTGTATCATCATACGCCTGTCACAGGGGCCCTAGTGATGGCCTCTGGGGTTTGTGGAGGAATGTCAGGAAACCCCGCTGACAGTCGGCGTGGCCCGACATGAGGGTCATCTCGTTCTGAAATGAGGTCGAGTGTCTTCTCAGCGGTTGTTTTCTAGTTACGTCTTCCCCATTCTTCCCTCGCTGGCTCCTACTGTTGGCGGCAGGCACAGGAAGGCGTTCTCTGAGAGGAGGGGAGAGTCTATGTATATTTTTCCTGTGGGTTCTTTTTTGGTTAACTGTCTGCAGTTTTTGGAAAGCTCAGCTGAAGTGCACAGAGCTAGGTGGTGCAGGGCTTGTCCTGGCCGGCCAGGAATCCCCTGGAGGACAGCAGCATTCAACCGTGGCACATTTTGTTCCGGTTTCAATGTGGTTTCTTAGGTGTCCAGGGTGACGGGCCTGAATGCGTCTCTGGGCAGAGTTCACAGCTTGCCCAGCATCAAACCTGTGAGGGTGGGTCCTGCCCACTGTGGGGACTGAGAGTCCACGCTCTGAGGGATGCTGTGCCCGAAGCCGGGTTGGGCAAAACGTGTGTCCGAACCCTAGGAGCCACTGAGGGGTGAGGGTCTCTGGAAACCTTATGGCAGAGGGGAGCCAGCAGGTAGCAAGGAACGGAGCCCTCCCTGTCCCAGCACGAGCACTGACCGGGTGCCCAGCAGGGATGTGCCATCTCTCCCCGTCACACACACTGGGCGGCAGCAGATGCAGAGCTGAGGCGTGAAGGAGGGCTGAGGGCTGAGGGCCTCCAGGCTTGGGATCTGGATCTCCTCTGGTCATCGGGGCTGAGGGCCTTGGCACCACCCACAACGTGTGCAAAGCAGGGCTCACTGCTTCTCCGCACTCCAGGGGCCCGTGTGCTTTCCTTGCAGCCAGCCGTACATCGTGTGCAGACAGTGCCCTGAGTACCGGAGGCAGGGGGGCCAGCCCCTCCCCTGCCCGGGTCCTGGCAGTGAGCCAGGGGCAGCCCAGGCTCCTGGGGACACACCATCCACGTCCACCAGCATCACGACAGGTGAGACACCGTGCCTTCCAAACCGCCGTGGTTCCTTCCAGCTACTTCCTGTCTCCCGCCCCGCTCTGGTCGCTGCCTCCCTTGCCGCACCGCCTCTCCTACCTTGTTGCTGCTCGTATTCTGTTGTGGGGTAAGAAACCAGAGAGTTAAGTTGTTCTCTTGTGGATCTCCGCTTCTGGGACCTCCCCGGGGATCAGTCGTGATTCTAACACGTGGAACCCCCAGTCTGCTGCTTTGGGCTCTGGCATCCCCAGGGCTGCTTGCTAAAGCTGAAATGACTCTCCTACTTGGGCCCCTCAATGAGACCTTGGCTTCTTCTCGGCCCCAGGCTGTGGTGTTGTCAAAGCCACCCTGAGCTCCGCCCACTGGCGGGTTCTCGGGTGCCATCGAGAAAGGGAAAGAGAACATGTGAGATCCATGTTTTTGGCCCTGGCCGTTCTTTGGTAGGGCCCGGTTTTCTTAGCTGATGTGGGCCTGAGCCCGTCATAAGGCCACTGACCCAGGATTGTGACCCAGAGCCGCGTCGAGGCCATCCACCATGACGTTCTCCCCATGGGTTCTGTAGCCTCCCCCGTGGACAGAGATATGGGCAGTGTGGTGCCTGGTCACCTCCCGACTCTGCCACTCCACAGGCGCCGTGTCCTTTTCAGACCGGAAGTCCCCGGTGGGATGTGCCTGTAGCAGATGAACGTGCATAGATGGAGCTTCTGTGTGGTCACTGAGGGTTCGAGGCTGGGCTGTGTAGACACCACTCTGCAGGGAGTGGTGGGGTCAGCCAGTCCTGCCCATCAGGCCTGTCACTTGTTTATTTGGAAGAGATGTAATAGAGTTCTAAATATAGAACTTGGTCTGTTACCTTACGGTGTGTGCTTTATGGCCCAAGGAAACGGTAGCAAATCTTCAAGTGATCTTTGAAATCTTGCTGTAACTGTTGAACTGAAATACCACTTTTGTTTGTTTTTCATTCTCTTTAAAATGTGGACTACTGTTTGGCCGTTAGGAAAACAAGTGTGAGTTCCCCCTGGGTTTTCCTGTGGATCTGTCTCCGTGTGTCCCTTCCAGCCACTCCCCTAGACGTGTGTCTAATCTGCTCTTTCTGCCTGTGTCCCGATGTGTGCGGCCTGAACGTCCTGTCTGTTCCGCAGCCCAGGATTACGTGTGCGCCCTGCAAGGGAGCCATGCCATATGCACCTGCTGCTTCCAGCCCATGCCCGACCGGAGGGCGGAACGTGAGCAGGACCCCCGCATCGCCCCCCAGCAGTGTGAGTAAGGGCGCGCGCGGACGCTGGCCGCCTGAGTGGCGTCTCCACCGCAGAGCCTCTCCTGTGTGTGCTTCTAGGCTCAGGTCGCAGAGTGTTGCCGACTATACCCAGTGTGCTGTGAGGATGGGGGTCTGTTGCCTCATCTGCATACTCAGTTGTGTGTACGACCGTATCGAACGACCATCTTTTCCTGGCAGTTGATGGCCCACCCCTTCATGCACCGGGTGTCCGTGTGTGGGTGGCCCTCCTCCTGGAGTCTGCATCTGGCCTTTGTAGCCACATCAGGGTCAGCGTATTCCCATAACGTGTCACTTGTAAATGTGACAGGTGAAATACGGTGCTTTAGTTTCCAGTTCTGGGATCGCGGTTAAAATTGACTTTGCCATTTATTTAATGGTTATGTGAATTTACTTCTCACTGAAATGGCCTGACCGGTGGCCGTGCTGTGTCCACAGGTGCTGTTTGCCTGCAGCCTTTCTGCCACCTGTACTGGGGCTGCGCCCGGGCCGGCTGCCTTGGCTGCCTGGCCCCCTTCTGTGGTAATGCCGGCTCTTCAGCTCTCTGCATGTTCTCTTGCTGCGTTGGGGGTGACGTGGCATGACTTAAGGGAGGCCCCATTGGTGGCCACAGATTACCTATCTTCTTCTCACATGTTTGACATTTATTTTTTTAAATGTTTATTTAATTACTTAGTGTGCATACAAGAGTAAGGAAAGAGCAGAGAGAGGGAGGGAGAAAGAGAATCCCAGCCAGGCCCCACCCCACAGGCCAGAGCCCAGCATGGGGTGAGATCTCAGGAACCGTGAGATCATGGCCTGAGTTGATATGAAGAGTCGGACGCCCAACCAGCTGAGCCACCCAGGCACCCCTTATGTTTGCCATTTAGGAGGGTCCCTCTGTGCTAGCTCAGAACCAGGCAGTAAATAACAACACTACAGGCTACTGAGCTCAGTCAGGAGGGCTTCCTTATGTGGAAGGAACACCGCCAACAGAAACGCCCTGTCTGGCTGTGGCGTTCAGACTCCACAGCGCCAGACCAGGTGCACCACCGTCCGTTTCAGGAAGGAATGGACCTCATGTCGTTTTACTTGTTCTGTTTCTAACACTGTATTTTATCATGGAACTTCTTATTCTTTCTGGACTCTGTAAGGAAGGAAATTTGCTTATCTTAGTTGTTCGTGAACGATATTTTCATAGAATATAAGATGGTGACTTTGCTTCCTTCCGTTTGGCAGAGCTGGACCTGGGTGACAGGTGTCTGGACGGGGTTCTGAGCAACAATCACTATGAGTCAGATGTCCTGAAGGTAACGGATTTCACGTACAGGTGCGGGTGGGGCTCAGGCCCAGCAGAGGCCCCCAGGAGGCTTTCAACTCTCCCTATGGCTCTGACCAGCCCTGCTGCTGAGTGTACCACGTTGGTGTTTTCCTGTGTGTCCCCGTCTTCTAAGAAATAGTTCTTTCCTGGGGCACCTGGGTGGCTTAGTTGGTTGAGCGTCCGACTTTCGCTTGGGTCATGATCTCGCGGTTCGTGGGTTCGAGCCCCGCGTCGGGCTCTGTGCTGACTGCCAGCTCAGAGCCTGGAGCCTGTTTCAGTCTGTGACTCCCTCTCTCTCTGACCCTCCCCTGCTCACGCTGTCTCTCTCTCTCTCTCTCTCCTAGAAATAAATAAAAAATATTTAAAAAAAAAAAAAGAGATAGTTCTTTCCTGCACACCCATCATGCCATGAGTGCACACGTGTCGGCTCCAGTGCCTGCGTGCTCCACGCAGTTTCGGGGTCTGGGTGGGGGCTGGGCCGGCCCTCTGCCAGAACTTGGGCCTCTCTCTGGCTTCTTCTTCTCTGACATTGCCCTTCCCGTGTCTTAGGAAGCTGACATGGCTCTTAGAATTGGAGTGTTTGATGTGCACGCCATTCTCTTGGCGGGAGTGGTGCCTGTATCCCGCGTATGCAGTGGTGCACACGCAGGACTTGTGTGCCAGGCCCCTTGGCCCCGCTCACTCTGGTTGGATGTCCACGTGCTGCTCTCTTGTAGGTCCGCACAAAAGAGCCGAGAGCAAAAGGTAGATCCAAAACCTCAGCTTCCTTTCCGTGTGGTCAGGGGTCTGCTGCTGCACTAGGGCAGCCCCGGCCAAGATTGGGTATCCCCTCCCCCCCGGCCCCGCTCCTGTGCTCGGAGTGTCTGCAGAACTTTGGAGAGAATGTGGTAACTCGTGCGTTCAGAGTTCAGAAGCTAGCCTTCCTTCTGAGGCTCCGACAAAGCATCTCTGCCGAGAGCCCTTGCAGACTAGCTTGTGAGTGTGTTGCCGGGTCCCGGGCATCCTGGTCCTCCTGTGTTGCGGTTCTGGAAGCCCTCGCAACGGCCCGCTGCACAGCCCTGCCGTGTTTAGCCTGCCTGTGCTGTGGCCTCACCCACCTGCTAGGGCCTTTTATGAAATGTTCACTTTATTGTCATTTTAGCGTTTTGTTTTCTGAGCTAGTATTTCTAAGAATGTCCTTCTTTCCAATCCCAGAATTACCTGGCAACCAGGGGTTTGACGTGGAAAAACATGTTGACTGAAAGCCTCGTGGCTCTGCAGAGGGGGGTGTTTCTGCTGTCAGGTAAGCGCGTCGCCCCTGCCTTCCCCTCGCTGGTGCGGCGGTGTGTTTGCAGTGGCCGCTGCCGCCTCTGGGGAGGAGAGTTCCAGGCCGCCTTCCTGTGTGCACACCCTCCCCCTCCACCCACCCTGGGGGGCCGGGGCAGGCAGACAGGCACCAGCACTTCAGGATTTGAGCCCATGTGACCCATTCCAGCATCTTTTCTGCCCGGTTGGAGGGAGGGACACAGCTGAAGAGACTGTGACCCCGCGTCTTGGCGTCGATCAGATTCTGTAGCCAGTGGTTCTCAAGCCTTCAGGGTCCTTGTGGGACTTTCACTTGCTGTGCTGGTGACTCGGTGCCGGCTTGGCCCGTCTCCCAGGGCCGCCCAGGACGTTGTGACATGTGGTTTTTGTCACTCAGGGAGGGTGCAGAAGAATCAGCAAATGACTTTCCTTTCTAAGACATACATTATGGAAAGCTTCAGAAGCTGCTGGGAATCCTCCTCAGCAGATGCGTTCTCACAAATGTCTCAGGGGTTCTGTGCCGCCACAGCCCTCGGGGCGCCCGGTCTGTCACCCGGGCCTGAGCTCCATTAGCTTCTTAGTGACTGCTGCACGCGTGGCCCAGAAAGACGTGTGAGTGATGGGAAGCACAGCGCATAAAGAGAAAATCACGGGGGATCCCACCCCCTGAGGACCCAGTGGTCACACCACATGGCCTGTGCACCCGCCACACGTGGACACGGTTGTGGTCCTCACAAATGAAACCCTACCACACATGCTGTTCACTCAGCAGTATTCCTTGGACCCTTTTTATGTCAAGTTCTTTACCTCGATTATTTTTCAAGTTTATTTGTTTATTTATTTTTTAATATTTTTAAATTTATTTTTAGGAGAGAGAGAGACAGACAGACAGACACAGCGTGAACAGGGGAGGGTCAGAGAGAGAGGGAGACACAGAATCCGAAACAGGCTCCAGGCTCTGAGCTAGCTGTCAGCACAGAGCCGGACGCGGGGCTCGAACCCACGAACCGCGAGATCATGACCTAAGCGAAAGTCAGATGCTTAACCGACTAAGCCATCCAGGCGCCCCTCAAGTTTATTTATTTTGAGACAGTGCAAGTGGGGAAGGGACAGAGAGAGAACAAGAATCCCAACTCGGGGCTTGAGGTCACGAAACCACGAGATCCTGGCCTGAGCCGAAATCGAGAGTTGGACGCTCAGGCACCCCTACCTTGATTTTTATTGTATAGTATTCTAGTATCATCGTTTGTTTAACCAGATCATTACTATAGGATGTTTAGGTGGTTCTCCCCTTTCCACTATCTGAATAAGCACTGCGGCTGCAGAGCATACAAGATGATAGGTTAGGAAAATCGTTCCATCAGGATAAATACGTAAATTGTTAGACAGTGGTGTGAACAGTTGAGACTTTGCCATATTTGCCGTCCCTCCCTCCCCCTGAAGAACGTGCCTCAGCATCTTCCTGAGCCCTTCTGCCCTGAGTTTACCCATAAATAGAGACAAGGCAACTGGGATGTATCATTGGTTTATCTGCCTGTGTTTGACTCGTAGGAGAATTGAAGATCTTTTTGTTTTATGGTTCATTGACTTGTCTGTGACCTTGGCCCATACTTATATTAGTCTATTTGGATTTGAGGGTACAGGTTGGTAGGATATCTTTGTCATTTAAAGGTGTCACATATTGTTGCTTATGTGGCAAATGTGTTTTTCCACTATTTTATTAAGATCTCACCTTTGTTGGGGCGCCTGGGTGGTTTAGTCGGTTAAGCATCCGACTTTCGCTTAGGTCATGATCTCGCGGTTCGTGGGTTCGAGCCCCGCGTCGGGTTCTGTGCTGACTGCCAGCTCGGAGCCTGGAGCCTGTTTCAGTCTGTGACTCCCTCTCTCTCTGACCCTCCCCTGCTCATGCTGTCTCTTTCTCTCCCAGAAATAAAAAAAAAAAAAAGTTTTTTAAAAAAAAAAGGATCTCACCTTTATTATATGTGTTTCCATTGTGGTGTTTAAGTTGTCAGTAGTCAGATTTATAGATCCATTCTTGTGACATAATAGCTCAAGAGAAAAATAATACTCATTCCTCTTAGTACTTTTTAAAATTTTTATTTCTATTATTATGATTTTTTAAAAATGCTCTATATTTTAAGCTTATTTATTTACTTAGAGCGCGCGCGCGCGAGCTTGTGTGCTTGAGTGGAGGGGGGAGGGCTGGAGAGCAGGGAGAGAGAGACTCCCAAGCAGGCTCCATGCTGCCAGCAGAGTCCCATGTGGGGCTTGAATTCACCAACTGTAAAATCATGACTTGAGCCAAAGTCCAAAGTTGGACACTTAACTGAATCCGCTGCTACTTTTTTGGATTTTTAAAGTGTTTGAATTTTTTACCCAAGTGGAATTATTTTGCTGTGAGGAAATCAGTTGGTATCGAGACTGGTCTTGTTCTTGTTTTCTGAGAGTCTGGCCCATCGTCTCTACCCCATTTATGGGTCGGCGCACTGGTTACCCACTGGTTTGCAGGAGGCCACAGCTGTTCTGCTGCTCTGGAAACATGACGCAGCCCAATGGCTGCCATGCCCACATGAGGTTGTGTTCTTCCAGATTACAGAATCACAGGGAACACTGTACTCTGTTACTGCTGTGGCCTGAGAAGCTTCCGAGAGCTGACCTACCAATATCGGCAGAACATTCCTGCTTCCGAGTTGCCAGGTAAGAAGTCCCTCACCCCCCGACTCAGTTCTGTCTAGGGTAGATGGGCTTCTGTGTTCTCAGTGGGTATCAGCAGGGTCAAGACTGGGAAGGTGGGCTGCCTGACAGCCATGCTTGTTCCCAGGCCATCCTCGACCCCGAGTTAGCTCAGGTTCTGGGCTTGTTGGCCGTGACACACGTTTCTAAAACAAGATTCACAAAAACAACCTATAGACCATTGTAGAAGTCTTATTTCCTAAGTTGGGCTTTCAATTAAACTGTTTTTTCCCTTTGGAATCTTAGAACAAGCAAGGAAACTAGTTATAAAGTGTGACAGAATGCTACAACTGTAGTTTTTTCTCTTTGGGTCTTTACT
This sequence comes from Proteles cristata cristata, assembly GCA_017311185.1. Lineage (NCBI taxonomy): Eukaryota > Metazoa > Chordata > Mammalia > Carnivora > Hyaenidae > Proteles > Proteles cristata. The sequence goes on along the minus strand of JAESUZ010000041.1, from coordinate 194,062 downwards.
TAAATTGGCTTAGCTGTGTTTGTGATCGGCTGTGTATTACACACACACACACACGACTTTTTCTCTCCCCAGTGGCTGTAACGTCCCGTCCTGACTGCTATTGGGGCCGCAACTGCCGCACTCAGGTGAAGGCCCACCACGCGATGTGAGTGAGACGCGCCGGACAGCCAGGGCCGGGGGGGCGCCAGAGTGGCCTCCTGCAGAAAGGCAGACCCCCGTTTTCCTGCCAGGAAGGCGATTTTATTTCTTTTAAGTGTTTTGGCCAAGCTGATACCTCAGCTTTTAGAGATCTTCATGAACTAGTTAACTATTTACTTGTAAATGTAGTCATTTAGTTCTGTTTGTATAAAGTCCTAGTGTTATTGTTTCAAAACTCTGCTCTTCTGTTCTCATTTCATGAAGATTTGCGTGCAGGCGTTACCTCTGTGTCTGCAGAATGAACACACCCGTTGTTCCCACTGACACATTGGAGGATTAGTGCTTTGTGACTCCGTGGCCGTGGTCACTGAGAACTTCCGGCCTGTGTACATGCTGCTGCCCCGAGTCTGCGTTTGGTGCCGTGAGCACAGGTCTGTGTTGGCTCTAACTCGGCGGCTGTCACTGGGCACTGTCCTACTTCCAGTGACATCTGCATTGCCACACGGGCTCATCTGCAGATGTGAGTTTATCTGCACTTTCAAACCATAGGTGAGGCGTCGTGTAAATCAACCTCATGGATTGATGCTTCTTGAGGCTACTGTGATCCCCAGTCACTTGTGGTTCACATCAAAGTTACTGACAGTGTGCCCATCATGCAGGAGATAAGGCCCCAAGTGAAGGCTCCCTGGAGGACTGATTCTGTGGAATAAACACCTTGCTTTCTATTTGAGCATAGATAGTGTCTCGGAAACCATTTCCTTATAGGGAAAGAGATTTTACTAGTAACTAGCCAGTCTTTCTTAATAAAGACACAGATAAGGATAGGAAGGGCACATGGGTCTTCCTCTGGGCATCCCCTGCTCATCACAAAGAAGGAGGTGGTGGCACTGGCACCCAGTGGGCGAGTCTGTTCGTCCTGCCCTGCACGGTGGCCCACGGTGCCTGGGGTATTTTGGACTGGCACAGCTTTGAGTCTCTTCTCTAAGAAAATTACCTAAAATGTAATGTGTGACTTATTTTAAATTGTTTATAGTTTATTTATTTTTGAGACAGAACATGAGCGGGGGAGGGGCAGAGAGAGAGGGAGACACAGAATCTGAAACAGGCTCCAGGCTCTGAGCTGTCAGCACAGAGCCCGATGTGGGGCTCGAACCCACGAACCGCGAGATCGTGACCTGAGCCGAAGTCAGATGCTCAACCGACTGAGCCACCCAGGTGCCCCCGAAAATGTGTGACTTAAAAAAATTAAAAAATTGAATGTTTGGCTTTAAAATTTAAGAAGGAAAAGAAAGCTGCCGTAGGGGTTCATGCCTTTGGTGGGATTAGGCCATGCCACTGTGAGCTACCCCGTGTGCGCGATCGGTTTCTCATCAAGCTCCTCCGGCATGTGATCCCCAAATTCATTTATTGGAATGCTTCTTGATGCCGGCTTGTGTAATTTGACTTTTTTCTTCTTGCAGGAAATTCAATCATATCTGTGAACAGACAAGGTTCAAGAACTGAGCATGTAGGAGGCACCAAGGTGGCGTGGGGGTAGTGGAATTCAGCGACCGTGTGTTCAGGAAATACCGGATACGAACATTTTAAGGGCATTTTACAGTCCCCCAGGGAGTGCTGGGGGTCTCTGCATCCGGCACTGTAGTGTGGCTTTTTCTTTTGTGGCGCGAGACCCACCCTCCCCACAGTGGCCTGAGAGGCCTGGGGTGGCACGAACAGCCCCCTCCTCCGGCCTTGGGGCCACCAGAGCGCCATCAGCCAGAAGAACTGCTATCAGCCGCCCCCTCGCGCTCAGACGATGACGTTCAGGTTTGCTCTTTGGACCTTTCCCAAAACTGTGGCTAGGACAGACGTCTCTCTTCAAGGAAGCTCTCATGGGAGAAAAAAGGAAGTCTGTCAGAATGGTCCTGTCATTGAAGGGAAAGCGGGGAAAGGGCTTACAGCCTGTGGGCACAGCAAAGGCCCTGCGCGGGGAGAGCCACGGCTCCTAGGTGCTTGTATTTGTGAGACGTTTGGTGCTGATCTTCTAGCAAGATTTATCACAGACTGTAGCACAAGTAATATAATATATAATTTGCAAATTGACTAAAATTGGGATAGTAGGGGATTTGAAGGAATAAACGTGTTTCTGTTTATTACAAAAAGGAAAAAATCAGACGTCCGGAACCGCTAACCCTAGACCCCCACCGTTAGGCGCGTGGCCCGGTCCCAGAAGGGGGTAAGGGGGGTCGTTCCCACCCTCAGCCTGCTGTGGAGCAGAGCCCTGGTGCCCGCTTCTCTCTCCATGGGCACAGCCGCAGGCCCTGCTGAGCTGCCCCGTGGTCTTTGTTCCCTGCTGGGCTAGCTCGGCCCCGGGGTGCCCCGGCCCTCCTGGGGCGGCCCCTGCCCTGAGAGTGCCGGGGACCTTGTGGGCGAGACCTCGTCTCCTTCATTGGGTTTGCCATGTCATCTGGAATAATACTTGAAATTTTGTTCTTTGTTAAAGAAAAGTTTTTTATCGTTTGTTGAAATCATCTGTTATTTTTGTTTGCAAAATTGTAACTTTTTGCTTCTTCTCAGGAATAGGATTTTCAACTGTTGTCTTGCTCTTGATACAGACTCTGAGAAGCAGCGCTGTTTGTGGAAAAGGCCTCCTTCCGTATTCTAATAAACAAGCCGTGTCTGTTTCTCTCCCTACACGCTCGTCCGTGCACGGGGCTGCCGCCCTTTGCTGCTCCCTACTCCTGGCTCCCCAGGGTCCCATCTGCAGCCTCGCTCAGGCGAGCGCGAGGCGGGGCCCAGGTCTGAGTACTCGGGAAGAGGGGAGAGGCATAGGATCTCTTGGGTCCTGTGCCAGATGACAGCCTTTTGGTCACCCGGTGAAGCTGTGGCTTTGTGTCTAAGTCCTGGGCGTGGCCCGCACGGGCACGAGCCCTGTCCTCCGCGTCGTCACTCCCTTCTCTCCTGAAAAGTAAGAGCAAAGACGTGGCCCTTCGGCGTTCGACCAGCTCTGTAAGCCCGGGTGTAAGAAGGGCGTGGGATTGACTTGGTCTGCAGTGGCTCCTCCTGAGGGGAGGGGACACGTCACGATGGGTTGCTGGGTCCGCAGGGCGGGGCCGGCTCTGGTGGGACTTGGGCTCCTCGCTCCTAACGGGCGGGAGGTCAGCACAGAGCCGGCCCTGCTCTAGCTCGTGGGGAGCTTGGGGACCAGGGCAGTTACTCTCCGGGCTGTTTCACAGTCCTGGGTGGCCAGTATGTATGATGTTTTTAGGACTCTTCTGTTCATCCACACCCTCCCGCCCGCCTCGCAGTTGGGCTGGAGCCCAGCCTGTGTCTGACCTGGTGGCACAGGCTGCCTTGGTGTGAGTGGACGGCATCTCACCTGTGTGCTCGCCTCCAGGTGTGTGGGCCCCGGCCTGGAGCTGGCCCGGCGGGGTCCCTGCTGCCTGCCCCCTCCTCCTCCCACGGCCTCGCCCAGCCCATCCCGAGCGTGTCCCTCCGGGGCTCTGGTGTCCCCATCAGAAGAGGGGCCGACCCTCCCTGTGTCTCTATCAGTGGTGCCCCCTTAAGGGGCTGCCCAGCAGCCTGGCCTGGCCTGCGACTCCAGGCTGTGAGGGGAGGAGGCCTTACTGGGTGCAGCCAAGAACCCAGCAGAGCTGATGGGGTCAGGCCCACTGGCCCAGAGCTGAGAGGGGCAGAGCGACCTTGGCGGATTGCGCCTCCGGGAAGCAACCAAACCGAAGCGCTGGAGAGGGTCAGCGTGCAGCCTGCGGAGGAGGCCCAGAGAAGCCCGGCTCCGAGCCTGCATGGCCGTGGGGGACACCAGCAGCAGGAAGCCAGCCTCCAGGCTGGAGGGAGAAAATGAATGGGGGGCTGGCTGGGCTCCGGAAGCCCAGCGCAGGTCTGCATTCAAGCGTGGCTAGCTGCGGGAGACTGAGCGCCGCGTGGGAGCCCTTCCCTCCCTCTGCGGTAGCAACTTCTAGACCTCAGCCTCCAGCAGGCAGAAGCCGGGAACCTCCCCACTGGTTCAAATGGAAACCCGCCCCTGACCTAGTCACTAAGGGGCCAGAGCAGAGCCTCCCGCCCACCTGGCAGGCGGCACTCAGCAGGCGGGTGGAGTGGCCTCAGGCAAGAGGAAGAGGAGCATCAGGGGTTGTCACCAGGAAGGAGTGGCTGCTGGACAGCAGCTCTGGGGCTTGACGCAGCAGCCAGACCTCAGGCTGCCCAGGCCTGACCCCAGCGGGAATCCTGCTGGCCAGGCCAGGAGGAGTGCTGGGCGGGTCTCGGTTACGCCCCCGTAGATGCCAGCCCATGGGGGGGCGGGGGGCACACGGAGGAGCCTAGGCACACTCATGCAGTTAGTCCCACGGTCCTTGATGCAGCACAGCTAAGCCGTGTGCACTCCTTCCCGCTGGCAGCCACTGTCCCGGCTATTGAGAGGAGGGTGAGGCGGACTCCGTTCTGAAGGGTGGCCGGCCACAGCACGAGCCCCGGTGACCTACAGAAGAGCTGCCTCGCCAGCTCCCAGGAGATCATCGTTCTGGCATCAGCAGTGTTGTGAGCCAGTCACCTAAACACAGACATTTAAAAACCAAACAAGTTTGGAATTCATAAGTTACATTAACGACAAAGGTAATAAGCACTCGGGACTCCCCCTTCCCAATGAATTTCTTCCACCCAACCATTGGGTGTGTCTCGAGGGTGCCTGCTGGGCGGGGTTCTCTGTGATGGTGTGCATCCCTGCCCACCTTCCGTTTGTGGACCTCACCCTGGTAGCTGGAAATCTGCCCTGCTGGGAGAGGGTTCACACTGGAAACTGGTAAATGCTACAAATCCAGGTCACGTCATTTTGTTAGAACACTTACAATATAACTGTGAGAACTAATGTAGTTGTTTGAAGCCACTATGTTTTGGGGTGGCTTGTTACACAGCAAAGAATAACAGTATCGTGTCCCAGGAAGGCCTGGCACTGGATGGCCCCACCCCACCCCCAGAAAAATCTCCCTTTCTGTCCACCCCACCTGCAGGGCCTTCCTACATCTGGGCCATCGAAGGGCGACCCTGGCTGCAGAGCACAGATGGTGATCTCAGTGCAGATATGCTGCTCATAGGGTGCTCCCTGGACACCTCACCACACACAGCCCTCTGGCCATTCTGGTGTTAGCCTGCTGGGTGTTCTTCCTGGGGCCTGTCATTACTGCAAAGTAAACGTGTGTTTACTGTCTGTCTTCCCCCACCACACCCCCCATTATCCAGGGCAGGTGTCATCTTGTCTTTTTCACTGTTGGACACTTGGCCAAAACATGTGACGTGGACAAGCATCTGATAGTTGTCGGCTGCCTGGTGTCTGGTGGTCGAGTGCACGGACAAATTTAAAGACTCAGCTTAGATATCACTTTACTGGGCATCTTCCCTGTGGCACAGGGTGCAGCTCCTTGCTGCCTCTCTGTTAACCTGTGTGCACTCTGATTTTTTCTTTTGTGTTTGTCTTCTCAAGATGGTGAGCTTGAAACCCACCAGTGGCTTCCCACTACTCCGGCAGACCCTATGCAGCTTGCCCCCTCAGTCTCATCGTAGACCCCCTCCCATTCTGGATGCGCTGATTCCTTTCCTGGTAAAGCTCTTCCCCAGACGCTTCTATGCCTGCCTCCTCGTCATGCAGTTCAGCTCAACTAGGACTTCCTCAAAGAAATCTTGGAAGACGTGGCTCTCCTTGGTGTTCCCTTGCCTGAAATACTTCGCACAGTGACCTGCTTGTCTCCTTACTTCATTCACGTGTTTGCTCGAACAAACCATCCATCTAGAATAGCAGCATGCCTCCACACCGTCCCTTTACCTGCCCTTTTCTGAACTCCTTCCTCACTTCCTGTCTTGTATTTCTGTTGTCTGGTTCTCTGACAGGATGTCAGTGCCCATGAGAGCAGGGATTGTGTACAGTGTCTAGAATAGCACTTGGAATACAGCAGGCCCCTTATTAAGTGAACAAATGAATGATGACCTGATGTAAATGGCAGCCTCTCCCACTGACCGGCACCATTTTCTTCACATGAATTATGCTCTGAAGGGCTGGTCTCCCCCACACGACTAAAGCTGAGCTGAAGCAGGGATCCTGTGAGAGACCGCTAACCCTGCACTCCCCAGCTAACCCCCGCACTTAGAACATTGACCAGCACACTCAAGGCTCTAGAATGTGTCCATCGACGGATGGATAACGAAATATGGTATATCCAGACAGTCCAATATTATTCATCTGTAAAAAGGAGCAAAGCTCTGATACATGCTAAAAACATGAATGAATCTCAAAGCCTATGCTAAATGAAAGAGAAGGCAGTCACAAAATGTCACGTAGTGTGTGATTCTTTTTATATCAAATGCTCAGAATAGGCCAATCCATAGAGACAGAAAGCAGTTGTCAGGGAAAGGAGGATTGTGGGGGGGCTGCGTACATATGGACCAGAGGGACCCTTTGGGGGTTATGGAAGTGTTTTATAACTGCATCGCAGTAAATTCAGTTTTATTTACTAAAATTTAGTAAATGTAACTGCAAACTTAAAAATGGAATTATATGCATAAAATGGGTAAATTATATTGTAAGTAAATAGTACCTTAATAAAACATAAAAAGTTTTACCTAGATTAGCATTTTTTTCCCTGCACAGATATACCATCTATATATAGGCCCATTTACATTTACATTTTGCGTTGTCACATTTTACTTGCTGATTTATTTCTCCAATTTCCCCTACTGGTTGCATCCTTTATAGCTATAGTATAAAACCAGGAAGCGTGTCATCCCAAAGTGTGTACACCTCAGGATGCAGAACTGTTCTCACCATAAAGACCCCTCCCCTGCCTTGCTCTAGCCACTCACGCCCCCACCATTCCTTGGCAACCAATAATCTGCCTTCTATCTCTATAATCGTTGTCATTTTACAAATATTATGTATGTGAAGGCATGTAAGAAACTATACTTATTTTGAGATTTTTTTCCCCCCTCAGCATGATGCCTTGGTGATTCATCTAAGCCGTTGGCATGTATCAGTCAGTAGCCCTTTTTCACTGAGGAAGAGGCCCCCTGATTGGATACACCACAGTTTAACCCTTTGTCCATTGTAGGATTGGTTGAATTTCAGTTGTTTCCAGTTTTGAGCTTTGATTACAAAAAAAACTGTGGTGAACAATTGTGTCCAGGTTTTTGTGTGGACTTAAGTTTCATTTCTCTGAGCTAAATATCCAGGAGTGCAGCTGCTGGGTCACACAATTAAGTTTTAAAGAATTGTCAAACTATATTAGAGTTTCTGTACCATTTTATAGTCCCAGCAGCATTGTATAGTCCATACTATAGTATATATAATGTATATTACGTCATTGCCAGCATTTGGTATTGCTACTATTTATTTGAGCTGCTTTCATAGGTGTGTGTAGTAATGTCTTGAGGCAGTCTTAGTTTGCATTTTATAATGGCTAGTGATGTTGGACATCTTTCACAAGCTTATTTACCATTTGTATGTCCTTGTTGGTGAAATGCCACTTCAGATATTGGCCTACAATACATTCTTTTTTTTTTTTTTTTTTTTTTAAGTTTTGGGGATTCTAATATATTCTAGGTACCAGTCCTTTACCAAATACATGGTTTGTGGGGTGCCCAGGTGGCTCAGTCGGTTGAGTGTCCGACTTCGGCTCAGGTCATGGTCTCACAATTCATGAGTTCAAGCCCTCCATCGGGCTCTGTGCTGACAGCTTGGAGCCTGGAGCCTGCTTGGGATTCTGTGTCTCCCTCTCTCTCTGCCCCTCCCCAGCTCGCTCGCGCTCTCTCTCTCTCTCTCACACACACACACTCCCTCTCTCTTTCTCTCTCTCTCAAGGATAGATAGTAAACGAAAGAAAAAAACCCAAATACATCGTTTGCAAATATTTTTAATTATTTGTAGCTTGTTTTTTCATCCTTTTAGTGGAATCTTTCTCAAAACAAATGATTTTAATTTGGATGAAATCCAGTTTATTAGGTATTGCTATTATTTCTTTTGTTCTTTTGTGGATTGTGCCTTTGTGGTACCATGTCTAAGAACTCTTCACCCAGCCCTCAGGCCTGAAGTTTTTCTTCTGTTTTCCTGTAAAAGTTTTATAGTTTCATATATTTCTGCACTTAAGTCCACGATCATTTAAAAAAAAAATTTTTTTAATGTTTTATTTATTTCCGAGAGAGAGAGACAGCATGAGCAGGGGAGGGTCAGAGAGAGAGAGGGAGACACAGAATCTGAAGCAGGCTCAAGGCTCTGAGCTGTCAGCACAGAGCCCGATGCGGGGCTCGAACCCACGAACCATGAGATCACGACCTGAGCTGAAGTCAGACATTTAACCAACTGAGCCACCCAGGCGTCCCATGTCCATGATCATTTTGAGTTAAATTTTACATTTGCAGGTGACATGATGGTCTATGTAGAAGATTCCAAGGAATTTATAGAAAAAAACTAGAACTAAAAAGTGAGTTCAGCAAGTTCTCAGGATACAAGATCAATACACACAGAATTTTAAAAAATATTTTATTTATCACTGAGAGAGAGAGAGAGAGAGAGAAAGAGAGAGAAAGAGAGACAGTGTGAGCAGGGGAGGCTCAGAGAGAAAGGGAGGTACAGAATCTCCAACAGGCTCCAGGCTGTGAGCTAGTTGTCAGAGCCCGACACGGGGCTCAAACCGACGAACCGTGAGATCATGACCTGAGCCGAAGTCGGAGGCTTAATCCACTCAGCCACCCAGGCGCCCCCAGACACACAGAATTTAATCACATTTCTACATACTAACAATGAGCATGTGGAAACTAAATTTTAAAACAATACCATTTACAATTACTACAAAGAAAATTAAACATTTTGGTATAAAATAACAAAACACAGACAAGATCTGTATGCTGAGAATTACAAATGTTGATGAAAGATGTCAGAAAAGACCTAAAAAAAACAGAGATGTACCATGTTAAGGTATGAAAGCCTCAACATAGTAAAGATGCTGGGGCACCTGACTGGGTCAATGAGTAAAGTGTGCGACTCTGAATCTCAGGAATGTGAGTTCAAGCCCCACATTGGATGGGAAGCCTACTTAAGAAACATAGGAAAGATGTCAATTCTCCCTAAATTGTCTATAATTCCAATGCATTTCCTATAAAAATCCCGGGAAGGATTTTTACAGACCTAGACAAGTTTATTCTAAAATTTATGTGAAAGGGCATGAATTCACACATACCTAGAACAACCATGAAAAAGAGCAAATCGGGAGGACTCCCTTATCCAGTATCAGGGCTTGATGTAAGACTAGTGGTGGAGACAGTTGGAGACAGAGGGATAGACAGATCAATAGAAAAGAGCAGAGAACCTAGAAACACCCACAAAAGCAGTCAATTGATTTTTGACAAGTATGCAAAAACAAATTAATGGGGGGAGAGAAGGGCTTTTTTCCCCCAATAAACGGTGCTGAAACAATTTCCATCCGTAGGCTAAATAAGTAAGTAAATAAATAGATAAATTAAAAAAAAATAAGAAACCCTTCGCTTAAACCTCTGCCTTATCCAACGATGGTGCTGTTGAACGGGTAAGACCTTCCTATGGCTGCAAAGCAGGAGTCACTTGCACTGGCACCTGATAAACAAGTACTTGCGCGTGCGAGGTGGGGGTTCACCGTCCGTGGGGCTTGCGGCAGGCAGCCTCGGCGCCCACGCCTCCCGGCGGCTCGGCCAGGGCCGCTTCCGGCCTCCTAGCCACGCCCCAACGGGGCCGGGGCGGGGCGGGCCGGGGCGGGGCGGGGCGGGGCGGGGCGAGGGTGACCACGCCCGCAGCCCGACAGATTGGGCGGGACGGGGCGCGGATCAGAGCCCTGGCCACGCCACTTCCGCCGGAAGCTCGTGTGTCTAGCTTCCGGCCGGAGGTTGTCTTCCAAGTCCCGGACTTGTGTTTCCACAAGGGAGACGGCCTCAAACTCGCTTTCTGAAAGCTGCCTCGCGCCGGTTGTAGGTGGGCTCGAGCCCGGCCGTGCGGTCGGGGCAGCCCGGCCCGACGGCGGCTGTGGGCAAGGAGAGCAGGACGGCCTGTTTCCCGGAACGGAGGCGCCGCGCACAGGCTGCTTCCGGAGGGTCCCAGCCCGGCGCCGCGCCGCGCCCCGCCCCTCGCGCGGCCACGTCTCCGCCGGAGCAGCCCCGCCGGCGGCCGCCGAGGCGTCCGCAGCGCCCGGGTGAGGGTCGCGGGGGGGCGCCCGGGTCGGGCCGCGGCGCGGCCGGGCGGAGGGCGAGGGGTGAGCGGGCCTGGGCGGACGCAGAGGGCCGGCGGCGGCTGCACCTGGAGCGGCTACGCCCCGCGTCGGTCCAGCACGGTTGGTAGGCTCGGGTCCTGCGAGGCGGCCTGTGCAGCTGCTGGCGGGACTGGCTTCGGAGACGAGCGCACGGCGAGCCCTTCGGAAGCGCTGTCTGCGCGTAACGGGGCGTGATCTCGTGGAGCTGCCCCGCAGCTGCCCCCCACAAACAGCCCCTGCCCTTTTGCAGAAGTTCCGCCAGGATGACAGACGTGACACGGGGTCGGGACATTCGTGCCGAGTTTGATTTAGAGTCCGTGTAGCTGCCTGCCTCTCCCTCCACCTCGATTCCATTTAGCTTCTGGGTGCCTAGAGGGGCTTCACCCCCGCAGTGATACTTCTAGAGCAGCGGGGCCAGCCACGGTCGCTGGTGTGGAGCAGGTGAACAGCTCGGCCTTCATCCGACAGATATTTAGTGAGTGTGAGTCGTGTGACAGGCACTGTTGATTGTAGGTCCTGGGACACGGGGGTGAAGTTGTGCGGGGTCCCTGCCCTCACTGAACCCGCATTCTCGTGGAGCGATAGGGACAGTCAGTGAAGAAGTAGTACGGGGTGATACGTGGCGTGGGTCTGTGGGAAGGCCCGTGGGGAGTTTTGGGCCAGGGCCTCTGTGGTCAGCAGCCAGTCATGGAAAACTGGGATAAGAGTGTTTCAGGCAGAGCGAGCAGCAGTGTGATGACCCTGAGGGATGACGAGTGGCTTTGGTAGAGAAGTGTGCTAAGGGTGTAATGAAAAAGGAGGAGAGCGACCGGGACAAGGATGCAGTGTAGGGCGGAGCCAGGTAGTATGCGGTGTCCTAGTTCACGGTAAGACGTTTGGGTTTTATGGACAGTGTGATTGAAAACTGCCGAGATACAGTAAGCCATTTACAGGTGACTCATGCATTAAAAAAGTTTATTAAGTTGTTACTTTACTGTTGCCAACATAACCCTTAACTAGAGAAATAGCTTTCAGTTAACATACCTTGTCTGACGTTACTCGGACTCAAAAGTAGTTTGTTTTTGTTTGTTTTTGTCAGTTGCCTTTAGGAGTGTACGTTCTTAAGTGAGAATATCTTCTAATTGACTTTACCTATCAGTGTTGACAAGCAGCAACTGAGGGGAAAAAAAACACTAATAGTAACAGCTACCATTTATTGAGGGCATGGTACAGACGCTGTGCCTTGCTGCATTTAATCCCGGCAAAATTTTGTATTCTCTTTCTCATCATGTTCCTGGTGAGAAAACTGGCTAAGAGTGGTTACAGATGTGCCCATGACCTTACAGCTCTGGGTGGAGGAGTCAGGAGACTGATGCTGGAGCCGACACTTTACATGGCACAGCTGTACAGGGGACAGACGCCTGCAGGCTTCTCACTTTGTACGTCAGTAGCTGTTTACTTGTTTACTTGTGGTTACTAGTGTGGCCTCAACTAGACGCTGTCTTAAGGAAATCCTGTTTTATCTTTGGCCATGCTGTTTGTTTCTAATCGCCAGTAGAAACAAATAAGGCAGGGTAGATGGAGCTTTTCGTATGCATATCGAATTCATGGGAAGTTGAAGTCCTATACATGCCTGAGATGGTTTTCTTGGCATGAAGTCCTTGATGCAGATGGCGTTAATTTAGAGTTAAGAGCATTTTGTGAAGTTGTAAGTGATAACTGTCTCTTCCCTCCAGAAAACACAGCAGAATGAAGGTAGTGAAAAACGGGAATGTGATAAAACTGATATTTAAAAAAATTTTTTTTCACCACGAATTGGGGGGCACCTGGGTGGCTCAGTCAGTTAGGCATTGAGTCTTTTAATATGTTGAATCTTTATATATGTACACGTGTATGTATATTTAATGTTTATTTGGTTTTGAAAAAGGGAGAGAGCGTATGAGCAGGGAAGGGGCAGAGAGAAGGAGGCACGGAATCTGAAGCAGGCTCTAGGCTCTGAGCTGTCAGCACAGAGCCAGACATGGGGCTTGAACTCATGAACTGTAAGATCAATGACCTGAGCCAAGGTTGGATGCTTAACTGACTGAGCCACTCAGGTACCCGTGTGTGTGTGTGTGTGTGTGTGTGTATTTTAATGTTTGTTTATTTTTGAGAGAGAGAGACACAGTGTACGCAGGAGAGGAGCAGACAGAGAAGGAGACACAGAATCTGAATCAGGATCCAAGCTCTGTGCTGACAGCATCTGACTGTTGACCTCAGCTTAGGTCTTGACCCTGAAGTCATGCAGTTCGGTCCCGTGTTGGGCTCCATACTGAGCATGAAGCCTACTTTAAAAAAAATCAGATGGGGCACCTGGGTGGCTCAGTAGGTTAAGTGTCTGACTTTGGCTCAGGTCATGACCTCATGGTTTGTGGGTTCAAGCCCCATGTTGGGCTCTGTGCTGGATGCTTGCTCAGAGCTTGGAGCCTGCTTTGGATTCTGTGTTCTCTCTCTCTCTGCCCCTCTCCTGCTCGCGCCATGTCTCACTCTGTCTCTCAAAAATAAATAAATGTTTAAAAAGTTTTTTAAAAAGTCACAAATTGGAATGCATGTTCATAATAGCAGCTTCCTTGTGATGTGCTCCCAGTTGTCTGACCCTTCTCCTCGCCCTGTTTTTGTGAGCAATGAGGTAGTGAGACCCGGATGGACTGAGTCATGCTAAGTAAAGTTCACCTGAGCCTGAGGACAGACAGAGACAGCCTGCTTATTACCTACAAGGAGATGTCACTTCAGCAGAGGCTGCTCTGGACAGTCAGTGAGTTGTGTTGTCCGGCTCCAGGCGGGTTGCGTGTGAACAAGAGCCACCTTCATGAGTTACCAGAGCACATCACAGCCCCAGGGTCTCATATTGTGGATGGCTGCTCGTCCATCTTTGGAGACGGGACTCTTGGGACTCAGTAGGGTTTTTTGTTTAGCAAGAAATCCCCATAATGTGCAGTAAGTCACTGGAGCACGTGATGGCATTGGGCTCAGACAGCATGGCGCGTTGGTCTCCACGTTTACTGTGCCGTCATCAGGGGAACGACCGTCTCAGTCAGAGCGCCTCTTTCCTGGGTCCAGTGCTGTCACTGCCTCAGTAGCACCTTCTCGTCAGCGGCGCTTGGCTGCCTCTCTGCCTTCCCTGCTCTGCTCGGTATGTGGTGTGTCTAGCAGATGAGTGAAGTCCGGCCGAATGCCTGCTCTTCCTCCTCACCCAGGTGACATTGCTTATTGGGATGTGGCCATTATGCACTGCTCTCCCAGGGACATTCTTTGTCTCGTAGGAACGGCAGCTTCCAAGTGTTTTTAGTTGGAATAGTCGGAGTTCTCTGTATTTGGAAAGGCAGTGTTGATGCTCAGGATGCAAGCGCTGTATTGTCCTGGAACCACCAGCTTGGTTGCTAAGGGGTGGAACTTGGCAGGGCCAGCGGCTGAAGTTACTAGCCTGTGTTGAGTGTCACTCGGTGTGGGGGATGCTCGAGGGGGAAGGGCCGACTAGCAGCGGTGGCTTCTGCTTCCAGGGCTCTTGCGGCCTGGAGGGGATGGGCACAGACGCTTCCGCAGTGAGCTGTGCACACGGGGTACCTCGGTGGCAGAGGGGAGTGGGCTAGGCACGTTGCTCGAGGCCCAGCAGAAGCTTTGGAGCAGTGCCTCATGGGGGATGCGGAAGGGTCCTTGGAGATTTGCCTGAGGATCAAGGGGAAGGGGGCCCCACGGCAGAGGGACCAGCTTCCGCCGGAACAGCACTCATCTGTCATCGTTGCCCTTTCAGGCATCATCGCCCCTGTCCCCACGGGGCAGGAGCAGAGACATTTCAAAGCAAAATGCAAACCTTTTCTTTTGTTGAGGAACCTGTGGGGAGGGCGAGCACACAGCGCGTGCCCTGTGCAGTGACAGCTGGCGCCGAGTTCTGTATTTGCTGGTACACACTCTTGAGGCAGCGAGCCTGATGTGAAGGGGACGGCCTGGCTGGCCTTTTGCTGACGTGCCTCGCCTTGTTTGGTGCGCGTCTCACCTAAGGATCAACTGTCTGCAGTAGCCACGGGGTGGGCCTGGTGGACGTTACAGTATTTTCCATGGAGCTGGGACCCTGTGAGACGGATTTTTGGAGGGGCCTGTGGGATGTGCAGGGCCTGGTGTGGAGCCTCGGAGAGCTCGTTTGTCTGTTCCCCCGCCTCACAAAGTCTTTGCGCACGAAAGAGGTTGCTGATTGTTGTAGAGATAAAAACAAGATTGAGAACTGGTTGCAGACAGGACCGTTGGGCAGCCTCAGTAGCTCCCTTCATTTCTGTGATCCAGACACTGCTTCAGTCTTCGCACATTGACAGGAGCGGTGTGCCTGAGCCACACCGGCACCCAGGGCTTTTCAGTTAGCTGCTTGGTACACATTCTGTCAGAACCTTCTAGCACAGCCCTAGTGCTGCTTCTACACGTGGCGGTAGACCTGACCTGCTCGTCTTCCCACCCCGCTACCACTAAGCCATAGCATCTTTGGTGCCAGGCAGCAGAGCGGACTGTGTGGATTGTTAGGGCCGCTAGCCAGACTCCCGTGGGTTTATGGGGGACACTGCCATCACTAGTCACTCGATGCATGGGTGGACCGGGCAGTGTCAACTGCCAGTGGGTGCCTGTCCCTGGGAGACGGCAGGAGAGGACTGTGGAAAGAGAGGGACACCTGCCTTCTGCCGTTGAGTCGGTGTCAGCCCCTCCCGCGTGGGCTGCTGCTCAGGCTTTTGTGTGAAATGTCTCTATGGGATTCGTAAGCTGAAGACGGAAGTTATGTAAATTTTCGTCCTGAAACTTGTGAGACACAACAGTGTGTAGGCTGACGTGAAACTTATTGTATGGGAAGTAAATGCCAGCATCTCCGCAGAACGGATGGTGGCTCATGCCTTACCTGTGATGAGGAACAGGTTGTGAATATTCTCAGTACACTTCAGAAATGGTAACCAGTTGCCAAACTTGGGGCAAAGTTTTGCTCCCTTGAACTTAGCCTAGCAGGATATACTAAAAGCTAATCCTGACAGAAATGAAGGACGAGACTGATCACCTGCCCTGAGATGCCTTCTCTGGTCCCTGATTCCATGTGTCCTCGTCTCCCTGTGCTTCCCCTGACACAGCGTAGGGCGCCACGTTCCACGAACTTCCACCGCCTGCCGGGGCCCCCGGGGGGAGCTTGCCTTAGGAGCTCTGCGAGTGGTCAAGCCCACGGGTCCATTGCAGAAGTCACTGGTCACACATGCCTATACTCCGATTTCTTAAATTTATTTATTTATTAAATTTTTAAAAAAAGGTTTTATTTATTTCTGAGAGAGAGAGAGAGACAACGTGAGCAGGGGAGGGTCAGAGAGAGAGGGAGACACAGAATCCGAAGCAGCTCCAGGCTCCCACCTGTCAGCACAGAGCCTGATGCGGGGCTTGAACCCACAAATAGTGAGATCATGACCTGAGCTGAAGTTGGACGCTTAACTGACTGAGCCATCCAGGCGCCCCCCCCCTGCCCCCATATTTCTTAAATTTAAACAAGTAGCTTAGTTCCTCAGCCTCCTAAGCCTTGCCCCTGCTGGGGCGGGGTGTCCCTATGGGGGTGCCAGGTCCAGTTGCAGAGCTGCTGTGCCCTGGCAGGCCAGCATTAGCCAGCTGGTGCCCCTTCAGGAACAGGCCCAGGTGTGGTGGGTCAGCGTTTTACCCTCAAAACCTAGCGTGTTGTAGGTACTCAGGAGTTATCTGTTGGAACAAACGAATCTGTGTTTATTATATAGATTTGAATCGGGAGCCAAATGTTCGTCTTGCCATTGTTACTTCAAATCTGACAAATGAAGTTTCATAATACCTTCTTTCTCTTTTCCCTCCTATCAGGTATCATGATATTGTTTGGTTTGATTTCAAGCCACTCCTGAGACTGGAGATCTTCCCACAATGGAAAGCCTAGTGCGGGTCTTCCCAGGAGCCCTGAGCTGCTGCTGATGGCGGAGACCGAGCCCGCTTGCAGCCCCCGAGTGTCCGTGCAACCCGTGCCGTCCTGACCATGGACAGAGTGCCGGCCGCATCCGGCAGGGGCACGCCAGCTCACCCGGAGGCCCTCCCAGAGCCGCCAGGGTCACTGGTGCCGCCTGACCAGTGGGCCAAAGCGCCGTGTAAGTCACTGGTTACTCTGTGCCTTTAAACAAGAGGACGCAGGTCACTTTGTGTTTTGGGATAAGACTGTGGTGCTTAAGACAATTAGGAACTTTTCATTCAGAGTTTGTTTTTACTAATCCTATGACTGCTTTTTCTTAGTTGATGCAAACTTTATTTTTTTAATTAATATTTATGTTTTAATTCTTTAGTGTTTATTTTTGAGAGAGAGAGAGAGAGACAGAGTACAAGAAGGGGAGGGGCAGAGAGAGAGGGTGACATAGAATCCAGAGCAGCTCCAGGACTCAAGCTGTCAACACAGAGCCCAATGTGGGCTCAGACCCACGAACCGTGAGATCACAACCTGAGCTGAAGTTGGATGCTTAACCGACTGAGCCACCCAGGTTCCCCAACGTTAAGTCACGTGCTGCGCGTGGTGGCCCGGGAGCTGCCCTCCTCTTTGCCCGGGCAGACAGTGCCAGTGCTCAGGAAGGGTTCTGTGGCGCTTTGCTGAAGCGTGTTCCTTGCCCAACATCCTCCCTTTTGGGTACAGAAACGGTGCAGGAGTGATCTAAGGGCTATCAGATCACATCTGCAGGTTAGCTGAGGGGTTATTCGTTCCTCAGAAGTACAGGGTGAATAATTCAGTCGGTTCTTATGGCTCTTCTTGTTTACGAGGATCAGTTCAACGTGCTAGTGCAAAGTTGTGCGGTATTTATGTACTGATTCGCCAGCAGAGATTGCATTTTTCTTCTTGGAAAATGATGTTCAGGTACCTGGTCCTTCAACAGCAGGCAAGGCTGGTAATAGCAGAGGCCCAAGACCACGGGCCGGCGGGACAGACAGGGAGCCGGCTCTCAGGTCTGTCGCTAAGACGATGAGCCCTCAAGCAGCGGTCTTGTTTGGTCTTTCTTCACTTTCTTCTTGTGTAAGTGGAAGATTAACGGTGCCTGCACCTTCGGGTAGTCATGAAGGTGGAGAAAAATGGCACACAAGTACTCAGACATGGTAGGAAGTGCTAGTGGGCTTTTTTGGTCATTGTTTCATCATCTTTGTGATCTTTGTGCAGTTTGGCTTGTGTTTGGGAACAGTAGTGTTTTTTGGGCGTTTTAGGTTTTTTTTTTAATGTTTTGTTTATTTTTGAGAGAGAGAGCGAACACAGAAGAGGGGCAGAGAAAGGGGATCAGAGGACCCAGAGTGGGCCCTGCACTGACAGCAAGGAACCTGACATGGGGTTTGAACTCATGAACCTCAAGATCATGACCTGAGCTGAAGTTGGACGCTTAACCAACTGAACTACCCAGGCGCCCCTCTTAGATTTTTTAAAAGTGCAATATAATGCTTAAAAAACTACTTTGTCATGTAAAAAGAAGATGTAGGAATTCTTCAAGATCTGTAAGCCCCTCAGAAAGTGTTATTGACCTGATTACCTAGTATCTAAAATGTAGGCTCCCTTTCCCCTGCACCCAGCATGGAGCCAAAGGGCTGTTTGTGTAAGAATTAAGGTCAGGTCAAGGCTGTGGTCCAGTGTTCTCACTGTGCTTCGAGCCTGTGGTGCCCCGTTTGTATTCTGATTTTCCTCTTGGGGAGGCATGACTGTGAGTAGCTGTATGGGTTGGGACTCACATTTCACGTATCAGAAACCCAGTTTGAATCTGCTTGGGTAAAGGGAAAGTCCCCGGATTCATACTGGGTACATCATGGGATCCAAGTGATGTGGATCCCCATAGGAGGCTGAGGTCTTGCTGCCCTTAGGAACCTTTGGAACCACACCCAGAGGCCCCTGGATCCTCCCTCCCTCCGGGCGCCATCTTGGTTTTTGACTGCCAACAGGGTGAGGGAAGGTAAAAACCATTTAATTGTAAGAAGTCTTTTTTTTTTTTTTTTTGCTTTTGACAAGGAAATAGGTTTTAGTCGATGTATGACAAATCCACGTATGATAACGTTAGTGGGTGAAACCATGCTTGCTGTGTGGGTGTATAGTCATCACTGGTTAAACTTGGGTATTTATCTAACAACTGTTGATCAAACACAAGCATAGACTCTGCGTTCTCAGAGTCTGACTCTGTGCTCAGCTTTGCTAGAAGCGTTCTAATCAGTTAATCTTCCTCTTTACCTTAGATGTCTCATTTTGGAGGATACCCTTATGCTTTGAAATGATTTCGGGGTTATTCCTTTGTAAATGTGAGGCGTGACTGATCAGCCCTGTGTTACCAGTGCCTGTTAGAAACATTACCAGCTGTGTTTTCAGTATTTATTTTACTTTGCTATTTTTTAAAAACAGACTTTATTTCTCATTGGTCTTGTGTAAAAAAAAATTTGTCTTAAGTTTATCTATTTGGAGAGAAAGAGAGTACGAGTGGGGAGGGGAGGGGCAGAGAGAGAGGGGGAGACCGAATCTGAAGCAGCTCCAGGCTCTGAGCTGTCAGCACGGAGCACAACACGGGTCTGGAACCCACGAACCGTGAGATCGTGACCTGAGCTGAAGTCGGATGATTAACCGACTGAGCCCCCCCGGGCGCCCCTCATCGTTGCGGTGAAAAGGAAAACTACCGTGTGCCACTGCGCAGGCACCGTGGGGAGGGCAGCCCACGCCGCGAGGTCCGGCCCGCAGCGTGAGGAGGGCCTCGCGTGAGGAGGGCCTGGCCTGCGGCGGCGCCACGGAGAACAGCCTCCTGGGACTGGGAGATGTGGCTCCTGCTCGCAGGGCTCGCTCTCGTCTGTCCCGTTTTTGCCGCGGGCCTGAAATGCAGCGTGCTCTCGTCGGCGGCGCCATGATGGGCCCACATGCTCTCTCCTCACAGGTGCCGGCGTCGAGGCCCCCGGAGCCGCAGGTGGAGGACGAGGCCTGGAAGGGCCTGGCCAGGGGGACGCCTGTCAGAATGGGCCGGCGCCACCGTCCCCAGACGCTGCGTCGCCTCTCGGTCCTGCCACAAGCCCGCTGGGTACCGAGGCCTCTGCAGGTGTGGCTGGTTTCCATGACAACCTAAGGAAGTCTCAGGGCACTGGTGCTGAGGGCGGTGTTAGAAAAGAAGCTTTGCAGTCCCTCAGACTCAGTCTTCCTATGCAAGAAACACGACTGTGTAAGCATCCGTTCCCGCGCGCCCTGCCGCCCCCGCACCCCAGACACGCTCGCCCCCGCCCCCCCGTCCGCCACCGTCGTGGGCGTGCGCGTCGCGCGCAGCTCCGTCCTAGAGGGGAGTGTCCCCTCAGGGTCTGGGCTGGAGGGACTGTGTGCGCGGCGTGTCTTACGCGACGCTGGACCGTGAGCAAGCACTTAGTGGGGAGTTGGACTCAGATCTTTCTTCTGTGAATTATTTTAATCAGCGCTTATCCCTGGGGACCCGGGGCAAACAAGTCACAACCCGCTAGACTGTGAGCCCTAGAAATGCCCAGGCCTTTTTCCGATACGTTTTTCCTCCACAGACGTATGTAGTTTTACATAACGGGATCGTACCACACACACTGTTTTTACTCTCCTTCCCGTCAGTACCTGGGTCCCCCCCCTCCAGGTAAGCCACATCCTCACGTGACCCTTCACGGGCCTCTGAGCAGCCAGGTTTCGGGCGTTCTCAGTCATTGTTTTTTACAAAGGGGTTATGTTGTAGCGCCCTGTGTTGCCCATAGTGTTATGTGAGGTGGCCCTGTGTTGTCTGATGCAACTTCACGTTCTTGTGTTCGAGGCTGGTCGGGAGCCCGGAGCGCGGCCGGGTGGGTCTGCACCTCTTTCCCGTTGGCCAGCGCCCCCCGCGCTGGCGGGGGCACCTTGGCGCACCTGTGCGGTGCTGCTGCTTTAGCTTCTGCAGGCTCCGTCCCGGAAGCGGAATTCCTGGTCAGAAGTGGGGATGTCTTTGTCTCCACCACGTGGAGGCCTGTGGCCACTAACGACCGTGAGAGGACTCGGCCCCCTGTGCGGCCTCCCTGTGCTGAGCAGGCCCTATTGTTACTCTCGGCCACCAGCTGGGCGGCTGTGCTCCTAACGCTTCCCTGATCGCTCGGGCATCCTTTACCTGTTGCCTGTTGGCCGTTTGACCATTCTTTTCTGTGAATTGTCTATTGATTCGTTGGGCCCATTTTTCTTTTGAATTGTTCACCCTTTTCTTCACGGGCATTATCTTAATAGGGCTGCAGTGTGTTTTTTTCTTAAATATTTTTATTTATTTTTGAGAGACAGAGAGAGAGAGAAAGAGCACAAGCAGGGAAGGGGCAAAGAGAGAGGGAGACACAGAATCTGAAGCAGGCTCCAGGCTCTGAGCTGTCAGCACAGAGCCCGACGCGGGGCTCGAACCCACAAGCTGTGAGACCATGACCTGAGCTGAAGTCGGACACTTAACCAACTGAGCCACCCAGGTGCCCCTGCAGTGTGTTTTTAAACTTTCTATAAATTTAGGGGTGGGGCGCCTGGGTGGCTCAGTCTGTGGAGCATGCAACTCTTGATCTTGGTATTGTGACTTCTAGCCCCACATTGGGCAGAGAGCTTACTTAAATAATAATAATAATAAATTTTAATTGTCAGTATTAAAGTCCAGAGATGACAGGTAAGAGTCTGGATTCTTGATCACAGGGATTTGTGAGCCTTAACACCAGGCGCCCACTTGGCAAGTGTTTACCCGACCCTCAGTCTGCTGACTTGGGGATTCCCTGCTTGAGGCCATAGACCCCTAGGATATTCCCACATGGTCCCCCGAGCCTTGTGAAAAGTATTAGATCTTTTCAGTGACAAGCGCACACATTAGTGATGACTTGGGTGAGTTCCTAGTGACATTCTTGGTATGTGCTCAGATCAGAGGGATTATTTAAGACAATGGCTGCTTATCTCCTCAGAATCCACATCTGAAGATGATGCAGTCTATAAAGTGGTTAAATTATGACATTTTCCTGTTCACTTTCCTGACCCTGCCTATGCACTGTGTGTAAGAACCTTGGGGCTATTGCACCTTTTGCTCGCTATTCAGTCGTTTTATTACCCAAAAAGAAGATTTGAGTTTTGAGATTAAAAAAAAAATTTTTTTTAGGGGTGCCTGGGTGGCTCAGTTGGTTAAGTGTCTGACTTCGGCTCAGGTCGTGATCTCACAGTTCGTGGGTTTGAGCCCCACATCGGGTTCTGTACTGACGGCCAGCTCGGAGCCTGGAGCCTGTTTTGGATTCTGTGTCTCCCGTTCTCTCTGACCCTCCCCTGCTCACGCTGTCTGTCTGTCTTTCTCTCTCAGAAATAAATAATAATAATAAAAAAAGACATTAAAAAAAATAAAAAAATTTTTTTTAATGTTTTTATTTTGAGAGACACAGAGAGAGAGAGGGAGACACAGAATCCGAAGCAGCTCCAGGCTCTGAGCTGTCAGCACAGAGGCCGATGTGGGCCTCAAACCCACGGACTGTGAGATCATGATCTGAGCTGGAGTTGGATGCTTAACCGACTGAGCCCCCAGGCGCCCCAGGTTTTGAGATATTTTAAAATTTGTTGTTGGCCCATACGTTGTCATTTCCCCTCCTGTCCTTGACCATGGCCCCTGGGCTGGAGCCTCCTCTGTCTGGAAACTGAGGTAACTAACCCTAGGCCTCAGGGGGACACCTGCTCAGCCTTCACTTTGAGCTGAGTCCCGAACTGGTCACTGTGAACAGTGTTTTTCCTTAGTGAGTAACGCCTGGGTACTGTTCGTATGAAAACCTTCTGATTTTATGAAACTTTACTGTAAGATGAGTCACTGTAGGGATTTAGACAAGCTGTGGGTCAAATGGTGTCCTCATATGTACCCGTGTGAAAAAGTCATGTCTGGTGTCCATGACCACACACCGGGTTTGCCCATGTCTCCCGTCCCTGGGCCCCACTCCATTTGCACTGCTCTCTGTGGCCTGTGCAAAGTCACAAGCGCAGTCAGAACTAAGAGGGAGCTGAGGGTCGCTGAGCCTCAGAACATTGGCTCTGGCACTGACTTCAGATTTAGTTCTTTGTTACTACATGTCCACAGGTAACCCATGTTCGTTTTCCCAGCTGGACGCCTGTAGGGAGAGGCATACTTGTGCTGTGAGCACAGACCCTTTGCTGGGCCCGTGAGTCTCCTACCAGGCAGATCCGGTTTGTGATCAGTGTCCAAAGCTCACAGTTGTCTCATCTGGAAATTGCACTTTCATACTGGACAGCTGTGCATTGTTTGGAGCTAAATCATATTTAATTGGTAATTGAATGCAAAACAGCCAAGCCACTGTTGTAAATTCTCCTCTGTGCCCTCATGCTTTATGAGTTTCTAAATGGTCATTTCTCCATGACAGGTTCAACAGAGGCTTCCCTGCCCCTGGAGAAGGAGGAGCAGGTCCGACTTCAGGCTCGGAGACGGCTTGAAGAACAGCTCAAACAGTACAGGGTGAAGCGCCAGCAAGAAAGAGTGAGTCTCCTTGTCGTGTGTGTGTGTGTGTGTGTGTGTGTGTGTGTGTGTGTGTTAGAGAGAAAGCGTGAGCGGGGGAGGAGCAGAGGGAGAGAGACAATCCTAAACAGGCTTCATGCCCAGCACAGCTCTCAACATGGGGCTCCATCCCATGACCTTGGGATCATGACCTGAGCTGAAATCCAGAGTCGGATGCCCAACTGACTGAGCCACCTGAGCGCCCTAAGCCTCCCCGTCTTGAACAAGATAATGGAAAACTTCATGTGTGAAAAACAGTAATTAGATGTAGTTTCTAGGATCTGTTATTATTTCTCTGTGCTGGGATGGCCTTCTGTGCTTCTCTGGAAAGATCATTTCTCTCTGCAGTTCCCACCCTTTGGGGAGACTGGTTCCTGCCCTGTATGGCCTTTCTTCCCTTGGAACAAGCATATTTTATTCCTATATATGCTGTTTGAAAAACAGAGACCGCAAGTACTCAGGTATAAGTATTCCTTCTACTTGAGCAGCCAGTTCTAGGTTTCAGCTGTGTATTTGACGAGTGACATAGTTTCTGCCGACCTTTGATATCAGAGCATGTACCCCGTCACACGTGTGCGATAAGTACATCCATGTGGTACGCTCATATTGGTTTATTCACGTGTAAGACCTTTGTTGGTGTGCTAATGAAAGCTGCCTTTTTAATCCTATCAAGTGACTCCAGGCAGGTGGATTTGAATGTTCATTTCATACTTTGGCCAACTTTTCTGTGGACTTGAGAGTTTCAAATTAAAGGAATTCAAAATTAAAATTAAACAAACTGACTTTTATAAATGCTTTAGGTGGATGATTTAGTGGTGACACGTCCCCCTCAGGCTGTTTATTTTCCCAAGAGGGAACTGTGATCTTGTGGGTGTCACAACATGAGTGGGTTGGAGGAGCCAGCACCAGGCTCTTCTGCCTGGTCAGGGGTTTCCAGGTCTGTCTACACGGCCCACCAGAAGTTAACGGTGAGAGTGGTTAGTAACCCAGCACTGCGTGCAGTTCCCTACAGAAGAGGTGCCTGAGGCTCGGAGAGGTAAGGAGCTTGTCAGGGGTCACTCACAGATAAAGAGGAGAGTCAGGGTGTAGGACCACACAGTGTCTGTGGGCCGAGGCCCGTCCGCACTCTCCCTCCCAGGACCTGGCCACACTTGCCCTCCCAGGACCCGTCTGCACTGTCTCCCGGGGTCCATCCACACTCTCCCCTCTGGGGCCTGTCTGCATGGTCTCCCAGGGCCTGTCCATACTCTCCCTCCAGAGGCCTGTCCACACTTTGTCTCCTAGAGGCCTGTATGATTTCATGGGACATTAGGTGATTAATATGTCAGGAGTTCAGTGTAGGATTCTAAATGTGAAATTTAACATCATTCCCTATCTTTAAACATTATATAATATACACATAACACGGATGGTTTAAAAGTTTGTTGTTTACCTTTTTTTTTTTTTTTTTGAAAGAGAGACCAGTGCAGGGAAAGGGCAGAGACAGGGAGAGAGAAAATTCCAGTCAGGCTCCAGGCTTCTCAATGTCAGCACAGAGCCTGACGTGGGGTTCAAACCCACAAACTGTGAGATCATGACCTGAGCTGAAACCAAGGATCAGACGCTCAACTGACTGAGCCACCCAGGTGCCTCATAACTGGTGGCTTAAGTGGAAGGATACTTTGGGGGGCTTCTGGTTGGCTCAGAAGAGCATGCAGTTCTTGATCTTGGAATCATGAGTTCGAGTCCCACATTGGATGTAGAGATTACTTAAATAAATAAAACCTTACACGGAAAGATACTTTCTTAGCCCTCAGTAAGATACCAGCTCTCATAGTGATGGAAACAGACATTGTGTTTGTCACACGCTGGTCTGACCACCTTACGCTCCCTGTGTGCTCAGAAGCCAGGAAGGCAGGACGGCGGCAAGATGCTGGGGCAGGGCCAGCTGAGGCAGAGTGCCGTCCCGTGTGAGGACTGGGGCCTCAGTCAGTCCCCGTGGCACAGCGCAGCGCGGCTGTCACTGAAGCCTGGAGCTGCGTATCTGTCTGCACTGGGGTCCGTGGCTGCCTGTATGCGTGCAGAGGCCTGTGTATGCGACATGTGACATGCTCACGCCCAATGAGTGCCACCTGTCTGCGTGTCCGTGACTGCAGGGTTACCCGGGGGGGTGTTTTGAGGTTAGTTCAGACTGGTAGAATCTCCCAGAACCCATCATGGGAAGGGAGGTGGGTCCGGGTGAAAGGGCCTCGGATCATCTCAGCAGGTGCTGAAAAGGTGTTTGTGAAAATTCAGAACACACAAAACAAGTGAACAAAAACTACTGAAGTAGAAACAGAGGATATTTCTTTAGGAATATTTCATTTACGTGAGGAATGTAGTTCAGACGTCATCTTCACATCGTGTGGATGATGAGAAAAGGTTCCTCATGCTGCCCTCCCTGCGGTGCCCCGAGTGCAGAGGGGGACTCACCGCGCTGTAGTCTACGCGAGGTAACCAACCTCGTGGCCAGCATTCCGCTTGTTGCGACATTTTTGAAATTGCAGACGACACTGCAATGAATGTCTTGGCATGTTCTCGTGGGCACGTCGTTGACTTTCACGTTATTGGGAAAAGGCTTTATGTATTTGTTACTTTGGTATTCACTGTGCTCTGGATGGGCTGGACTGGTTTTTACCCCAGTTAGCAGAAATGAGACTGGGAGCGTTTTCATCCTTGGCAACGTTAAAGTAACCAACGCTGAGTTTTTGTCCTTCGATGGATGAAAACAGCAGTGCATCCTGGCACTGAGCACCTTTTACATGTTACTCGTTTGCGTGTCTGTGTTCATTTTTCTTCTTTTTTTTAAAGTTTATTTTTGAGAGAGTGAGAAAGCACAAGTGGGGGAGAGGCAGAGAGAGAGAAGAGTGAGAGAGAATCCTAAGCAGGCTCCCCACTGTCAGCCCAGAGCCTGACACAGACTCGAACCCACGAACCATGAGATCATGACCTGAGCCAAAGTCAGCCATTTAACCAACTGAGCCACCCAGGCGCCCAAGACTCTGACTTTGGCTCAAGTCATGATCTCACAGTTCATGAGTTCGAGCCCCGCATCGAGCCCGCTGCTGTCAGTGTGGACCTCCCTTCGGATCCATCTCTCCCTGCTTCTCCCTGGATCGTGCGTGCGTTCTCTCTCTCTCTCTCAAAAACAAAAGAAACCTTAAAAGATGATTTCTAAAATTATTAAAATAATGAGGATTTGGAGAATTGTTAGTTTAAAATACAAATATGAAAAATCAAGTTATTCTAATATGCCTAGTTATGAAATTAGTGGGGAAAGATAATATTTATAACAAGAGAATGATAAAATATCTAAAATTTACATTAAAATGGCAATGGCTTAGAATCTCGAGCAGTCTGGTGCGAGCAGGTGTGCATAACCGGAAGCAAGCTCTAGTCCCTGAGTGATTGTAAATCTCAGGTGATTGTAATGCAGCAGGGTGTCTTTGGACTTGGACGTGGTTGAGCCTCTTGAGAAGTGTGCGTGCAGCCTTTCTGGGCCGCGGGGTTTGAATGCCGCCGTCACTTGTAAACATGATTGCTGTACTTTGGTTTCTTCCCCAGTGCAGTCAGCCTGCGGCCAGAGCACGACTGTCCAGCACGCTCGACCCGGAGCTCATGCTGAACCCAGAGGCCCTGCCCCGTGCCAGCCCGGTGGCTCTGACAAAGGAATACTCCTTCCTGCGCACCAGTGTCCCCCGAGGGCCAAAGGTGGGCAGCCTTGGGCTCCTGGCGCATCCCAAAGGGAAAAAAAGTTCCAAATCAAGCAAAATCCGGTCTCTGGCTGATTACAAAACCGAAGACCCCAGCACCGGGAGCTGTGGTGGAAATGCTCTGGCCGCAGACGCCGCCAGGGGCGCCCTGAAGCAGAGCCGGAGCAGCGTGACGTCAGTGGTGTCCGAGGTCAGCCCGTGTCCTGAGGCCGAGGACCACCTGGAGAACGCGTCCCTGACGGGTGACAACGTGTCCGAGGCTGACGGGAATGAGAGCGATAGCTCCTCCCACAGCAGCATGTCTACCCACGGAACGCGCGGGCTTCCGGTGGACACCGTGGGCACTCGCGAAGCTTCCTATGTGGTCAACGGCCAGGAGATCGCTGCTGCCTCCCTGGGCCAGTTCCCCTCCATCACGGATGTCCTCCAGGCCGCGGCGGCCAAGCACCAGGACCAGGGACAGGAGGTGAACGGGGAGACACGGAGCCGGACAGACAGCATCTGCAGCAGGTGGGTGCCTCCGTCCACTGCCAGAGCCGACCTCCAGCGCTGTGTTTCTCCTAGTCACGTCTTCAGTGTGTAACATTTCTTTATACACAACTTGGTCGTTTATGGAATCAGACCAGGAACCGCGTCCGGTATTAAGGTATGCTGTTTCCCGTGTTTGTGTAGACTCGTCTCAGAGCTGCACAGGTACTTCCCTGGGCTGACCGGCTCCGTGCGGGGTTTCTTGGGAGCATTTGTAAGAGCATTAGTGGTCTACTTAAATTTTCCAACTGTGTTTATTTAATTTTTTTGTTTTTAATTTCTGAGAGAGAGAGAGACCGTGTGAGCAGGGGAGGGTCAGAGAGAGAGGGAGACACAGAATCCGAAGCAGGCTCCAGGCTCTGAGCTAGCTCTCAGCACAGAGCCTGACGTGGGGCTCAAATCCACAGACTGTCAAATCATGACCTGAGCCAAAGTCGGATGCTTAACCGACTGAGCCACCCAGACGCCCCTATTTTAAATAAATACAGTTAGGGGCGCCTGGGTGGCTCAGTCGGTTAAGCTCAGGTCATGATCTCACAGTCCGTGGGTTCGAGCCCTGCGTCGGGCTCTGTGCTGACAGCTCAGAGCCTGGAGCTGCTTCGGATTCTGTGTCTCCCTCTCTCTCTGCCCCTCCCCCGCTTGCTCTCTGTCTCTCTCTCTCTCTCTCCAAATAAAATAAAGACACAAAAAAATAAAATAAAACAATGTGGGGGGGGGGGTGGAGTGGTGGTGTGAGGAGCCCAGAGACTGGACGCGTGAGGAGGAGAGATGGTGCCTGACGCTCGGTGCCTTCGTCCCCCAGCGTGTCCCTGGAAAGCTCCGCCACGGAGACCCACGACACAGTGCTACAGGCCCTGAAAGACAAGATGAGATTGGAGGGTCAGCTGGAGGCCTTGTCCTTAGAGGCCAGTCAGGTAACGGACGCTGGAGGGCGCCTGTGGGCTGGGTGCCGAGTCCTCTGTGTCTTCACCCTTTGCCTGCCTGCACGGCTCTGTGTCTCCCTGTGCATCCGTCCTGACTCTGGGATGCGGGCCCCACGGCCCTGTTGGCCGCCTCACTGTGAAGGACTTTACTAAAATTGTCATCTTTGTCCCTTTAATACTTTCTGCCCCGGGTTCTGCCTTTTCTGATGTGAGCTTTGCTGTATCTGTTCAGTCTACACCTGAAAACCACCTGTGCCCCTTAATTTTCAGTTTTCCTGTTGAAAAGTGGGGTGAATCTGTTGAGTTGAATTCAGCTGTGTCCAGTTGGCGTGGAGAGCAGGGACACACGGGCACAGAGGCGTTGTGGTGGCAGCACGGGTGTCCTTTGGGAGTGTGTCCCAGTATAGGGCGCGGGGTGGCAGTTCGTGGCGAGAATAGCTTCCTCTTGAGCCTGGTGTGGTTTGCGTGATGTGGTCCAGGGATGCAGACCAACCCCTTCGTACACGTAAACCTGTGCCGACTGAGGCGGTGGTTGCTGTGATTTTAAAGTGAATTTTGGTGGCACGTGATTTTCACTGTCTCTTTTTAGAACGTTACCTCATCCAGTGCATTTCTGCTTCATCTGCACGTTCAGCCCGTGAACGATATGGGAACCTTTGTTTTTGTTTTACTTTACCTTCTTTTCCTCCTAGGATCCTGACTTGCTCTTGAGTTGTGTGGATTATAGGGGGTGTGATCTTTTCTGGCCTCCTTGTTAAAATCTAAGTTATTATTGCAAAATCTCATCACATTTGCTCATTTAACTGGATTTTTTGGTATTTATTGTTCTGTTTCTGAATTTGATGTTCGTCTTCCTGAAGTTGGTTTTCCTCACGTGTGTTGATGTGCATTTGTCTGCCCATCTTTGCCATTTGGGATTCAGTCGTTCACACCCCGGACAGACTCATTTTTGTGGGGGGCAGGAGATGCTGATGGCAGATGGGCACGTGCCCTTCCCGTCGTCTCTCAGGTGGTCTCTGTGCTTGTGGAGGTCCCACTGTCCCTCTTCCTCCCCCCTCACCCTACAGGCCGCATCCCTGCGGTGCCTCGTGCCGCCCGGTGCCCCCCGGCTCCGCTGGCTCCTGTCAGAGCCCGCCCTGCGCAGTTGCGGGTGCCGTTTCCGTGGAGGCGCCATCCCGGGTCTGAATCTGACTGCGCTTGGTGTTGTGGGGTCCCTCAGCACGCCTGGTGTTCTTTCTTGGGGGGTGTGCGTGTGCACAATGCTGCACGTGTTTGGTTTTTGAACAAATGTGTTTTCCAGCATCCTCATGGGTGAGTGGGTGCTGCTGTGCAGAACATGAGGGGACTCTGTGGTCTCCTCTCCTGCCCCTCGGGCCTGTTCAGAGAGCCCGTCTTCTTTTGGGAGAGCGGTTGGTGCGAGAGTAGCTGAAAGCCCAGGAAACATGGCGCTTCCCTCTGAGTCCCACTGGCTCATCTCGGTGGCGCTCCAAATGCACAAGTAGAAGTGACTCGTTGTCTGAAAGTCCTTTCTGGTTGGGGGGCCTCCAGGCACTGAAAGAGAAGGCGGAGCTCCAGGCGCAGCTCGCCGCTCTGAGCACAAGGCTGCAGGCGCAGGTGGAGCAGAGTCACAGCAGCCAGCAGAAGCAGGACTTGCTCAGTTCGGAAGTGGACACCTTGAAGCAGTCTTGCTGGGACCTGGAGCGAGCAATGACTGACCTGCAGAACATGCTGGAAGCCAAGAACGCCAGCCTGGCATCGTCCAACAGTGATCTGCAGGTGGCCGAGGAGCAGTACCAGCGACTCGTGGCCAAAGTGGAAGAGATGCAGAGGAGCATCCTCAGCAAGGACAACACAGGTGAGCGTGCGACAGGGTGGCCCGGTGGGGCGCGGACTGGCCTGTCGGTATGTCAGGGTGCCGGGAGGGGCTGTGTTCCCTTCTGACTTACGTACCAGGTGGCCACTTCTCGAAAGTGTTGTCTTTAGTTAAGTGCATGAAGTTCTGTACATTTTGCACATGTGGCCCCAGGGAAGGGCTTAGGTCTTGGAAACGAACTCTGGATCCTCGATAGTTGATAGTAACATTAATACCTTACTCTGTCTTCAGAGTCTGTTGTTCAGGGTCTAGAGCTACCCGCGTATTCCTCAGAATGGCAGATTCTGCTTCAAATATTTAAAACCAAAAGTGTTGATTAGTAAACCTTTATTTTTCCTACTTTAAGTTCAGCTTTTTGCTGTAGCCGGTCCCTGTGGGAGTCCCCCCTGGAGGGAGGGACAGCGGGACGGTGGTGATGGGGGGGTGTGGCGCCAGGCTGTGGACAGAGCACCTGTTGTAACCCTGTCCTCACGCCGTCGTCTCATCCCGGGGCACACGCTGGACACCCACCGGGCGCCCAGACCTGGGCTGCCTGACGGGAGGACAAGGCTCAGGGCAGGGGGCGGCGGAGAGCCAAGGGCGGCCCACACCTCCCAGCCTCCAGGTCAGGCTAGGCGGACGGGTTCCTCTCACAGAGCTGAACAGCGGCCGGGGGTGCTGCTCTGGAGGACCGCAAGGCTCTGAGACCCGGTCTCAGGTGTGATGACATGAAAGAGAGTGACAGACTGCTGTGGCAGACAGTTTCCTGACCCAGATAGAAAGAGCAGCTGAGAAACATGCTTAGATTGTTTTCAGTCTTTGGACATTTCATGATAGCGCAGACCCTTAGGAAAATTATAAATCCAGGGGCGCCTTAGGGGCCCAGTTGGTTAAGTATCCGACTTCGGCTCTGGTCATGATCTCGCGGTTCGTGGGTTTGAGCCCCGTGTCGGGCTCTGTGCTGACAGCTAGCTCGGAGCCTGGAGCTGCTTCAGATGAATAAATCTGAAAACATTAATGAAAATTAAAGATTAATAAAAACATTTAAAAATTAAAAAAAAAAAAGAAAATTATAAATCCAGAAAGTTCTGAGCACCAAGATAATCGTTAAGTCTGGGTTGTGAGGCCTGACGACCAGAGCCCGTTGGGCAGCAGCCCTGACCGCGCTCGCGCGGCTGCAGCGCGGTATGAACACCCGTGTGGAGCCGACAGCATACGTGCTAGGCTTCGCACTGGGGTTGCCACTCTTTTTTTTTCTTTGTTTTTTTTTTTCATGTTTTATCTATTTCTTTTTTTTTTTAGTGTGTCTAAAAAAAATTTTTTTTTTAATGTTTTTATTTCTGAGAGAGAGAGAGAGAGAGAGAGACAGCGTGAGCAGGGAAGGGTCAGAGAGAGGGAGACACAGACTCTGAAGCAGCTCCAGGCTCCGAGCTGTCAGCACAGAGCCCGACGCGGGGCTTGAACCCACAAACCATGAGATCATGACCTGAGCCGAAGTCGGACACTCAACCGACTGAGCCACCCAGGCGCCCTGTTTTATTTATTTCTGAGAGAGAGAGAGAGAGACAGCGTGAGCAGGGAGGGTCAGAGAGAGAGGGAGACACAGAATCCAAAGCAGGCTCCAGGCTCTGAGCTGTCAGCACAGAGCCCGACGCGGGGCTTGAACCGACGAACTGTGAGATCATGACCTGAGCCGAAGTCGGACGCTTAACCGACTGAGCCACCCAGGCGCCCCTGGGGTTGCCTTTCTGAAATGCTAGCAGTCTGAACTCTGAAACACATCTGGCCCTAAGAATTTCAGATACGAGGTCATGGATCTTCTTAAACTGTCATGGTTTTTTATTTGTTTTCTAATTTTTGTAAGCTGTCTTTAGAATGGTGTTTTTCTTACATTTGACCAGGTTTGTTTGTACCGTGATTTAGGTCGTCTATAACTTCCCGCCCGCTTTCCTTCCACCGTGCCCTCATCAGTGTTAAGAGGTGACCATGTCAGTGAGTCAGTAGGTTTTGGTGGAATTAGCACAGCACCATTCTGTTGGTGACACTCACAAGTGCCTTCAGTCCATTTAAAGACTGGAGACCAGACCCCCGCAGTGGTTCTGCAGGCACATAGTTGGCACTTGGTGCCCACAGTGTAGTTGTATGTTCCGGGCACACTCAAGAGTTGTTGGTAACGCAGGCAGGTGCATCATCGAGCACACCTCAGGCTGCCCGACACAAGTGGGCCCAGGGGACGAGGTGCTGCTCTGCTCCTGAGAGAGTCGGTGCCTTGTACAGGCTAATGTCCCATCTAGCATCTTTGTGCTTTGTAGGGGGGTTTTATATTTAAAATGAACTCCAGACACTGTCTTGTACTCTTAAGTGCAAGATGTCTGTGACGTGTCTCAGGGAGAAAGTATGTGTGTTTGGTGAGCTTCCTTCAGGCATGAGTTATGATGCGGTTGGCTGTGGGCTCAGTGTTGATGAATCAACAGTACAGATTAAGTAAAATGCCTTTGTACATAAGCACACAACACAAGGTTGTGTGTTGATTAGTTCACTCCTGTATTTCCCCGGGAGCCATGGTTCAGCATCCATAATTGCAGCGTGTCTGCTCTCTGCAGAGAGCCCGAGTCTGCAGGGGTGTCCATGCAGAGAGAGAGAGACCGAGCCTGAGCGGGGTGTCCGTGCAGAGAGACCAAGCATGCGTGGGGTGTCTGTGCAGAGACCGAACCTGTGTGGGGCATCCGTGCAGAGAGACCAAGCCTGCATGGGGCATCCGTGCAGAGAGAGAGACCGAGCCTGCATGGCGTGTCCGTGCAGAAAGAGAGACCAAGCGTGCGTGAGGCGTCCGTGCAGAGAGAGAGACCGAACCTGCGTGGGGCATCCGTGCAGAGAGACCAAGCCTGCATGGGGCATCCGTGCAGAGAGAGAGACCAAGCCTGCATGGGACATCCGTGCAGAGAGAGAGACCGAGCCTGCATGGCGTGTCCGTGCAGAGAGAGAGACCAAGCGTGCGTGAGGCGCCCGTGCAGAGAGAGAGACTGAGCCTGCATGGCGTGTCCGTGCAGAGAGAGAGACCAAGCGTGCGTGGGGCGTCCGTGCATAGTGAGATGGACTCTGTGTGGGGTGTCTGTGCGGAGCTGTGAGCTCCTGAGAAGCGGGTGCCCTGAGCTGTTGTGCTTGTCTTCAGTGCATGACCTTCGACGGCAGATGACGGCCCTGCAGAGCCAGCTACAGCAGGTGCAGCTGGAGCGGACCACGCTGAGCAGCAAGTTGAAGGCGTCCCAGGCAGAGATCTCGTCTCTGCAGCACGTGCGGCAGTGGTACCAGCAGCAGCTCGCCCTGGCGCAGGAGGCCCGGGTCCGACTGCAGGGCGAGGTGGCCCACATCCAGGTACAGCCCCGGATGGGTCTCGTGTGGGACGCTTGCCTTTTCCTAAATTAAAAGTCTTTCTGTTTTTAGATCTCACAGATACAGTTAGAGAAAGTCGTTTAGCTTCTTTTCCACCCTGTAGAGCATCTACTGTCCATGACCTTCTGACACAAGGGGTCTAACAGGTTCTGCTTGATCACTTTTCATTCTGTGACGAGTCCCCCGGGGGGCACCTGTCATGGTCTGAGCCCAGCTCTCAGAGCCCGGGTCTGGGGACTCTGGCACCAGCTCCCGTGCCCTGGTCACTGCCCTCCTGGGACATTGTTTCTGGCGCACACGGGGCACAGAGTGTATCGCCTTCCTGGTTGGAGCTTCTCTCTGCTCCAGCTTCTTTTTTTTTTTAAATGTTTTTATTTATTTCTTTCTTTTTTTTTTTTTTTATTTCTAGGAGAGAGAGAGACAGCGTGAGCAGGGAGGGTCAGAGAGAGAGGGAGTCACAGACTGAAGCAGGCTCCAGGCTCTGAGCTGGCAGTCAGCACAGAGCCCGACGCTGGCTCAAACCCATGAACTGCGAGATCATGACCTGAGCGAAAGTCGGACGCTTAACCAACTAAGCCACCCAGGCGCCCTTATTTATTTCTAGGGGAGAGAGAGAGAGAGACACGTGAGCAGGGGAGGGTCAGAGAGAGAGGGAGTCACAGACTGAAACAGGCTCCAGGCTCTGAGCTGGCAGTCAGCACAGAGCCCGACGCGGCTCGAACCCACGAACCGCGAGATCATGACCTAAGCGAAAGTCGGACGCTTAACCGACTAAGCCACCCAGGTGCCCCGCTCTGCTCCAGCTTCTTGACCACCAGGACTTCCAGCATGAGCACTCTGATTTCTCTCCATTTTGCTGGGGGTGCAAGAGTGTCATCCTTGGATTCTGCACAGGGGGGTGGGGAGGAGCAGGTGTGTGTCCCGGCCACAGGGTGATGCTGGGCCCTGTGCTTTCCTTGAGGCCTTTCTCTCTGGGCTCATCGTGTTGCAGAGGTGCTCGGGATGGTAGCCAAGTGGCCGAAATGCACTTTGGTCCAAATCCTGGGCCTTTGGACTAATTAGGTTGATGAGGGTGCTGAGTGGTGCCTTGGTCTGCATCAGCCTCTGTCTTCTTTTTGGATTTAGCCATGGTTTTGTTCTCTCTCCCTTTGTTTTTCTTTGTTCTGATTAAATATTATAGATTAATTAGAACTTTAATTCTCAAGTAGAAGATGTAAAATACTAACTCCACCAAATGCTCTTTTAAAAAAATCTAGGGCACCAGGGTGGCTCAGTCAGTTAAGTATCCGACTTCGGCTCAGATCATGGTCACAGTTTGTTGGTTTGAGTCCCACGTTGGGCTCTGTGCTGACAGCTCAGAGCCTGGAGCCTGCTTGGGATTCTGTGTCTCCTTCTCTATCTGCCCCTTTCCCACTTGCGTTCTCTCTCAAAATAAATGAATAAACATAAAAAAAAAAAATCTAGGGACATCTGGGTGGCTCAGTGACTGAGTGTCCAACTGTTGATGTCAGTGCAGGTCTTGATGTCAAGGTTATGAGTTTGAGCCCTGCACTGGGCTTCATGAAGCCTACTTAAAGGAAAAAAAATTTAGGGGTCTCTGGGTGGCTCAGTTGGTTAAGCATACAACTTCAGCTTAGGTCATGATGTCATGGTTCATGATTCCAAGCCCTGCACCAGGCTCTGCACTGACCTGACCATGCAGAGCCTGCTTCAGATTCTCTCTCTCTCTCCCCCCCACCTCCCCCCTTCTTCCCTTCCTCCCTGTCCCCAACTTGCACACTCTCTGTGTCTCAAAATGAATAAACTTAAAAAATACTACAGTCTACAAATATATAAAATAGAAATATTCTTAAATTTGTCTTAGATGTTTTAAGCTAAATGACCCTACTTGTACACATTTGTTCTATTGACAACATACTTGGAAATAAATTACCATGCATGTTAACACAAGCTTGCAGTGATAGCGCCTTTACATGAGACACAAAACATTTAAGGAAGCAACATTTATGTGCCTTGCCCTAAGTCAGAAATGGAGTTGGAGGACAGAGTGGAGGAGGGGCCCCGGGGAGGACAGTCAGCTGTACCTGCCTTTCTCAGACACCCCCAGAACCCAGGGTCCACCTTCCTGATTAGGGTGAGGATGTTTTCTTCCTCTTTCCCTGGTAACACAGAAATACCGCCAGGCACATTCAGGAGGCAGCACAGAGCAGAGTGGCCTTTATTCTTTCATTGCCTGAAACACAGTTCCCATCAGGGGAACCCTGATCAGCTGGGTCAGTGGGAAGAGCATGTGACTCCTGATGTTGGAGTTACGTGTTTGAGCCCCACGTAGGGTATGGGGTTCCTTAAATGAATGAAACTTAAAAAACAAAACAAAACAAAAACCCCACAGTCCCAGCAAATGATATCTCCTCCTGTTCTGGGTAGTTTCCTCTGAGACCCCAAAATTCACAACTTCTGGTCATGTGTGGCATCTCACAGTGTCCATGAGTGTTCACAGTATATCTGGAAGTAATGTGCTCGAAGGTCCAGTCACAGAGCCGTGGGCCCTCAGGCTTCTCTTTACTCCACCCTCTTGGGGCTGGCACGCTGTGCTGTGAAGCTGGGCTCCTCTGTAAGAGATGGTGGGTCAGAGGAGGC
Source organism: Proteles cristata cristata (assembly GCA_017311185.1). Lineage (NCBI taxonomy): Eukaryota > Metazoa > Chordata > Mammalia > Carnivora > Hyaenidae > Proteles > Proteles cristata. Next base: position 158,089 of record JAESUZ010000041.1, on the reverse strand, counting down.
CTGACGGTTTGTGACAGCCAGGGTCCGACCAGGCTGGATTGCTTCCTGGGAATGGCCAGGGTCAGCCTGGTGAGTATCTCAGACAGTTAGGCACTGAGAGGCCAGGGCGTGAGATGTGTCTAGTCGTAGTTGGTCATGTCATTTTTTGGGCAAATTCCAGGCCTTGCTGTCCCTGCCATCCAGGTGAGAGCCCCCCCTTGAGGGTCCTCAGATGAAACCTTCCACGGGAACTTGTGTGTAGGTCTTGCTACAGACTGTGTCTGTAGCCTTGGGGATATTGACCACCAGCCTCTGGGCTGCCAGTCTGCCCCCTTTGGCACACAGAACCCAGGCAGCTCAAGTGTCAGGGTGGGTGACAGGAGGGTGGGCGTGAGCCCTGTGTGGTGGGGCCCTGGGGACAGTTCCCCCCGCAGGCCTCACGGGACAGGACCCTCACCCCCACGACTGCTGGAGTGGGCCGGGCTGTGCTTCGGTCTGAAATCTAGCCACTTCCTACCTTGTGGATTTTTTCTCCGAAGGTTGGACAGATGACGCAGGCAGGCCTCCTGGAGCACCTGAAACTTGAGAACGTGTCCCTGTCCCACCAGCTGACGGAAACCCAGCAGAGATCCATCAAGGAGAAGGAGCGCATTGCCGTCCAGCTCCAGGGCATCGAGGTGAGGGCTGGCTCTGCACTTGCTCTTTTCACACTTCAACATTCTTCAAGGTTAAGAAACCTCACAGATATGTATATGTAAACGTTAAAACTCTATGTATCTATTCAGATGTCCATTAAACTAATCTTTTGGACAAGTAGCAGTGATTTAGGGTTTGGCATTTCTGTTCCTCATATTCACCGTAAGCTCATCCATCTCTTTGATCTGAGTCACTGGTGGTGACTTATGTTCAACTAACCGTGCGGCGCTTGGCCTGCGGTTGGGAAGGTGCCGGCTAGCAGGTGGGGAGGAGGAGGTTTGTATGTGTGTCTCTGAGATGCTGTATTTCTGAAAGCCTCGCAGTGATCAGCATTTTCTTGTCTCTGAGCACTTAGCTGATGTTTCTCTTGAACCGCCAGCAAGCACATGAGCGACTTAGGACGTGGCCATCTGTGTCTGCAGATTGTCTCCAGGGCGGTGGGTCACGGTAGCTCTAACCTGTTCTATTAGCCGTGAGACCCCATACTATTTCTTACCCTCTCTGAACCTGTTCCCTTGATTTATGAAATGAGGACGGCGATACCTACTCAGTAGGCTTGTTGGAGGGAGGAAGGAATGGTGCACAGGTCTGGGCAGCGTGTGGCCTGGCGGTTCTGTGCTGAGGGTGTGGAAGATCGGTGTCCTGACTGGACCATCTCTTGCTTCTCTGCGCACACCCCTGTGTCCTCACAGGTGAGGTGAGTGACAGAAGAGAATCATGTCATGGCAGACACGTGCTTCAGGGACTTGGTGCCAAAGAACTGAAATGATTTTAAGTTCTAAGCTGACACTTTTTTTCGGGAAACACACATGGGTCTTGGATATTATCTACGTAAGCAAATTGTAAAGGATGCCATCCACTTGTCCCCCAGCCTGGGTCTGGGTTTACCAGCTCAATGACAATGTTCCCAGTAGTACATCCCCAAAGCAGGGACACGTTGCAGCCTGTCTTCACTTCAGAGGGTGGTCATGGGGGTGTCGTTCCGTACTTTATCCCATTTCTTTTTTTCTTTTTTTTTTTTTTTTTAAGATTTAAGTCATGTCTACGCCTAACACGAGGCTCAAACTCACAACCCGGGGATCAAGAGTCTGCACTGTACCACCTGAGCCACCTGGGCACCTGGTTCATCCCATTTCTTAAAGTTGGGTTGTCTGCTTGCTTCTCCCTCAGCCGGTCCTGAGGGTCAGCGGAGTAGACTGGGCGGCCAGAGGTCACCAGCCTTCAGCCCCTGTGGCCCTGGGCTCCTCTGTCTACAGGTTGAGGACAGGACGGTGACAGACAAGGGCCTCTCCTCAGGGTGGTGGGTTTTCCTGCTCTTTAAACAGCACTGTTTCCTGTGCTCAGGCTGACATGTTGGACCAGGAGGCTGCCTTTGTGCAGATTCAAGAGGCCAAGACACTGGTGGAGGAGGACCTGCGGAGGCGGCTGGAGGAGTCCGAGGGTGAGAAGGAGCAGCTGCAGAAGATGGCGGCTGCCGCCGCGGCCCTGGAGCAGCAGCTGGATCAGGCAAGCCCCTCCCGTGGCCTCGTGCGGATGTCCCGGTGCCACACACGGCCGTCCTCGTGAGGCCGGCTTCCTGGGGCGTGTCTGCGCGGGCGTGTCCTCCGGACTCATCGGGACAGCACCCCGGGCCGGCCGGGTGCCCTGCGGGGCAGGACACTGACCCTGGCTCCTGTCTTCCAGCTGAAGCTGACCCTGCAGCAGCGAGACCAGCAGCTCGAGGCCCTGCAGCAGGAGCACCTGGACGTGCTGAAGCAGCTCACCTGCGCGCAGGAGGCGCTGCAGGCCCGGGAGCGCTCCCTGGGGGGCCTGCAGCTGCGCTACGACGCGCTGCAGGCCCGGCTGCAGGAGCAGCAGGAGGATGCCGCCGCCCGGGACGACACGATCCGCGTCCTGCAGACCGAGAAGACCGTCTTAGAGGTGGCCCTGCAGGCGGCCAGGAGCGGCGAGGAGGCGCTGGACCGAGGAGCGCAGCGCCTGGAAGAGGGCACCGCGGAGACGGCACAGATTCTAGAGCAGCTGAGACAAGAGTTAGCCGTCAAGTCCAGCCAGGTACTGCGCTCTGCTGTCATTTCGTTACAAGTGGAGGCCACACGTAAGAGAACCAGGGTGTTCGGCCCTGTCTTTGATCGCCTTGTTGTGTAAACGTGAAAGAGTGCTTGCCAGAGAGGGGCCCACGCCAGCGGGTCATGTGCCTCCCGTCCCGTTAGCTTCAGGGGATGTAGATGGCCAGTGCTGGGAAACCGAGTTGCGATTGGGGTATTGACAGTTACCTACCAAGAAACCCCGGTTTCTGTTAACAGGCGACGTGGAGCTCTGATGTGGGAAAAGTTGGGTAGAATGCTGTGTGCCCGCAGCGGGGCTGGACATGTGGTAGGGCGGTCGTGTGTCAGCGGGCAAGGGCAGGAGACAGCGGCGTGTGTGGACGCCACCCAGCTCTCTGCTTCTGAGGCCATTGTGCTGACGGCGTGATGTGATCTGTTAACAAATGTTAACACACGGAACAGAAGGACTGTGGGATGTGAGGCGACAGTTAGTGTCCGGGAATGGTTTGCCTTCCACTCCCTGAGCATCAGGCACGAGGAAATGAGTGGCAGGTTTCCCTCTAGGAAGTAAAGTGAAAGGAGTCTGTGTTTCCCCTGCAAACGCTGCCCTGGGCCAGGTTACTTGTCAGACGGTGACCTTCTGGGTGGATCTGAATGTGGTTTTACTGTTGGCTCAGTAAGAGGGATGCCAGTAGACCCCAGAAGCACCCTGTGTCCCATTTGAGCTTTGCCTGTGTTGTTGGGGGTCTCGGTGGTGATCCCGTGGACGGGGACACTGTCCTAAAAACAGGGAGGTGGGGAGGTGGGGTGGCGGCTGGCCTCCCCATCTTCCAGCCTTGGAGGTGGGTCTCCTGACACAGCGACCCAGAGTCAAGCCAGCGTGGGGGGACGGAGCCCCCTCGGGGTAACGCGTGGGCACCTGTGTGCGTCGTAGGTGGAGCATCTGCAGCAGGAAGCCACCGCCCTGAGAAAGCAGACACAGAAAGTCAAGGAGCAGTTTCTTCAACAAAAGGTAAAAACGAGTTGTCAGTTTTCTTTGTGTGCAGCAAGCACGTGAAAAAAGTCCCATGTGGTTTAATCACTTCTCTGGAACAAAACTGGCCCAGAGGAAGACGATACGCAGGCCTCTGGCGTGCTGTTTAAAGGCGCTCATTCCAAGTGACACCCTCACCCCTTGTGTTTTAACATTTCCAGTCAGGATGTGGCTTCAGAGTGGGGTCGGCATCTGTGACGCAGTCCCGCCCTGCTGTCACGTCAGAGGGCGTGTGCTTTGCCACAGCACAGACGACTCCTCTGTTAACATGTCTGTGAGAAAGTCATGCCACGATCTGGTGCTGAAGGGAAGTCACGCAGAGGGTGGGGACGCACCTTCTGTGTCCATGAAACTGGTGGAAGCTGTCAGAGGATGCACGCGAAGCCTGGCCGACGCCGAGGGCCTGGGGAAGGGTGACCCGAGATGCGAGTGGGGGGAGGGCCCGTCGGGCCTGGGGCCTGAGGAAGGTGAGGCCGCCAGGCGACCCCGCCGTGCGCATCATCTAGATGTGTTTAGGTGCGTGACGTGGTGCTGTCGACGGTGTCCTGGACCTGAGATGTGACCTCTGTAGTCCAGGAAGCACTGTGCTGTGGATGAGCCATGAGCACTCTGGTTGGAGCCGCGTGAGCCTCAAGATGGCGCCATGTGCTGGCTGCAGCTGTGTCTTGTTGGGCAGGTGATGGTGGAGGCCTATCGGCGGGATGCCACCTCCAAGGACCAGCTCATCGGTGAGCTCAAGGCCACGAAGAAGAGGCTGGACTCAGAGCTGAAGGAGCTGAGGCAGGAGTTAATTAAACTTCAGGGAGAGAAGAAGTCCGTGGAGGTGGAGCATGCGCGCTTGCAGAAGGAAGTGTCTCACGTCCAGCAGCAGATGGCTGACCTCGAGGGGCAGCTCCAGGCGGTGCAGAGGGAGCGCGACGAGATGGAGACGCACTTACAGGTCTGGGATGTGTTTGACTCGGAGCTGTAGCCAGATGTGCGCGGGGGTGTATTGTGTCGGGGTAGAGGGCAGGATGGCCTGGAGCCCCTGTCCTGCTGGGACAGATGGACAGAAGGACGGACAGGTGAGGCCTGGCATCGGGAGAGCCAGAGGAGAGTGTGCAGCGGGCAGGGAGCCGGGAGCCTGCGTGGGGGACACGATGTGGGAGGAGGTGCTGGATTGGCTGTGACACCACAGCGGCTCTGGGAGTTCTGGGCTTTCGGGGGGGGGGGCCGGGGGGCAACATGTGAAGGGCCCTGTGGTCCCCTTCAGGTGAGTGTGGAGGCAAGGGGAACTCGGTCCAGACCCCTGTCCCGCAGACGGGTGTTTACTGAGATAGAGGCTGACAGAATGGTGGGGGGACCAAGGGCTCCGTCCTGTGGGACGTTTCCCAAGTCCCACGAGGTGGCCAGGTGCGACCCAGGTGGGCAGACTCGGGGAGGCTGCAGGCTGGGCCTGGGAGGTGCAGATGGGAGAAGGGGGTGTGAGAGGAGCTGCCGGGAACCAGGGACCTGGGGGTGACACCTGCAGCATTGACACGTGTCCCTCGAGGTGCTCGGGGCTGTGGGGCCCAGCCCGTCCTCGGAGGCGGAGGCGGAGGCGAGGGAAGGCATCCCGTGAGGTTGGAGGCCATCGTCCGTCCGTAGCTCAGTCCTGCGGGCGCTGGGAGGGCCTGCAGGGGCTGGGGGCCCAGGCAGCCCTGGTCCTTGGGGGCTGTGGGTGGGAGCCACGACCCAGGGGCTTCCCCCTCAGCCTCCAGTCCTTCCCAGGTCTGCCTCCAGCACCCTGGGCCTCTCTAAAGCAGGTGTTTATACGAAGGGCGAACCTGTCTGCCAGGGTCCTCTTCAGGACCCGTGTCCTCGACGGTGGCCCTGAAATGGCACCATTTGCCCCCGAGAAGGCTGGTCCTGAGAGTCAGGCTGGCCAGGGAAAGTTTGGTCCCCTCACTTTGTCTTTTCCTCCCTTCTTCTGAAGTCTTTGCAGTTTGATAAAGAGCAGATGGTAGCTCTTACGGAGGCCAATGAGATGCTCAAGAAGCAAATTGAAGAGCTCCAGCAAGAAGCCACCAAGTAAGTAGACTTCAAGGCATGTGCAGGCGGGAGGGGTGGGTGTGAGCGGCTTTGAGCTCTGCTGGGGACACGCAGCAGTTGGAGCCTGGGAGACCCTGAACACCCTGTCTGTGGGGCCCTTGCTGAGGAGAGGGAGCATGGGGCCTACTTACAGGGAGCCTGGGAAGTCAGACTCCAAAGTTACAGCTGGAGAGCAGATCCCGCCGTGGTTTTGTGGCTGCACGTGGCTAATAAGCACTCCCCTGGTGTGTCTGTTACACGCTAGTTGTGCATGGTAACGCCTTTCCTCCTGCCAGGTCCCTAAGCAGGGCTACGCACTCCAGGTAGCCTTCTGGGGCTTCTCCCCCGCATCGTGTGTCCCGGATCTTGTGCTAGTTTGCCTTCATCCTGAAGCTGGAGGTTTCTTGTGAGCAGAGTTGTTGAGATGATCGCTGCTCTTTGAGAAGAGTTTGTTTGGAAGGACAGGAATGGTCTCTGTCCTCACGAGATCATCTCCAGCAGGGAGCAGCGCGGATGTGAGCGCTGTGCTGGGCTCTGTGGGGGCAGCCAGCACGGACCCCCACCGTAGGACCGGGCCTGGCCGGGGCAGCAGCCCGCTGGGACGCGGCTGCGGGGCGGCAGGAGCCTGTGCTTGGTGCTGGTGCTGGACCGTCTTGTGGGAAGTGAGTTCAGATTTCCTTCTCTGTCCCTCCGTCGTGCCCTAGGGCCATCACGGAACAGAAGCAGAGGATGAAGCGGCTGGGCTCAGACCTGAGCAGCGCTCAGAAGGAGATGAAGACCAAGCACAAGGCTTATGAGAACGCTGTGGGCATCCTTAGCCGCCGCCTGCAGGAAGCCCTCGCAGCCAAGGAGTCGGCAGAGGCAGAGCTGAGCCACCTGAAAGCCCAGGGAGCTGGCGGCAGCAGCGACCTCACTCTGCACGTGGGTGACCTATTTGCTCCCGCCAGGCAGCTGGTTGCCTACTCAGTTCTGGGGACCGACGTCCTCACGTTGGCTTTGAACACCTTGAGAAAAAGTCTGGAGAAATGGGGCGGAGCTAGTGTGTAGGCAGCATTTCTTTTAAGTGTGTGTGCGAGCAATGTGAGTGCACAGATGAGTCCCCTGCAGACCTTCGGGGAGCACACCGTTCGTTGCCTGCTGGTCAGCGCGGCCTTCTCCCCACTCCTGTCCTCTCCACACCCCTTCAGCGTCTGCGGAGGAATTTCCTGGGCGGGAAAGGGTTGTGGGCAGCCTGAGCGCCAGTGTAGAGGGGCCAAGGGAGTATTTGGAGTGTCCAGAGAAGCTTCTTGAAGGATGTAATATTTGAACTGGTCTTGAATAAACAGGAGGCAGAGTAGATGGGGTGCATCTCAGCAGGGAAATGTTCCTGTGCAGGGTGTGCGGGAAGGTCTGTGCTGTGCATATAAGGGGCGCGCGGGGTCCAGCAGGGGTCCTGCCGCAGGGGAGCACACTGGCGGGGGTCCTGCCGCAGGGGGTCGCGCAGGCGGGCAGGCGGGGGTCCTGGCGCAGGGGGTCGCGCAGGCAGGCGGGCCGGGGTCCTGGCGCAGGGGGTCGCGCAGGCAGGCGGGCCGGGGTCCTGCCGCAGGGGGTCACGCAGGCGGGCGGGCTGGGGTCCTGCCGCAGGCGCAGGTGGGCGGCTGGGGTCCTGCCGCAGGGGGCGCGCAGGCAGGCTGGCGGGGGTCCTGCTGTGGGGTCGCGCAGGCGGGCGGGCGGGGTCCTGCCACGGGGTCCTGGCGCAGGCGGGCGGGCAGGCGGGGTCCTGCCGCGGGGTCCTGGTGCGAGGCGGGCGGGCGGGGGTCCTGCCGTGGGTCCTGGCGCAGGCGGGCGGGCGGGGGTCCTGCCGCAGGGGTGTGGTGCGTACAGGTAGGCAGGGGTTGGGTTTGAGCAGGGGCCGGCGTGGGATGGAGGGCGGGCTGACGACTTGGGCAGGGTGAGGTCTCGCTCTTGCGTGCTGGGCACTGGCGGCTGGTGTCCGAGGACAGCTGGGCTCGGGTGAGGCTGTGACGGGAGAATGCTTGGACCCCTTGCGGCAGCTGAGAGAAGGCAGGTCCAGATGAAGGCTGCAGAACAGCTGGAAGTGGGGGTCACGAAGCATCTGCCCCTTTGGGAGCGAGAGCCCGGGTGCCGCCAGTGCAGGCCAGGGGCCAGCGAGGTGGTGGCGCCACGTGTCTGGGCTGAGGGTGGCTCTGCTGGCGGAAGGAAGAGGGACCCTGGGGAGGGGCGCCCCACCTGCTCTTCCTGCTGCTACGTCAGGAGGCAAGAGCATTTTGCTCTGGACGGTTTTTTAGGGTAAATGGGCGGAGGTCATCCTGGAGGAGGAGGGGGCCGGCAGGGTGGGGGCTCCGGGCAAGCGGGCATTTTCATTCCTGTGAGGCAGGGGTCCGAGCTTGCAGCACCCCCAGTGCCTGTGAGTCCGACGCGGGCCTAGGTGTCGCACACCCCGCCCGCCGTGGCCAGTGTGGGGTTTCACCTGACTAGCTAACATGCTTTTGTTTATTCCTATCCAGCATCTTGTTTAGCGACCGTTTCTTCTTTTAAAAATTTTTTTAAACGTTCATTTTTTTTGAGAGAGAGAGAAAGAGAGTGCAAGCAGGGGAGGGACAGAGAGAGAAGACGACACAGAATCCAAAGCAGGTTCCAGACTCTGAGCTGTCAGCACGGAGCCTGACACGGGGCTCGAACCCAGGAGTGGTGAGATCATGACCTGAGCCGAAGTCAGACACTGACTGAGCCCCCCAGGCGCCCGCAGTTGTTTCTTTTTAAATGAAGTTTGTTCTGCTCTGCTCTCGGTGTAAGAATTTGAGCAGGAAGACACTGTCACAGCTTGGTGTTTTCTTTTTTTTCTTTTTTTTTTTAGTGTTTTATTTATTTCTAGGAGAGAGAGAGACAGCGTGAGCAGGGGAGGGTCAGAGAGAGAGGGGGTCAGAGAGAGAGGGAGACACAGACTCTGAAACAGGCTCCAGGCTCCGAGCTGTCAGCACAGAGCCCGACGCGGGGCTCGAACCCACGAACCGCGAGATCATGACCTAAGCGAAAGTCGGACGCTTAACCGACTAAGCCACCCAGGCGCCCCAGCTTGGTGTTTTCTTAACAAACCAAGAATATTACATGCTAGTTTTACCTGCTTACTTTATAAAACGGGAGGGGGAAAATTATCAAGTTGCAATTTCCCTTTACCTTAAAAACATTTCACTGCTTGTTTTTTAACTTTTGGGCTTGCACGCATCAGGGACAGGCTGTAAAGTGCCGCGTGGAGCCTGTCATCCCCCATGCGCAGCCTGTGTTCGCTGAGCTGGAGCGCAGCGAGAGAGCCAGAGCCCTCGTTTGGTCTGTGCTCACGCTTGTCAGACGGGCCTTCGTTACCAGTCCAGGGAGGCTGGGGCGAGATGGGTAGCAGACCCCGTGCAGTAGAATGTCTGAGGAACACGCGTCACGCGTGGAGACTGCCGCCTGCGCCACAGCATCGGGGGCGAGTGTGCGCAGCACACGTGACGCTGGTTCCGCTCCGCCTGGTGCAGCTTCCCTGCCACAGGTCGTAGGTCCCTCTCCTGTGGGGAGGGAGGGGGGCGCCTGTCACGCGCCTGTTGAAACCCAGGAGCAAATCCTCCTTCCCGTCCTCACCGTTAGGAGCGAATCCAGGCTCTGGAGGCAGAACTGCAGGCCGTCGGCCACAGCAAGGCGATGCTGGAGAAGGAGCTCCAGGAGATCATCGCGCTGACCAGCCAGGAGCTGGAGGAATACCGGGAGAAGGTGCTCGAGCTGGAGGATGAGGTGGGCCGAGTCCCGTCGCCGCGTGCTGGACGCGCGCGGCTGCCCCCGCGCAGCTGTGCGCAGGGAGAAGGCGCCTGCAGGGGCCGGAGTCGGCCCGTGGCTCGCGCCCACCCCCTGCTTCCGTGTGCCATCTGACCGTGTGGGTCCTTGACGTGCGCTCGCGCATGCACACGTCCACTTCCCTGCTGGGCTCCCCACACGCGTGGTCACCCAGCATTCCCTCAGGCACCCCTCCAACATGGGGTTGTCAGACCGTGAGCGCTAGAACGTTCCTGGTAAGAATGCTCAGGTTGCAAGTAACAAGCAAACCTATTCCTTTTCATTTTATTTAAAATTTTTTAAATGTTTTATTTATTTCTGAGAGGGAGAGAGCGTGAGCAGGGGAAGGTCAGAGAGAGAGGGAGACACAGAATCCGAAGCAGCTCCAGGCTCTGAGGTGTCAGCACAGAGCCCGACGCGGGGCTCGAACCCACAAACCATAAGGTCATGACCTGAGCCGAAGTCGGATGCTTAACCGACTGAGCCACCCAGGCGCCCCTAGAAAACCTATTCTTGTAAAGAACTTCCCGTGGCTCTCTGGCCCAGAGACGGTATGGCTTTGGGTGATGCTGCGCGTGGCCGCTGGAGATGTCACCGGGAGGAAGCGGGGCCGGCGGCTGCGGAGCAGGGCTGCCACTGCACGCGCTGCGCCTCTTGGAGGGTCTGTGGTGGCCCAGGAACTTAGCTCATCAACCAGCACACGCAGTTGTGTGACTTCCCAGCGCCTTCTGTCTGTTTCAGCTTCAAGAATCCAGAGGCTTCAGGAAGAAGATAAAGCGCCTGGAAGAGTTGAATAAGAAGCTGGCCCTTGAGTTGGAGCACGAAAGAGGGAAGCTCACGGGCCTGGGGCAGTCCAACGCGGCCCTGCGGGAACACAACAGCATCTTAGAAACCGCGTTAGCCAAGAGGGAGGCCGACCTGGTTCAGCTGAACCTCCAGGTACTTGGACTCCTTCGCGGAGGCAGGGGCTTGTCACAGGCCAGGGAGCTTTCTGTCTGGAGCGGCTCATGCGCCTGTCCCGGCCCCCGAAGCATAGTGCTACCCCATCGCAGAGATGCTGAAACGGGGGAGGGGGTCCGATGGATTCTGAAACCCGCCTGGCGGCTCTGAGGTGTGGGGCAGAGCTGGGGGCTCCTGACGCTCCCCTGACTGAGGGGTGAAGCGCTATGACCAATCCGTTAGCCTCCCTGCCCAAGGAGGTCCCACTGTTCCTAAGGGGTCCTTCCCTGTGTGATTCACAGCTGGGACTTGAACGCTGCTGGGGCTCTCTCCCAGCCCCGCTCTCAGCCCCTCTGGCTCCGCAGCCTCTCCGAGGACTGGGGAGAGGGCCGGTGCTGCAGCAGCATCTTTGGGGGCAGTCAGCAGCCAGGTCCAGCTGCCGCCTCGAGTTATCCAGCGAGTAGGAGCCTGTAAACTTTCATCTGTCGCCGCCTCCCACCCCGGCCATACCCGGTTGTCTCACGGTGGTGGTATTTGCGTTTAGACTTACAGGCACCCTTTGGGTCCCTTGCCGTGAGCTTGAGTACGGCCGCACGGTCTTGCTGCCGTCTCAGATTTCGTGTTCTCCAGAAACGGAGTTCTCCCGGCTTTGCCGCTGCGCACTTGTGGGTGGCGTATTGTGAGGCTGGGTGCCGCCGCCCCGCCAGGTTCCCCACGTGGCCCGGACCCAGTGGCCCTGCTTCCTCGGGGGCTCCGCTGGCCTTTGAAATTTGAGTTCTTCCTCACGTACTGCGTCGGTCATGTGCTGTAGGTCCAGGCGGTCTTGCAGCGGAAGGAGGAGGAGGACCGGCAGACGAAGCAGCTCGTTCACGCGTTAGAAGCCGCGCTGGAGCAGGAGAAGGCGAAGGTGCACAGCCTTAAGGAGCAGGTGTGTGAGGCGCCCCCCCGGTTCTAAACGGCAACCTCAAGAGCCCGTTGGAATGCAGTTTGTCAGTGTCTAAAAGTTGAGCATGTGGAGCCTTGACACCTCAGTTCCCTTCCAGGAATTTACCGTACAAGTGTCTTTGTTGATGTGTTCTGAGAGCAAAGCGTCATCAGAGCATTGGTGACGGTGAGTGGCTGGAGGGAGCCCTGATGTCCGTCCACGGAAGAGCGGACTTGCGTTAACCCAGATGCAGTCGTGTGGGCCCGAGACGCGCATGGCGCCCGACAGAGAGTATTTGCTGGGGGAAAATGTCCCACGTGTGCTGTTGAGCTAAAAAAGCCAGCTGCAGAGCAATATGTGACCCCGCTAGTGTCGAAAGTGCCATCGAGAAAGGTGGCTGCAAAGACTTCTGCCGTTTCCTGGGTGCTCCTCTCCATGCTCCACTGTCCACCTTCCTGCAGAGGGCCCGCCCCTCTGCCCCGGTGAGCGAGAGTCCTCAGTCCCTCTGTGTTCCCCCCCAGGTGCCGCTCTCTTACTCCTCATTAGAACGTAAGCTTCTGGGGCACCTGGGGGGCTCGGTTGGTTAAGCGTCTGACTCTTGATTTCAGCTCAGGTCATGATCTCACGGTTCATGAGATTGAGCCATAGGCTCTGTACTGTTAGCGCGGAGCCTGCGTGGGATTCTCTCTCTCCTTCTGTCTCTGCCCCTCCTTTGCTCTCTCTCTCTCTCTTTGTCATACACACACGCACACACTCTCTCTCTCTCTCTCTCTCTCTCAAAAACATTATAAACCCGGGGCACCCGGGTGGCTTAGTCGGTTAAGCGTCCGACTTTCGCTTAGGTCATGATCTCGCGGTTCGTGGGTTCGAGCCCCGCGTCGGGCTCTGTGCTGACTGCCAGCTCAGAGCCTGGAGCCTGTTTCAGTCTGTGACTCCCTCTCTCTCTGACCCTCCCCTGCTCACGCTGTCTCTCTCTCTCCTAGAAATAAAATAAATAAATAAACATTAAAAAAAAAGAAATTAAAAAAAACAACAACAACATTATAAACCCTTACAAAGAAAAAAAAGAACGTGAGCTTTGTGGCTTCAGGGCTGCGACTCATTTACCCTCACAGCCCCAGCGCATGGCACAGAAGGTGGTTGCCACGTCCACACGTGTGCAGGGGTGCATGTGACCTGGGTTTTGCTGCATCCTTTAAAATTTTCTCCATGATTGGGGCGCCTGGGTGGCTTAGTCGGTTAAATAAATTTTTTAATAAATTAAAAAAAAAAAACATTTAAAAAAAATAAATAAAATAAAATTTTCTCCATGATATAATAGAGATAGAAAAAAAAAGTTTTTTGTATTTGGGGGTGAGACAGTAAAATATTCCTTTAAAACAGGACAGTTTTAAGATCTGTTAAGAATATATTTCCATGACCCCCATTTGCCTCTCCTGCGGTTGATTTTTGTCTCTAGTGTGAAGTTGAACGGAATCAGCCACCCTTCCTACTTTTCTACCCCCAATTTCTATATTTTGACTTACTAATTTTATTCTCCTTTTAATGAAGTTGAAACCAGGAAGCTTGTGAATGAAAGTACTAAGGAAGGTGATGGATATATGATATTAGCTTCTTAATTGTGAATGATTGTCATTTATTTCTCTAAATGGATTTAGTCTAATTGTCCTGATTGTATGAACAGCACGTGCTAGTAAAAAGTTAAAAAAAAAAAGTGAAGATTGAAGTATAGATTATCTTGAATTTGCACCTAGTGATAAACCACTGCTGACATCTTCTACTGGAGTTTTTTTTTTACTGATTTAAGCGAGTTAGACTTTCAGTGTTCAACTGCCACATGTTGTAAGTATTTTTATTACGCTTTTAAAAAATGAAGTGCTGGGGCACCTGAGTGGCTCAGTTGGTTAAGCCTCCAACTTCGGCTCAGGTCATGATCTCACAGCTTGTGGGTTCGAGCCCTGTGTCGGGCTCTGTGGTGGCAGCTCGGAGCCTGGAGCTGCTTCGGATTCTGTGTCTCCCTCTCTTTCTCTTTCCTCCCTCCCCCCAACGCTCTGTCTCTCTATGTCTCGAAAATAAATAAACGTTAAAAAAAATTTTTTTAAAAATGAAGTGCTGTTAGTGCAGTTAGATAAGAAAATTAAATTATTAGGAAGGAAAATGGGAGATTTTCTTATATTCTTAGAATTTGCTGGTTTCAGAAACCTTGGGGGAAACCATTGTTAACCATGAAAAGACTACTGTGTCATAAATGCATAATAATTGGTGGCCTAACTGCACTTACTTGGTATGATGGAAAAATGTATTCCTCCCTGAAAACATGAACTATGACTGATTTTAACAAGAAATATGCAGATATACTTGAAGAGGACTATCAGAACCATTTAGATCAAGGGGCACCTGGGTGGCTCAGTTGGTTGAGCGTCTGACTCTTGATTTCACCTCAGGTCATGATCTCATGGTTCATGAGTCCAAGCCCCATGTTGGGCTCTGTGCTGACAACATGGAGCCTGCTTGGGATTCTCTCTCTCTCTCTCTCTCTCTCTCTGTCTCTCCCTCACTCGTACTCTCTCTCAAAATAAATAAATAAACTTAAACAAAAACATCTCAGAAACTGTTTAGATGAAGGCAACCTGGAGCGTAGTGGTCACTCGGCAGATGCTAGCGGCCGCACGCCACGCACCAGGCACATGTGACGTGCTCCCGTCCTTTGGGAACTTGAAAAGCTTTGGAAGAACCTAGAGCGGCTGGGATGTGGCTGGGGCTGGCGGTAGTCCTCGCAGACGCCACATGGCCACATTCTGTGTGGTTCTTGCCCTTGGTAATGCCGGTGTTTTTCTGGTTAGGTTGCTGCAGCCAAGGCGGAAGCAGGACATAGCCGCCGCCACTTCAAGGCCGCAACCTTGGAGCTGAGTGAGGTGAAGAAGGAGCTGCAGGCCAAGGAGCAGCTGGTGCAGAAGCTGCAGGCGGAGGCGGAGGGTCTCCAGTGAGTGCCGGTGGGCAGCGGGCCGGGCCCCCGCCTCACGTTATCCCGTTAGGGCGCTCAGCGCATGGAGGTCACCTGTGTCGTGCCACGTCTCGGGGCACTGTAGGCTCACCTAAGGGGAACCTACTGGATCCCTGTCTGAAGCCTGCAGCTCAGCTTTGAAATCTCAGTGCCGACGTGGCTGTGTCCGCCGCGCACCCGCTGGCCCTCCGCTGAGGACAGAGCCCTGCGTGAGGGCGCACGTCTGAGGGATGGCCCCACCACCGAGGCTCACTGCAGCCTCCGGTTAGGGCACGTGCAGGGATGCGTGTGGAGCGCTTCCCCCGCATCGTAATCCATCATGTGGGCTCACAGAGTGTCCTCCCCAGGGGGTTTGTGAGGGTCAGAGCAGAGCAGTCCCCACTGGGGACGAGCAGCGTGCGAGTCTCGGCCACCTGCGACGATGACATGCTGTGGTGGGGCAAGCATGCTGTAATTTCCTTCTTCCTTTTTTTCTGGCAGAATCCAAGAGGGGAAGCACTCCCAGGAAATAGAAGTGTTCCAGGCAGAGCTGGCAGAGGCCCGGACGCAGCTCCAGCTCCTGCAGAAGCAGCTGGACGAGCAGCTGGACAGACAGCCTGCGGGAAACCAAGAGGTGACCCTCCGGGGGGCCTCGCGTCTCCAGTGGACAGGGCTCACGGACCATTCACATGCTCGTCCCTTCATTCCCTGTGTGCTTGGAAAGGGATATTTGTTGTTTCTAAGTGATATTAACACACAGAGATTAGTTAGAGCAGTTTTACGATGCAAGAAAGCCACCGTAAAATTCTCTTGGTCATGTGACTTTTTCCCTCCTCTAGATGGAAAATCTCAAATGGGAGGTGGATCAGAAGGAAAGAGAAATCCAGTCCTTGAAGCAGCAGCTGGACTTGAGTGAACAGCAGAGTAAAAAAGAACTAGACGGAATACAGCACTTACTGCAGGTATCTGCTGTGTCGAGGTCCTGGGGCAGGTCAGAGCCAGCACTTCGTAAGGGAGTGGGTGATCCCAGCACTAGTCCTGATTAATGTGCCCAGCAGCACACCGAGTGCATGAGTTCTCGGTGAACTCAGGGCGGCCACCAAGCTGTTTTGCAGACAGTATTCATTTTGGAAAGAAGTCCAGGTCACACACCCAAAGGAGGCCAGGCCCCAGCGCCACGTATGCCCTGGGTGTGATGTGTCGATGTTCCCGGAATGGGATCTGGCAGAGCTCAGTCACTGAGGCCGCGCATGGGAAACAAACGCTCACCACCCTGCGATAAGCTTCTCCACAGAGAAACCTGTGTGCCGTTGGGACTGCTTGAGCCAAGGGTCAGGAGTGTACACTTGGCAGGATCCCTCCTTGTGAATGGAGGGCTCGAGTAACATTAGGGTTGGTTTATGTTCTTCCTGAGTAATGGCGAGGCTTATTCTGTTAGCTGACCTTGGATTTAAACAGGTGACTCTTGGGGTCCAGTGTAGATAGTGGACACGGGAATGTTGCTGGTTCATCGGCAGAGGCTCTGAAATTTGGATAAAAACGTTGAGAACGTGGGTGTGACGGGAGGCTGCCCAGCCTGCGCCGTGGGGAGGAAATGTGCTGGCCGCACCGCGTACCTCGTCACAAAAAATCGGTGTCCTGTTTCTAGCCCCTTAGAATTGTGACGTACGAACGTACGATCTTAGCAGTGCTTTAGATTTGTTAGCTTTTAAAAATCTACGACTTCCCTTTCCTTAGAATATCAAAGCTGAGCTGGAGATGGTGCGGGAAGATCTGTCCCTGACGCAGAAGGAGAAGTTCATGCTCCAGGCTAAGGTGTCGGAACTGAAGAACAACATGAAGAGTCTGCTCCAGCAGAACCAGCAGCTCCGGCTGGACCTGCGGCGCGGCGCCACCAAGACGGTACTCGGCCGAGGCGGGGTCCCCTGGGTCCTCCGCCGGCCTGGGGGGCAGGCCGCGGGCGCGTCGGGCTCACTGCGCCGTGGGGTTACACGTGACCAACACCGCGCACCTGCCGTGGGAGAGGAAATGACGCTGGAGTACGGTGCTCAGAAACAGGCCAGGCCCTTTCATCCTGGTGCCTTTTCCAAGTGCCTGAAGTCACACACCGCTTTGTCATAATGCGCTTTACAAACCCTAGAGGGCGGCGTTGCCTGTAGGCCCGCCACCCGCGCGCAGCTGCTGGCCAGGTGGCCCTGGGGACCCTGCGCAGGTTTTCTGCACACCTGGCTCTTGCTTCTCTGCTCGGTCTATGTACATGTTTTCCAGGTGCAAAGAAGCCACTCAGACTCGGGTTTATTTAGCACTGTTTTCCTGTCTGTGGAAAAGGTGTGAAGTCCTAGAAAGGGGAGTTACAAGAGTTGAAATTGACCTAATTTCTGAGGGATGTGCAAGGTCAAAGCCGTGGTCTTTCGTGGAAGGCCCCCCACAGGAGCGTTCTCCTCCTCCCGGGGGGCCAGCACCTGCATCGTCACGTGTGTTAGAAAGAAGGTTCCTTGAGACCCGTGGCTGCCAGCTCTGCTGGCTGGGGAACAGGGCCCATGCCTTCCCAGGAGGCGCCTCTGGGACTCCCTGCTGTGACCCTGGGCACCGAAGAGGGGAAGCGTATGGGGGTCACCCTTTTAGTGAGGCCGCTAACCGTGTACGTTTGCAAACAGAGAAAGGAACTGAAAGGTGAGGCCAGCCCTTCTGGCCCCGTGACGCCGGTGAAGATCCCCGACTGCCCCGTCCCGGCCTCCCTGCTGGAGGAGCTGCTGAGGCCCCCGCCCGCCGTGAGCAAGGAGCCCCTCAAGAACCTCAACAGCTGTCTCCAGCAGCTCAAGTACGAGCCACGTCCTGTGTCCTGTCTCCCTTGGTCTCTGCCGGCAGGACCGCACGCCCAGCAGGGGCCGAGCCGGCCTGTGCCACACGGGGTCACTCGGGCTGTCAGTCCCTGTCATCCGGGGAGGACGGCCTAGAGCTGAGTGGCCCTGCGAAGCCCTCGAGCGACCAGGACCTGAGCCCTTGGAATCCCCACAACTAGATGGGCTGCTCCCAGCAGCCCGGGGCCAGCGTTTGCAGGGTGTGGCCATGTGGGGACATCTTTTTTTTTTTTTTAATTAAAAACGTATTTTGTTTACTCCTTTTTTTTTTTAACGTTTATTTTTGGGGGAGAGAGTGCGCAAGTGGGAAAGGGGCAGAGAGAGAGGGAGACACAGAATCCGAAGCAGCTCCAGGCTCTGAGCTGTCAGCGCAGAGCCCGACGTGGGGCTTGAACTCCCGAATCGTGAGATCATGACCTGAACTGAAGTTGGACACTTAGCCATCTGAGCCACCCGGGTGCCCCAGGGGACATCTTTTTTGACCCTGCGAGTGGAAGCTACGTGGCAGGCCCTCAGTGCTGCTTACGCACCTCCCACAGCAGCAGCCCCTGTGCGTGGAGTTGCATGGCCTGAGTCCCATGAGTCCTGTGACCCCGTCAGTGTCGCTGGCCCCAGCCAGACAGGTGTGTCAGCCCTGTGAAGGTGCTGTGGTGCCTGAGGGGACTGCTGTCCAGGTCAGGCTTGTGAGGATCCACGTTTGAGGTGGCTGCTTGTCTCTGAGGAACGTAACGGCGTCTTTTCTGGCTCTCCTTTGACTCGCCTTCCTTCCCTTGTCTCCCCGTCTGTCCAGGCAGGAAATGGACAGCCTTCAGCGCCAGATGGAGGCGCACACCGTTACCGTGCACGAGTCGCTGTCCTCCTGGACTCAGGGGGACCCCACGGCTAGCCCAGCCCCCCCAGGAGATCACGCCAACCCCCGGGGAGACACGGAGCAACGTGGCCTGTGCGAGGTCTCCAGAGAAGGGCTCGGAACAGCGGCTGCCGAGCGCCCCCAGTCCGAGCACGAGTAACTACCCAAAGGAATATTCTTTTGTCAAGATTATTTATTTGACTGTTTGCTCTGTTTTTCTAAGAGATGAGGTTTAAATTTTTGCATTTGCCTTTACGAGGAGTGAAAGGACAGAACGAGAGCCGAGGATTAGAGAAATAGTCATTGCAAATCACAAATAGCTTTTCCCACAAAATGACCAAATGTGAACAACCTAGCCTAGATCTCAGCGAGAAGGTTTTGAATGTGTCCGAAGGGCATCGCTCATGAGTGACCGTAGCTGCTGTCGTCTGAGGGTGACGCCGGCCAGCGGCCGCCAGCGGCAGCGCTGCATGACCAGGTCCCATTTCTCTCTCTCCTGTGTGATTCAGTAAGGGCTTTACCTCCCTGCAGAAATGAAACTTTATTTGCACCTTTGGTTTGTATTTTATTTTTAATGGCTATCTCACCATAGGATGTGTATATAAATACTGAAAATCGATCTGATCTTTAAAAAGTATGTCCGTATTATTTAAGAATGACCTGAATTGTCTTTTTATTGATTGCCTTTTGAAAATGTGCTGTCAGGAAATAATGTACACGTAGGGTTTAGGGATGTCAGTCAGAAAATTATATTTTAAGAAATCATTATTTTATTTACTGTTCTAAAACCAAATATTCTTAGAAAAGGGTCTTTATTTTAGTTTTGCTTCATTTTTGACGGCCTTGTTGTAAGTGCACAGCTCCCCCCCACCCCCCGTCATCTGACCCTTGGCCCTGCATGACCTTGCTCCCCTTGGCTGACCCTAGTCACCGTGCGCTGGCCTGATGTGTGAGATGCTTGGGGCGGTCCCAGGAGAGGAGGGGAGAGGGGGCCAGGGCTCCAAACCCAGGCTTCTCCGGGGTCCCCTCCCCCTCCCCCGTGCCCACATGAAAACGTCCAGCAGGGCCTTTGTGGTCAAGAAGGTTCAGAAGGCCCTGCACCCTTTCCTCCGGAGACACGGAGCCTCCTAGAAGGGGCAGCTCAGCTCCGTGGGAAGGCGGCGGCCACCCCCAGCTGCCCTGTAGGAAGGACTGGGTTTGGAGCTCACTGAGCGTGGGAGGGTTCTTGTGGACATTTCTCCACCTGAACCATGAAGCGCTACGGAAACCGACGGGCTGGGACCCCTGAGGTCTGCATCTCTGTCCCCTACATGGCTAAGAAATCGAAACTAATCCCTGCTGTGTGAATTAGAGCAGAGAGGCCTCTGGTGCGGATCTGCTGGTCCGGAGATCAACGTGGAAGTGTTACTGATCGGGCCACGTATGCCTGTGTCGACTTACTACTTTTGTCTCTTTTGAGGAGAAAACAGTTTGGTATTTTTAAGCTGTTTGTGTTCTCTCATAAGATGCTGTTAGAAGGTTCATTGATAAAGTAGCATTGACCACGAAGATGTTTAGTGTTTAAAAAAAAATTCCCTTGCAAGTATTGGGACTTCTGAAATTTGTATATCATTTGTACAGGGTTAATCTTGAAATAATACTTGAAGACTTCATTATAAATATATCCTACTTTTCATCTTAAGTTGGAAACCGTTTTTGACAAAATTGTTTTTGTACCATTAGAGGAGAAAAATCATAATTTACATTTTTATTTATTTGGGGTGTATTATCCTCAGTTTTAATTTTAAAACCAGCACATGACACTCAGCCTCCTGCTATGGCTGCTTCCTTACTGCTGCGCGCCAGTGGCCCCCGGGGACGGCAGTCACTGTACGTCTTCTCTTAGGAAAGGGTCAACTGATTGTGAGCAAGTCTCTGTTCCTCACCTTGTTTCCTTCATGTCTTACCCTCTGTGTGGGTGTGCCTGCGTGTGGGTGTGCCTGTGTGTGTGAGTGTGCACCTGCGTGTGTGCGTGAGTGCCTGTGTGTGAGTATTCACCTGTGTGTGTGCGCGAGTGCCTGCATGGGTGCCTGTGTGTGTGAGTATGCACCTGTGTGTGCACGCGAGTGCCTGCCTGTGGGTGTGCCTGAGTGGGTGTGCCTGTGTGTGTGGGTGTGCCTGTATGTGTGAGTGTGCACCTGCGTGTGGGTGTGCCTGCGTGTGCACCTGCCCCTGTGTGCGTGCCTGTGCGCCTGTGGCGATGGCGGCAGAGCCTCCTGGCTTCCTGACATCACCCTGTGCCTTTGTCATCACCCCATCTTTCGGTTCCTGAACACTCTGGCTGTCCCCCCGCCGTGCTGTTTCCTGTGTGGCCGACGGCCCCTGATCTGGGGCCTTTTTGTCCAGCCTTTTACTAGGGCTTCCTTCACCTGAGAGAGGAAGCTGGACGTCAAGGTTGCCTGCTCCCAATTTGTTGAGGGTTTGTTGTTGTTTTTAACCCCCAAGGGCCTTGACTTCTACCTCCCACAGCTAGAGTCTTCAGTGAATATCATTTGAAATGGTCTGGGCAGAAGTGGGAATTCAGAATTTATTCATGGAAAACAACATTACCGTCTGGAGGACTTGTAAACATAGGTTTGCTGTTACGTTATATTTGTGGGTCTTATTCATCCTGAGTCATGAATACTGTATCCCATGTCCTCATTACAGAGGACACTGGTTTGGACACTTCATCATGTCATTTCTTATTTTCTGTATGTTCCAAAAAAAAATCTTACTGCGGCGTGGTTATCACGGATCTTTCCGTGGAACACAGTAGCTAGATGCCGTCAGATCTTAAGGATTTTTGTGCTTTTGTTCTACTCTTTGGAAGGTCTAACAGGCGAAGTTCTGATAGGATGTGCAGCTGGCTTTTACTGTGGCCTGGGGTCAGGATAATGGGACAGGCCTGCTAAGAAGATTCTCACTAAAGTCTTTCTCAGTTTACAGATGCTTCTCGGTGTAGGGATGCTGCCGAAGCCATGACATACGTTCCTACTTGCTTGAGTAACTTCTTACATAGAAATGACGTGTCCTGTGTAAAGATTTCTAGTTGAAAGGGACCAGCGTATCTAAAATACAAATGTCCTGGAACCTTCCTCAAGGACCCCTGTAACACGTGAGACATTCTGAGCCTTATTCGAAGAAGTTCACTGACTCCCGTTCCAGGCAAATCTGGTTGTGTGATGGTCTCAGGTTATGATAGGATCCTGGAGGGTAATGTTTTAGCGGATCTAGAAAACTTGGTGGCTTTAAGCTACTCATTTCTGTTAAAATTTTTCTCATGAAAGGAAGTCCTCAGGTTGGGGCTGTTCAGGGGAAAGGTGTCACCGTGCACAACGAATTGTAACTTTAAAAAGCATGTTGATTTTTTATAAATTTAAATGTGCTGGGGGAATTCCTTAAATTTTGTGCAATAAACTATTTTTTGTTAAAGATTTTCACATTTCATTGGGAGCTTTATTTAATATACATATTTAGCTGTATCTTGGAGGAATCTTTTATCTTCTGTTTTATAAACTGTGTTTAATACTCGTCTTTAAAGAGCGTCTTCCTGTCCTGACTGTCCTGCCAAAGCTTCACGTGGTGTGAGGTCTCACCTGTGCTCCTTCTGGGGCCAGAGCAGCGAGTTCCCCGTGCCCGGCCGTCTGCAGCCCTCACTTCACACACCTGCCGCCATGTGAGTACGGCGGGGGTGGGGCATGTCCCCAGCACGTCCCTGCACTGGGCTCTGCTGGCCCCACTGTCCGCAGCTGGACCACAAATACTTCTCTAAACCTCAGAGTCGTGGCCCCAGTCCCCCCCTTCCATCTGCCGGCTGATTGTGATCAAGGAGAGAGCCAGACGTGGAAGTCTTTAGTGACCAGCGGGAGAAAGTGTCCAGAAAGGAAGTAAACTAGTGATCACAGAATGTGGTTTTGTGGTGGGATTTACACTTTTCTCGAACTCCACTTTACCAGCTTCCATAACCAAGAGTCAGGTAATACGTGTGCTATCCAGAGCTTAGGGGAAGGCTCCTGCCCACCTACTTCTGTGGCCCTAGCTTCCGGAAGGAGTGAGGATGCCATGTCTTGCTCTACAGCAATCAGGAAAGGGCTGGGTCTGATTTCCTGAACTTTTTTCTTTTACCCGTAAAGTTGTTAAACATTTGTAGGCACCAGACTGACGTGTCGATGGACTGACTTTGAGCCCGTTGCGTCCTCCGTGGCCAGGCAGCAGTGTTGAGGGGGCGCTGGGCACCTGCCTCCTGGCTCAGTGAGGGCAGGTGAGCTGGGCTGTGGGCCGAGTGTGGGACCCAGGTCTTCCCGCCGGTGGGAAGCCTGGTGTCTAGGAGTCACCAGGTTACTCAGAAGTCTCTTACCCAGATTATGTGGGAAATAGGATTATTTATGCTGCTACCGTCCAGTTTGATGGGTAAACGCAAGGGCTGTTGGAAGAATCTCCAAGCCTTTCCTTGAGGAGAAAGAATTCTCAGCAATCAGCAACTTGTAAAACCCGAGGCAGTACTTATTAGAATCCTGCTTGCCCTTATGCACGCTCTCAGTTGACAACAGATGTCGCAGATTCTGGTAAAAAGTATACTTTAGCAGTGCTTTTTCCTAGAAACGGCTGGAGACACTAAACTGTGTTGCTCTTCCCTTTTTCTTGCCCTTTGGAGCAGGCCCTTCCGGCATGCCAGCTCAGCTGCGGGGGGCTCAGGAGCAGTCCTCCCTTGGGGACGGCGCGCTTCCCCACCGGGTTGAAAGTGTGTGGACCCACAGCAGCCCTGGGGCGGGAGGGCAGCGGCTCCGGAAGCACCTGCAGGCTCTCACCCACTCAGCCCTCCCCGAGGCCCGGAACTGCTGGAGGAAGTCGTCTGCCAGCTCTTCACTTAGTCGGCCGGAACGCCACAGGGTGGGAGATAGTAGCCAGCGTATGAGGCGTCTCACAGGAAGCTTCGTTTGGACTGTGAGCTTTAAATGTGTATGCCTTTTTAAATATATATTAATGTTTTTATTTATTTTTGAGAGAGAGAGAGTGCAAGCAAGGAAGGGCCAGACAGCGAGGGAGACACAAAATCCAAAGCAGGCTCCAGGCTCTGAGCTGTCAGCACAGAGCCCGACATGGGGCTCGAATTCACAGACCAGGAGACCATGACCTGCACAGCAATCAGACGCTTCACTGACTGAGCCACCCAGATGCCCCTTTAAATGTACATTTCTAAAGACTCAATGAGTATTTCAAAGTGATTTTTCCCAATACTTAAACCTCAGCGTGTTGAAAGTGGATGGCCTCCCCTTCATCCAAAAAAACAGCCCCTTCTCCTGACTGGCGTCTCCGTGTTAGTGATATATTCACTGTGGCTTCTGAGCCGTCAAGGTTTGCCACCCTCCAGATCCTTCTTGACCCTCACCCAGGCCAGCCATGCCCACAGCTCCTTCTGTGTCTGTTGTGTGGCGCCTCCTTTCTCTGCATCAGCTTAGAACCGGCTTGGCTGTGCAACCAGGCCTGGGCCAGCCCCCCCGACTCTGGTCTGGCGCGTACGCTCGCTCGGTTCAGAGCGCACAGCGTGGCTCTCCTGCCGTCTGCAGCCTGGCCCAGACCAACCCTCCAGGCGTCTCTGGTCATTCAGCGTTCCCAGTTCTGTGGTGACCACTGGTGCTCCCCACCAAACACTCCTCCCCCTGGGGAGACGGCAGGTGTGTGCTGTGGGGGGAGGCTCAGCCGTCCGAGTCGATGAGCTGGCTCGCAGGCCGTGTCCCCTCTGGGTCAGAGCACTGACAGGGTGCTGCACAGCCGCCACCGTGGTGACAGCATGACGGGTGACCGCGTGGGCAGGAAGTAGGGGCAGGAAATGAACCTAGTCCTCCCAAGCCTCTGGAGACCTGGGGGTGTTACTGCGTGACCCGTAGGGGCCCGGGAGTGCCCGGTGCCCCGCTGGGGCGTCAACCTGCTCCCCTTGCCCAGTGCCGCCCCTGCCTCGTCATCACTCACAGGCAGCGTCCGGGTGCTTGTGGCTGTCGAGCGTGATACCCAGAGATACAGCTCTCCAGCGGGAAGAAGCCTGGTTTGCAGCATTTGATGGTTTCTGGGTGTGAATACCCGCACCGGGCAGATGACGTCATTGGAGCTGGGAAGGGGTGTGAGCTGCTACGGGAGACTCCCACACACCACTGACTGTCCTCATGGGATGTGACGTGAGTATAAAGCAGACATGGCTCGATTCCTTTAGAAAGACTTCCTTTTCCCCCAAACCACACCGATCCTTCCCTGTGCACATTTACTTACATCAAGCTATCTTTATGACATTTTACATGGTTTCTTTTTATTATAGTTATTTCTGGAGAGTCCCTATTTCTACTGGATTATAGGGCATCAGGGGCTGGTGGATCTTACTGAACAAATGAGCCTTAATTAGCCATCTTCAGTGACTTGAAGGAGATACATAAACAAATACCAATTGGGGGACTTCTTTCCTTGCTAATTTGGTGTAGAAATGGTGGTAGAATGCTAATAGAACAGATTTATGAATTAGAAGTAAGTAATGTCGACCCGTTACTGAAGACCTCTTCAAATTTGGCAAGATTGTGACACCCTTGTGTACAATAACCCTTTTGCTAATCGGCAAATGGAAGAGCTTCCAGGCTCCCCTGCCGGCAAGGCATCCTCAGTGTCTGCATCTGCTCTGTCTCTAGGCTCCATTGTATCTTCACAGAGGGTCCCAGGGGCTTCCTGCTCTGACGATTCCTCGTTACTCCTAGGACCCCACTTCCTCTCGAGTCACCTGGCAGGGGTGCTTTCTTGGCCAGACCCACGCCATAAGTAACACAATCGTGGCTGGATTTCCACGTAGTTCTCCTCTTGTTGAAGGACGCTCGAGACACGTGGAAACGACCTCTCCGCTCTGTGACTGACTGATCTCGCCCCTGGCCCTCTCGTGATCTGGAATCGGAAGTGGGGTGAGGGATTAGGGTAGGAGTGAGACAAACCATAATTAGCAATTAGATGGCAAGCTGTTCCTCTCAGAAAAGACCATCGGGTCTTCCAAGCTTAATTTCGGTAGGAAATCTACTTCCATCTGCAGTGTTTACATCTCAGACTCTCTCATTTCTACCTCATGGTAAACAGTGGTCAGCAATAGGGTGGGCTTAACGTTGGAACCGTTTTCCCTTTCTTTCTTCCCCCTTGACTCTTCCAGTCCTTTTCAGACGTAGCCTGCATTAGATGTGGTGACGGTGGTCCAGCCGTCATAGAATCGCTATTGTTAGGCAGATTCCACAAAAAATTCTGCTATCAACACGCTGGTTAGGCTGGTAAAGGTGCCATGAGACCCCAAAATTCAGTGGTTTACATGGGAAAAGTGTTTCTTACGGACAACAGCCCAATCATAAAAACTGGACCTGGGGCGCCTGGGTGGCTTAGTCGGTTAAGCGTCCGACTTTCACTTAGGTCATGATCTCACGGTTTGTGGGTTCGAGCCCTGCATCGGGCTCTGTGCCGACTGCCAGCTCAGAGCTTGGAGCCTGTTTCAAAGTCTGTGACTCCCTCTCTCTCTGACCCTCCCCTGCTCACACTGTCTCTCTCTCTCTCTCCTAGAAATAAATATTAAAAAAAAAAAAAAAAAAAAAAACACCAAAAAACTGGACCAGCCACGGCAGTCTCATGGTGCTAAGGACAAAAACGCCTTCTATCTCTTGGCACCATTTCGTGGCTTCCATCTGGGACCTAGGACAGCTGCTCCAGGCCCCAACTTCCTGTGTGCATTTCCCACACGGAAGGGGGAGCCCGCGGAAGGCACTCGTGTGCCTTCCTTGAAGGGTGCGGCTCCCCAACCCCACAGACCACTGTCCAGCAGCTCCACTTCGTCACTGGGCCACACGATGTGGTTTTTAGCTGCACAGCAGTATGTCTACTGGTAGCTGGGAGTTTCTGTCATTAGAGAATGGACAATGGATGCTGCTGGCAACACCCTCTACCACAATTCACAGTCTCAAGTCAGTCCTCTCCTCTCTAAAGTTCTGGGATTTATGATTAACAAAGTCCCTTACAACGGGGGGGGGAGGGGGGGGCTGCTACCTCTTAAGGGCATGGACACATAGGTAACTGTATGCTTTTCAAACTATGTAAATAGTAATAGCAGCTAACATTCATTAAACCCGCACTGTATGGTGGCTCTGTAGCAAGCACTGACATACAGCAATCCTCATCTCTGAGACAGGTATGATTATCCTGCCCCATTTTACCACTGACAAAAATGAAGCACAGGGCAATTAAGTAATTCTCCCAGTTACCCAGAAGGTAGGGGGCAGGCAGGACACCAGCCCAGGCAGTCTGGCCCAGTCTCTCATCTACACAACGGCAAATGTTTGTGAAAAGGTCAAAACTGGGGAGCTGCTGGGCACAGATGTCTGTTCTCAGGACACGTAGTAGAAGTGGCAAAATCTCATTGTAGCAAGGCACTCTTCCTTCTTAAATGTACACAAAATTTACACTAAAACAGACTTGGGCAACCGTCCATCTGCCAGTGTGCACCTGTCATTATTGACCCAAGCAAAACGTGGAACATTCCCTTCACAGTGAAGGTTCTTTCCTGTCCTGTCCCGGTTAACCACCCCGCCCAAACGCAACCACGGCTGAGTCATCACAAGCTCTGATGTTCTCGGGACTCTTACAAACCGAACTGTACTGTGTGCACTTTTGTGCGGGGTCTTTGTACTTAGTATGGTTTTCAGATTCATCCGTGTTATTGAACAGTACGCCACCATGGGAATTTCAAATGACAGTTCCATAATTTGTGCATTCATTCTTCCGGGGTTTATCCATACACCTGGGCGTTTCCTGTTTGGGACTGCCGCAAGCATTGTGCACGAGTCCCTCTGCGTACCTAAGGCTGCACTGTGGGGCCGGAGAGCAGGATTTGTCGATTTTATGAGAAACTGCTTCACTGTTTTCCCAGTAGTTAACTCATTTTACTCCTGCCGGCAGTGTTTGAGAATGCCAAAATTACGCCACATTCTCACCACCAAAATCAACCATTCTGCTGGGTGTAAAGGCTATTTCACTGTGGTTTAATCTCCATTTCACTCACCCTCAAATTTACTGACTCTTTGGTGTCCACCCTTTTTTTTTTTTTTTTTTTTACCAAGGATGTCAACTGTATTTCTTCAGAGTTTTTCATTTAAAAAAACGTCTAAGTTACAGGGGCGAACGGGTAGCTCAGTTCTTAAGCATCTTGATTTCTGCTGGAGCCCCACGTTGGGCCCCGCTGGTTGCTCGCAGAGGGCGTGGGATTCTCTCGGTCTCTCTGCCCCTCTCCTGCTCGCAAGCATTCTCTGTCTCAAAAAACAAACTTAAAAAATGTTACAGAAGATTCATCCTTTTTACTGTACACGTCGGAGAGTTCTGACAAGCGTAAAGCCTCCACCAGCCCCTACAGCCCCCCGGCCCCTTTATCGTCAACCCCTCCCGCCGCGGCCACCCCTGCTCCGCTCCGAGCGGACAACGTGGAATGGGATCACGCAGCCCGGAGCCTGAACGGACTACAGCGGCTGGTATCCCCTCCTCCGGGAAGCCCTCCGCGCCTCCAGGACTGGGGCAGTGAGGAAATAAATTCAGTCGGGCCACGAGAATAAACCCCGGCCGGCCAGGTAAGGCCAGCTTCACAGAGAGCAGGAGCATTTCTCCCGAGCACCCGCTGCAGCTGCCCGGTCGCCTGCTTTCTCCGGCGCGGAGGGCTTTGTTCTCCAAAATCCTCAGCGGTCACAAATGCGGTTTGAGAGCGGGTCCAGGAGAACTAAATGCCCGCTCTTGCCTGGAGGACCTCGGCTGCTCCGACCCCGCGAGCAGCCGCCGAACGGAGCTAGCGCGCTCGAAAGGGCACCGCCGGCCAACGCCCAAGCCCGGCTGCCCGGCCCCGGCTCGCGCGCCAGACCTCAGGCCGCACCCGGGGTCTCCAGGGCGGACCCCCGCGGGCCGCCTGCCTCCCAGGTCCGGGCCCCCGAGTCCCCGCCTCCCAGAGCCCGCCCCCAAGCCCCCGCCCGCACCTCGGGCGCCCGTCCGACCCCCGCCTCCCCCGCAAGCCCCGCCCTCCGCACCTCCCCTCTTCCCCGCCGGTTCCGGGATTCCCCCTTTCTCAGCGCGCCGCCGCCGAGGAGGCCGCCTGCCTCAGGACCCCGCGACCCGAGCTGCCCGCGCCACTGCCTGACGCCGTGCTCGACAGTCCCTTGCCCCCAGGTACCGGACCCGCAGCCTCGCTCCCTTGCCGGCCTACGAGGCGCGGGAGGCGGGCGCCCCCGACCTGCGTGTGCAGTCCCGTCTCTGCACCGACCACTGCTGAGAGCGGCGCCGTCAGGCAGTGGCGCGGGCAGCTCGGGTCGCGGGGTCCTGAGGAGGGCGGCCTCCCCGGCGGCGGCGGCGGCGGCGGCGGCGGCGGCGACCGGGCGGCGGCGATGCTGTGGACCCGGCTGGCGGCGGCCGAGTGGGCGGCGCTGGTCTGGGAGCTGCTGGGGGCGTCCGTGCTGCTGATCGCGGTGCGCTGGCTGGTGCGGCGGCTGGATAAGTGGCCGCAGGGCCCGGGCCGGAGCGGGCCTCCAGCCCCGCCACCCGGCGCAGCCACGAACTCGGCCCTAGACCCAGGTGAGGCCTGTCGGCCGGTGGCCCGCGCCCCTCCCGTCGCCGGGCCCGAGTCCCCTCCTCTTCTCTCGCCCGGCCTGGGTCCTTTTCAGTCCCCTGGCCTGGGTCCTCTTCCGTCGCCCTGTCTGGGTCCCTTTCACTCCCGGCCCTGGGTCCCATCCTATCACCCGTCCTGGGTCCCTGTCACTCCCCGGTCCTGGGTCCCCTCCTCTCACCCGGCCAGGGTCCCTTTCACTCCCCGGTCCTGGGTCCCTGTCACTCCCCGGTCCTGGGTCCCCTCCTCTCACCCGGCTTGGGTCCCTTTCACTTCCCGGCCCTGGATCCCCTCCTCCCTCCCAGCCTGGGTCCCTGTCACTCCCTGGTCCTGGGTCCCCTCCTATCACCCATCCTGGGTCCCTGTCACTCCCCGGTCCTGGGTCCCCTCCTCTCACCCGGCCTGGGTCCCTTTCACTTCCTGGTCCTGGGTCCCCTCCCCTGGGTCCCCCTTGCTTGCCTTGCCGGGCCTGAGTCCCCTCCCCTCACCAGGCCTTGATCCCTTTCACTTCTTGGCCTTAGGTCCCCACCCTCCCAGGGCCGCAGCTCTCTCCTGTTGCAGGCCAGACTGTGGTGTTTTGGGAAAACACCTAGAGTAAAACCCTTGAGTCTTCATATACAAGTGATAGGAAAGCTGGGAGCTCCGGTTCCCCTGTCTCTGGGCAGTTTTCGTCCGTTTGGATCCCTCTGACCGAGTTCTCCAGGGTCCTGCAGTCTGTGGTCATCTCCCTCCGGCGCTTGCTGTCCTGAGCTCCGGTGGTGGGCGTCCCAGATGGCACCCTACAGGCGTTGGGGACCGTGCTCCCTCCTGTTGAGTTCCCCCTCTGGCCAGAAACTCAGGTTTCTGTTTACAGAATCGGTGATAGTTCCTTAAGTATTCTGACGGGAGGATGACGTTTATTAGCAGAAAGTAAAGGTGATGACCCCATCTCGGGATCTCAGGGCTAACCGACGGGGTCTACACCGATGGCTTCTGTCTGGAGTCCTGGCCTCGCAGCTGAGGAAGGCGGGCCCCGGGAAGGGCCGCCGGTGGTTGAGAGCGCACAGGGGGAGGCAGAGGCCATGGGGGCTGCAGGCCTCCCGACACCAGGCCTGGCTTTCCCTCCGTCCTTCCTCATCTCCTTGAGAAAGTTTCAGCCGCCATCTTGAGAAAATAGCACGCGGATTTGTGCAGCTACACTGCCAGCCCTCTGCCAGATAGCTGCAGGACACCGAGACTGCGCACGCCCAGATGCTAAAGCTAAACGGTGTGTGTGTGGCCGGTGGTGTATGGGGCTGTGAGGTTAGGGTTTGGAGCGCCTCCCCCCCCTTTTTTTTTTAAAGACTATTTGTTTTTGAGAGAGAGAGAGAGGCACTTGCATTCTCCCACAAGCAGGGGAGGGTCAGAGAGAGAGGGAGAGAGGGAATCCCAAGCAGGCCCAACGCCGGGCTTGATCCCACCAACCCATTAGATCATGACCTGAGTCAGAATCAAGAGTTGGATACTTAACTCCCTGAGCCACCCAGGCGCCCCTGAAGTCATTTTTTAGACTTATAAAAAATGACAAAACTAGGGGCGCCTGCGTGGCTCAGTCGGTTAAGCGTCCGACTTTGGCTCAGGTCACGATCTCACGGTTAGTGGGTTCGAGCCCCGCGTCGGGCTCTGTGCTGACAGCTCGGAGCCTGGAGCTGCTTCAGATTCTGTGTCTCCCTCTCTCTCTGACCCTCCCCTGCTGATACTGACTCTCTCTCACAAAAATAAATAAAAACGTTAAAAAAAATTTTTTTTAACAAATAAAAGGTAAACCTATACCATTCGCTTCAGCTCCCTGATGTTCGTAGCTTGCGTAGTCACTGTAAGTAGGACAACCTGGGGTGTTCATCGTTCAGTTTGCAGGCCTGACTGGGTTTCCTGTATTGTTGTCTTTGTCCCTCTGTCTGTCAGTCAGGGTTCGGCCGATACTTTGGATTCCAGCCCAGGGTCGGCAAACCACATCTTGCCAGCCAAATGCAGCCCCCATCTTGTTGTTCAAAATCTTGCAGGGTCCGTAGCTGTTGAGTGTTGGGGAGACCTTATGGCTCACAAGCCTCCCCTGTAGTCTGCGGCCCTTTATGGATATCTGCTGACCCCATGTCTACCTTCTTGCTTGGAACTCCCTTCTGATAGTGAGGAACCAGACCCTCCTTAGCCACGGCGTGTCCAGGTGTTTGCTGACTCCTGGGGCAGATGTAAGCAGCGTCAGGATCGCTCACCTGTAGAGGCCGGGCGGTCACGGGCTGGTTCTCCCTCACTCCTGGTGCTGCTGTTGTCTCGGCCGTGTTCCACCTGGAAGGTCTTCCCCCATCGTTCTGTTTATTTACTTATTTTTTAGTATGTGAAGCACATACACGTTTCTTTTCTTTTCTTTAATGTTTATTCATTTTTGAGAGACAGAGAGACAGCGCAAGCGGGGGTGGAGCAGAGAGAGGGAGACTCGGAATCCGAAGCAGCTCCAGGCTCCGAGCTGTCAGCACAGAGCCCGACGCAGGGGCTCGAACCCACGAACCGTGAGATCCTGACCTGAGCCGAAGTCAGACACTTAACCGACTGAGCCCTCCAGGCGCCCCCTGCAAACATGTTTCTGAAAGTCAGAACATAAGAGTGGTGTTCAGACGTGTTTCTCCCTGTGCTGGCCCTCTGTCCATTCTTCTGTTCATCTTCCACATTCCACCCCCAGTGGGTAACTGAGCTCATGAGTTTCTGCTTTATTCTTTATGTCGTACATGTGAGCAGATACTTGTATATTGTATCACAGCGTCTATAAGGAGTGTATTAAAGCAGTGATTTTGTTTCATTCAGATTGACTTTCTGGCATATTATGTGTGCTACAAATTAATAAACTTGTATAACTGAATAACTAAAACTGACAGTTGCAGATAACTCATCAGTGTCAGACCCAGCAGCACAGACTTCATGTGTATTGTTCTATCTCACTCTTATTGTAGCCTGAGAGGTAGAGCTGTTATTATATCTGTTTTATAGATGAGGAAAGTGAGGCTCAGAGTTTACGTAACAGTTACTGGTATGATGTGACCGAATTGTTTGTTTCGGGCTTGCTTGGTTGCAGGGACAAAACCCCCTCCAAACTAGCCCAGGTTAGAAAGGAAGCTTTAGAGCAAAGACACAGGAGTGGTATGAAAACTGGACTTTTATAGGAGTGGATGCGGCTCCTCTTTATTCGTAGCACCTGCCCCACGTGTCCTGACCCCTTACATGTGACTGTGACCTACTTTGTGCCTTTCATATCAGTGTCCCATCACTGAGCCACCTTTGTTACTCTTGTATCGAAGTATGTGAGGAATCTGCTTGGGTGCCCGCCCTAGGTGGGGTCCTGTGGTCAGTAGGCCCTCCCCTTCAAGGTTTGGGGGCGGTGCGGTACAGTCATTATTTAAAAGGCCATTATCCCCTTTGCAAATAAGTAATGGCCAGTTTTGAAATTTTGGAGTTGGGTGTGGAGAGGTGGCATTAAAAGTTTAAAAGAATTTGTAATGTTTGTATTATTTTTGGGAGAGAGAAACAGAATTGGAAGCAGGCTCCAGGCTCTGAACTGTCAGCATAGAGCCCAAAGCGGGGCTCAAACCCACGAGTCGTGAGATCATGACCTGAGCTGAAGTCAGATGCTCAACCAACTAAGACACCCGGGTGCCCTGGCATTAAAAGTTTTTTTAAAAAAGAAATTCACAGAAAAGATAGAGTAATGCAAGAACTCCTTGCTTGTAGCCATCATGCAGCTACAGCGAGTATTAATATTTTTGTGAATTTTGTTTTATATAAACTGTCACTGCCTCCCTCCTTTGCTCTCCTGCTAGAATAATTTATTTTTTATTTTTTATTTATTTTTATTTTTTATTGATTTATTTTGAGAGAGAGAGAGCAGGTGCACAAGCAGGGGAGGGGCAGAGAGAGGGTGAGACAAAATCCCAAGCAGGCTCCACACCATCCGAGCTCGATGTGGGGCTCGAACTCATGAACTGTGTGATATCACGACCTGAGCTGAGATCAAGAGCTGGAAACCTAGCCGACTGAGCCCCCCAGGAGCCCCCCTGCTAGAGTGTTTTAAAGTCAATCCCGGATGTCCCATCATTTCATCTATAAACACCTCTTAAAACCCTCTGCTCCTGGGTCTCATTGATGTGTCCGTGTGTGCACTCGTTTCTTCTCCTCCAGGAGTTTCTCTTTCCCCCTTCTGCCCCTCAGACCCCGCCTTAGGCTCACTGCCTTCGGGTTCGCACCTCGTTCCACCTGGTTTGTTATTGGTCGTAGAGCTGCCATCTGTGCTTACGACTTCCGCATCCGTTTCCCACTCTGTTAAGGGGTTTCTGATGCTCCGTGCTGAGTCTCCATCTCTTCTAGCTCTAGCATTCTCTCCTCCGGTGAGGCCGCTCCTAGGCGTCTGGACCAGCCGCCGAGTCACCCGAGGCCGACTGCCGGGCCGCACGCCCTCCCCACGGCGTCTGGTGCATCCGGCCTCCCGGCCTCCGGTTTCTCTCCTGTGCTCGTTTCCAGCCCCATTATGGCAGCACCCGTCTCTGCCCCACTGTCTCTTCCTTCTCCCCGACTCCTGCTGACCTCGCTTCAGCCTGTGTCCTAGGGTTACCTGCTGCTTCTCCAGCGGTGTTGAGTAGAGCTCCTGCCCCAGTCCGGATGCACTTGCTGCGTGGCTGTGGGACTCCTGCAAGTTACGTGGTGTCTCTGTGATCCAGGTTCTTCACCTGTAACGTGGGGTGAACAGTGGTGATACCTGCCACACAGAGAAATCCTGCCGCTTAAATACTTTGTGCAGTGCGCTTACCCCGGAGCCAGGCACGTGAAGAGCCCCCCAGAACATTAAACATTAGCTACTTAGTATTAGCAGAGTGACTGCCAGAGCTGTCTGTGTCTCCTCTGGTTAAATCTTTGCATAATTTTCCTTTGCTTATGGAATAAAGTACAAATGTGTCTGTAGGATGTATCTCTAGAGTTGGATTTTGACTGGATATTGTTCAAGTGCCTTCCTTGGTTTGTTCCAAATTATACTCTAAGTAGCAACAAATGAGCTGCCCCTTCCCCCAGTGTGCTTACCTACCTAGAGAGTTAGCGTGATGTGTCACATATTAGTACCAGATTCTAAGATTCTTATCCAAAATAGCCACAAGTTGCTTATCTTAATTTGGTTAGATTATGATTAATTTGGAAACAATTTCAGAAAGCTCTCGTAGAGGGTTCACAGACTACCAAAAATATGGACAGACACTGGCTTGAAATGATACTGAAGCCAGCATTTTTGTCACGTGTGTTTTTTGTTTTGTTGCTCATAAGCGAAAATGTACTTATCTCCATCAAATTTATTCTTGGGCCTAGGTGAGATGACAATGGACGCCATCTTGGCTCGATTGAAACTCCTGAATCCAGATGACCTTAGAGAAGAAATTGTGAAAGCTGGATTGAAATGTGGACCCATTACATCAACCACAAGGTTCATTTTTGAGAAAAAACTGGCTCAGGCTCTGTTAGAGCATGAAAGAACACTGCCTTCGCATCCTCCTGGCCACAACACGTCAGAAGCTGCAGCCATAAGCCAGGATGCACAAAGAAATTTGAAGTTGGCCCTAGGGAGCCAACCTGAGCAGGTCGGCTTGTCTGAGGACAGAGATTTTGGTTACAGTGTGGGCCTGAATCCTCCAGAGGAAGATGTCGTGATGTCTAAGACCTGTTCTCTGCCCTTCGGAGCCGCCACTGGGGTCAACGGCCACAAAGCCGTGGCAACAGCCTCTGCAGAGCCACCTCTGTACTACGGGGTGTGCCCGGCGTATGAGGACACCCCGGCAAGAAATGGTAATGTGCAGGGCACCTGGTGTTTCTCACATGGGGTAGATGGACAGCAGGGGAAGGCAATTTTGAAAATCACAAACCAGAGAGAAGATTTTAGTCACCATAATCGCATCACCTCAAATGAGCCATCGTCAGCATTTTTACATACAATTTTGCTGGATCATTTGTAAATCTGCATGTGAATTTATTTTTTTTATTTTTTTTTTTATTTATTTCTAGGAGAGAGAGAGACAGCGTGAGCAGGGGAGGGTCAGAGAGAGAGGGAGTCACAGACTGAAACAGGCTCCAGGCTCTGAGCTGGCAGTCAGCACAGAGCCTGAGGCGGGGCTCGAACCCACGAACCACGAGATCATGACCTAAGCGAAAGTCGGACGCTTAACCGACTAAGTCACCCAGGCGCCCCCTGCATATGAATTCTTAAAAAGAAAATTAGATTCTGTGAGACATGCTTCACTTGCAAGTAGTTTTTGGTTGGCTACCATTTGTTGATTAATCTTCTCCCTCTTTTTTTTTTTTTTTATTCAACATACCCTGAACACCTTTTAGGTTAATGTAAATAGCTAATGCAGCTATAAATAATTTTCAACATCAAAGAAGTCCAATTAAAAAAATTTTTTTTAATGTTTTATTTATTTCTGAGAGAGAGAGAGACAGCATGAACAGGGGAGGATCAGAGAGAGAGGGGGAGATACAGAATCTGAAACAGAGTCCAGACTCTGAGCTAGCTGTCAGCACAGAGCCCGACATAGGGCTTGAACCCATGAACTGTGAGGTCATGACCTGAGCCAAAGTTGGACACTTAATCGACTGAGCCACCCAGGTGCCCTAATTTTAATTGTTTGTTTGTTTATTTT
This sequence comes from Proteles cristata cristata, assembly GCA_017311185.1. Lineage (NCBI taxonomy): Eukaryota > Metazoa > Chordata > Mammalia > Carnivora > Hyaenidae > Proteles > Proteles cristata. The sequence goes on along the minus strand of JAESUZ010000041.1, from coordinate 122,573 downwards.
TCATGTTTTATTTCTGGGAGAGAGAGAGACAGTGTGAGCAGGGGAGGGTCAGAGAGAGAGGTAGACACAGAATCTGAAGCAGCTCCAGGCCCTGAGCTGTCAGCACAGAGCCCAACGTGAGGCTTGAACCCACGAACCGTGAGATCATGACCTGAGCCAAAGTGGGACGCTTAACCGATGGAGCCACCCAGGCGCCCCAAGAATTCCAATTTTAAACAAGGCTAGGCAGCATTAGGAAGAATTAATGGAAGCGTGATGTCGATCAGAATATCAGAAATCCAGACTATCACTATTGTGATGTCATTTGTGGTGGTACCCCAAATAGGAGGTTAGACATATGTACCATGAGTAGAACAGAGTGTTTTGAGAGAGAGCATGCGTGAGTAGGGGAGGGGCAGAGAGACTTGGGGACAGAGGATCTGAAGTGGGTTTTGCTGACAGCCAACAGACCTGTGTGGGGCTCGAACTCATGAACTGCAAGTTTATGACCTGAGCCAAAGTCAGACATTTAACTGACTGAGCCATCCACATACCCCAAGAATTTTGTTTTAATATTTGTTTTACTCTGAGAGAGAGTGTGTGTACACTGAGTAGGGGAGAGGCAGAGAGAGAGGGTGAGAGAGAATCCACGCTGTCAGTATTGAGCCTGACTTAGGGCTCAAACTCAAACTGAGATTATGACCTCAGCCAAAATCAAGAGTTAGATGCTTAACTGACTGAATCCCCAAGGTGTCCCTCAAACATAAGAATTTAAAAAAAAAATTTTTTTTAATGTTTTTATTTATTTATAGAAGAGAGAGAGAGAGAGAGAGACAGCGTGAGCAGGGGAGGGTCAGAGAGAGAGGGAGTCACAGACTGAAACAGGCTCCAGGCTCTGAGCTGGCAGTCAGCACAGAGCCCGACGCGGGGCTCAAACCCACAAACCGCGAGGTCATGACCTAAGCGAAAGTCGGACGCTTAACCGACTAAGCCACCCAGGCGCCCCAAACATAAGAATTTTTTAAAGAAGATTTAGTGACACTAGAAATGATCATGATGCAATTTCTTTCTTTTTCCCCCTTGGTTGTGCTAACTTTATTACTTTTTTTTTTTTTTTACAAATAGTTTATTGTGAAGTTGGTTTCCATGTAACACCCAGTGCTCATCCCCACAAGTGCCCTCCTCCATGCCCATCTCCCCCCCCCCCCCAACACCCATCAGCCCTCAGTTTGTTCTCAGCATTCAAGAGTCTCTCATGGTTTGCCTCCCTCCCTCTCCCCCACTATTTCCCCCCTTCTTCTCCCCCACGGTCCTCCGTTAAGTTCCTCCTAATCCTCCTATACGTGCAAACATATGGTATTTGTCCTTCTCTGCCTGACTTATTTCGCTCAGCATAACACCCTCAAGGTCCATCCATGTTGCTACACAGGCCAGATTTCATTGTTTCTCATTGCCATGTAGTATTCCATGGTATAGATAAACCACATCTTCTTGATCCATTCATCCGTTGATGGACACTTAGGCTCTTTCCATGTTTTGGCTATTGTGGAGAGTGCTGCTATGAACATTGGGGTACATGTGCCCCTATGCATCAGCACTCCTGTAACCCTTGGGTAAATTCCTAGCAGTGCTATTGCTGGGTCCTAGGGGAGTTCTAGTGTTAGTTTCCTGAGGAACCTCCACACTGTTTTCCAGAGGAGCTGCACCAGGTTACATTCCCCCCAACAGTGTAGGAGGGTGCCCGCTTCTCCACGTCCTCACCAGCATCTAGAGCTCTCTGATTTGCTCATTTTAGCCACTCTGACCGGTGTGAGGTGGTATCTCAGTGTGGTTTTTTTTTTTTTTTTTTTTAATTTCTAGGAGAGAGAGAGACAGCGTGAGCAGGGGAGGGTCAGAGAGAGAGGGAGATACAGACTCTGAAGTTGGCTCCAGGCTCTGAGCTGGCAGTCAGCACAGAGCCCGACGCGGGGCTCGAACCCACGAACCGCGAGATGATGACCTGAGCGAAAGTCGGAGCTTAACCGACTAAGCCACCCAGGCGCCCCAATGTGGTTTTGATTTGTATTTCCCTGATGAGTAGGGATGCTGAGCATCATTTCATGTGTCTGTTGGCCAGGTCATGGTGCAAGTTCTACTTATTTTTTAATCTTTATTATAAAAGTTGCTTTTTGTAAAAATTATATACAAAATACATACACTGTATATCAGTATGTAAAGTAAAAGTGAAATTCTTTCCTCCTCCTCACCCTAATTTTACTCACTATAATTAACCACTTTGTAACTGCTTTGGTGCATCATTCCTGATCCTCTTGTTTTATATGTGTGTGTGTGTGTGTGTGTGTAAATTTTTATTTTTAATATATTTTTATTTAAATTTAATGTAGTTTCATATATAAATGTACTTTAGTTTCATAAAAACAGTAAATAGAAGTGTTGGGTCAAAAGGTATACATTTTTAGTTTTTTTAATTATTTTGTGTGTGTGAGAGAGAGAGTAGGGGAGGGTCACAGACTGAGAGAGAGGACCCCGAACAGGCTCTGTGCTGTCAGCCCCATCGTGGGGCTCGAACTCATGAACTGTGAGATCATGAGCTGGGCCAAAATTAAGAGTCAGATGCTTAACCAACTGAACCACCCAGGTGCCCCAAAAGGTGTTCATTTTTAAAACTTTCAAAGCCATTGCCTTCCAAAAGGTGTTAGCCATTACTGTGTTTGAGAGAATAACTTTTCCAGTCTCTCTACAGTATTGAACTCAAGGTTTAATATCTATAAAAAGGGAAGTCTTGCTTCCATTCTGTCAGCCATACTGCGTGTTAATGAACTTTCCTTTTTATCTTTTGAATAACGGAAACCTCTTAGAGATCAGTTACTTTTTTTTATATGGTTTATTGTATGAATCTTTTGGTTTATTATTAATTGTATTATTATTTTATTAATTGAATTATTGATTGTATGAATCTTTTTGGTCATATCTACTGACCATTTTTATTGGGCAATGGACATTACTCTTCTGTTATATTGGTTAAATTTATTTCCTCCCCATTAAAAAAAATTTTTTTCTCCCCATTTGTCATTTGTATTTTATGTATTTTTGAGAGTCTCAAACTTGATTGTGATAGTTCACCTACAGAATTTTATTTTTTTTTTAATGTTTTTTTTATTTATTTCTAGGAGAGAGAGAGAGAGACAGCGTGAGCAGGGGAGGGTCAGAGAGAGAGGGAGTCACAGACTGAAACAGGCTCCAGGCTCTGAGCTGGCAGTCAGCACAGAGCCCGACGCGGGGCTCGAACCCACGAACCGCGAGATCATCACCTAAGCGAAAGTCGGACGCCTAACCGACTAAGCCACCCAGGCGCCCCCAGAATTTTAATATCTTTATGTAATAGGAACTTTTCCTTTGTATTCTGGGTTTCTTGGCACACTTAGAAAGGCATTCCCCCCAAATTGTTTAAAATTCTCTTACATTCTTTGCTAACATAGTCATAATTTTTAACTTGCAGTTTTTGTTACTATTTTTATTTAGAATATTAATCCAGGAGTTTTATTTTTCAGTACGAAATCATATCTTTATGCAATAAATTGCACATGTGTATAAAATACACATTGTTGGGGCGCCTGGGTGGCTTAGTCGGTTAGGCGTCCGACTTTCACTTGGGTCATGATCTCGCGGTTCGTGGGTTCGAGCCCCACGTCGGGCTCTGTGCTGACTGCCAGCTCAGAGCCTGGAGCCTGTTTCAGTCTGTGACTCCCTCTCTCTCTGACCCTCCCCTGCTCATGCTGTCTCTCTGTCTCCTAGAAATAAAAATAAAAATATTAAAAAAAAAAAATACACATTGTTTATATCCATGCCCATGGGTATGATCAATCTCATTGTGTTGTTTTGACTCCCTAAGGCCCTTTTTCTTCAAGAATGTCTTCAGCTCAGGTCATGATCTCATGGTTTGTGAGTTCAAGCTCTATATCGGGCTCTGCGCTGACAGCAGATCCTGTCTCCCTCTCTGTCTGCCCCTCCCCTGTGCATATGCGCACCTCTCCATCTCTCAAAAAGAAGTCAACATTTTTAAAAAAATCTTTAAGATTAAAAACCTGAAATATTGGGGTGCCTGCCTGGGTCAGTTGGAGGAGCATGCGACTCTTAATCTTGGGGTTGTGAGTTCAGGCCCTATCTTAGGTGTAGACGTTACTTAAAATCTTTAAGAAGCAAATCTGAAATACTAATAGGAGAGAAATCAGACAGCTGGTAATGGTTGTTTATTATGAAACTCCGGGTCTTCGTGTGTGTGCTCGGTGACGATGAGTCCAGTTACTCTTCTATGATTTCCCTGTCACTTTTCCTACACAGAGAGGATTCTCGTTTACGAAGATAAAAAGGAAGCACTGCAAGCTGTCAGAATGATCAAAGGATCTCGATTTAAAGCTTTTTCAAGTAGAGAAGATGCTGAGAAATTTGCTAGAGGAATTTGTGATTATTTCCCTTCTCCAAGCAAAGCCTCTTTAGCGCTTTCTCCTGTGAAGACAGCACCGCTCCTGAGCACTGGCGGGCTGAAAGGTGAGTTAACACAGCAGGGCGCTTGCTGGCCCTGCCGTCGGGATCGCCCCCGGCGGTTTCTGGTGCCTTCTTTCCTGATGAGTTGTAACTGGTTTTCTCCTCCTTTGAGAGAAGTCCAGTTTGCCAGGAAGTAGAAGGCTGAGACCCAGGCCATGGAATAGCCGAAGGAGAGTGGGTCAGTCCCCTGCTCTGGGAAGGACCGGGGACCCTGAGGGTAGAGGCAGTGGGGCGTGAGTGGGCCCTGAACCTGACAAAGTCGCCGTTGGCCCTTCTCGTCTGCCCCCTCTGTCCCCCTCTCTCCCTGCTGCCCGTGGGGTCCTGGAGCTTTTCTAGGTGCTGAGACCTGTCCCCTTCCCGCCTGAAGCCACACGTACTTCCAGGACAGCGGCGCCTGCTGTGGCCCAGAGAGTTCTGCAGACGCGGGGCTGGCCTGCGGGAGCCTGTGGGGTCCGACCACACTGGTTCCAGCTCCAAACAGGGCTCTTGTAAGCGGCCTTTTTGGCCGGCTTTGTGTGAAACCCCGGCAGCCTCTGGCCGTGGCCCTCGCCCTGCCCTGTCCCCTCCCGGAGCCCACAGCCGCGCTGCTGCCCAGGCGGGCTGGGGCACCCCGGGAAGCTGCCCTCTCCCTGTGGACATACGGTCTTCGTCGAAAGCCGCGCCGGCCCGTTTTCCTGCTTATACAGGTGCTTTGTAGATGGAACTGCAGTAGTGTCGACCACTTACAGGTTTTCCTCTTTGCAGTTTGCGAAAATACTCAAGAGATTGTTTTCAGACATTCTCAGGTGTTGTAATTAACAACAACGGCAAATACTCTCGCTCTTTCTGCCTTCGTGGGCGAGCCCCTGGCACGTGGAGGTTGCTGTGTGCGCGCAGCGGGTGCCCGCAGCCCTCCTCACGCGGCCTTTGCCAGCTACCTCCCGCTCGGGCCCTTTTGTGCTTGCACTGCTGTGGTGGCGTGTTCGTGCCCCGCCGCCGGCCAGGGCACACGCCCTTGCGCTGTTCGTGCCGATTCATTCTTACTCGTTACTCCCAAGTAGGTGATAAACTTCTGTGGGGGCGATTTCTGTGGCTCTCAGCGTAGCACATAGTGGGTGATGAGAAAATGTTTGTGAAGTTAAATGATCTTAAATTCTATCTCTTAATGATAGATGGTTTGTACTCACCTGAGTCAGAAACTGTAAACAAAGAGCGAGCCAACAGTTATAAAACCCCCCGTACTCAAGATCTCACTGCCAAACTTCGAAAGGCTGTGGAGAAGGGAGAGGAAGATACCTTTTCTGATCTCACCTGGAGTAACCCCCGGTATCTGATTGGTTCAGGGGACAATCCCACCATCGTGCAGGTAAGCCTGCTTCCAGCACCGTTAACATCTAAAGGCTCTTCCCATTGCTGGAAACGAAGCTGATATCTGCAGTTTTCTTACAGGAAGGATGTCGGTACAACGTTATGCATGTTGCTGCCAAAGAGAATCAGGCTTCTATCTGCCAGCTGACCCTAGAGACTCTGGAAAACCCCGAGTTTATGCGGCTCATGTACCCGGATGATGACCAGAACATGCTGCAACAGCGTATCTGTTACATCGTCGACCTGTACCTAAACACACCTGACAAAGCGGTGAGTGCGCCCTGGGAGAGGTCACGGCCAGCCTGGCAACAGGCCTGGTGTCCCCCGTGTGCACACGGAGGGTGGAATGGGAGATGCACGTTCATTGCACTCAGCCGCCTTCGATGCGGGGTCCATTCACACACAGGAGATCTCTCCCCCAGCCAGGGTGCACGTGGGTCTCAGCTGTGACCAGAGCTGCCACAGGGACACGCCCCCTCCTGGCCTTTGCCAGGGGAGACCTGAGTTGGGCTTTGATAGGAGGCTGAGCCAACCCCAAAATCTATGTGTATCTGTTTTGTGTGTATCTTTTTTTTCCACTTAATGTAAGGAATCTTACCTGTGGAGTTAAAAATCTCAATGGGTTGGTTTTTAATGGTACATAAGGCTTATGTAAGAATTGTTAAAGCAGAACAATTTCACATAGTTCTGCAAGTCAGAACCCAGCGATGGCGTACAGCCAAGACCCGTAAGCCCCGAGCAAGCCTAGGAGTCGGGGACGTTGTGGTCGGCCGGGGAGAGAATAAGAGGAGTGTGCTCGAGGGGCTTGACTGCCTGTTGCGTGACACGTGCTGAACGGGACTCCTCGAACTCCACAGTTGCAGCACAAGGGTAGCTTTTAAATTAACAAGAGAGAAAAGGGGGAGTAAGACACATTTGGCCAATCTGGCACAATTCTAAAAGGAGGTACGGAAGAAAGCAGTGATTATACGGAACCATTAGTAACTGTGAAAGAAGACAGAGGGACACAGTTCTGTGCATTCGACTCTGTGCATTAATAAGGAAGAGTTCCTGACTGAATTAGTACCATCAGGAAGCGTGACTTGAAAGATGAAACAGAAGTATGTGCCCTACAGAAAATACGTGTACAAAAAATGTGCACATGCACATTCACAGGGAGCACTTAATACATTTCTGAAATTAGATGTTACAGGACATCTTTGAGTATAACTAAGAGTAGGAATCAAAGTGTCGGACACACGTATGTGGCTCAGCAGAGCCCAGCGCGGGTGAGAAGCACCCAGAGCCTGCCGACTGGGCAGGAGAAGCTCCCAGTGGGAATGCGGGGAGAGGCGAGAGTCAAGTTTGCAGGGCTTCGAGCAGGTTAGAGCCGGATGTTCTGTGGTGCGAGGGAGAGGGGCGGCCGAAGGGTGCCGGCCGGAAGGTGCGGAGTGAACACCCCGCCCCGCTGTGCGACGACCCGAGTGCCCCTGCCTCTGCAGGCCTAGCACGGGAGGTCAGACCGTGAACGGATCTCGGGCCACAGGGCCAGTCTCCGGGGCAGCATGATTCCAGACAGTCCTAATGCAGAGAATGCAGCACATCTGGGAAAGGCAAGCCTGTTTTGGTAACTGAAGCTGTACCGGAACACAAACCCGCTTGTTCTTTCCGTGTCCCTGTGGCCGCAGACCCGAGTAGAGCAGGGTGGCTGGCCCTTGGCTGAGGCAGCTCGCCAGCCCGGACGACAGGGCAGGGCATGGTCAGCGCCGCTGCGGGCAGACACCCAGACCTCTCCAGGTCCGTGTGGGAAGTTGTGCGGCGTAATGCGGTGGTCCTAGAGGTGTGGACCAGGGGGTGGGTGCTGCCTGGAGGATATTTGTTCCCACAGGATTACTTGGGTCACCTCTGGGGGTGCACAAGGTGGCCGTGTGAATGCAAGCGGCAAGGCCCACAAGGAGTCTCAGGAGCCTGCTCTCGAGGCTGAGGGGAGGCCGGCACGTGGAGGGAGGGGACTTGAGAGCTGGGACGTGCTATCCTTGGTAATCACAGGCGACCTCGGGACTGAGCTCCTGGCCCTGGTTGGTGGGGGTGGGTTCTGTTTCGGATGCGCTGCATTTGAGCCCGTGGCCATCCAAGTGAGGATGCCTGGACGAGGCGGCTCCACGGCGTTTGGGGTCAGGGACGCTGTTTCCTGAAGGCTCGCTGATCTGTAGGCTTCAGTGGAGGGTATCTGGGTAGCACTGAGTAGTGTCCTGAGGTCAGGAGTGGAGAGTCTCATTTACTGTGTGTGATATTAGCTGTGAGAGATTTGGGTGCAGACCAAGTTCACAGACTTTATTTTATTCTGAGTTTTGTGTCCATCTCTGTACTTCACCTTTTGAGCATTGATCATATGACTTTGTACTGGGCCCTGAATTGTTAAGACTGCAGTTTATTGAGCAGGTATTATGCCCCAGCTCACTGGTAAGCTTCCCTTGGGCCTGGGTACCTGTAACTGGGGTGCTGGGCTGGCCTCCAGCCCTGGTTTAAAGTGAGGGTAAGTGCTAACACGCCAGTTATTTCCCAGTTATAAAAACAATGTCTTTCTATAGTCTTTTATTTTTGAGCTTTTTTGTTTGTTCTGCTAAATCTCTGTTTTTATCTTAAAGCAACCTTAAGGAGCAAAGAAACATAAATATTCTTCCTCTGCACCTCTCTCAGGGCTATGACACACCGTTGCATTTTGCTTGTAAGTTTGGGAATGCAGATGTGGTCAACGTGCTTTCTTCACACCCTTTGATTGTAAAAAACCCAAGGAATAAATATAATAAAACTCCTGAAGATGTAAGTATCTTTTTTTGTTTTAAGTTTATTTACATTTTTGAGAGAGCATGTGTGTGTGTGTGTGCATGTGCTCACGAGTAGGGGAGGGTCAGAGAGTGAGAGAATCCCAAGCAGGTTCCACACTACCTCCAGAGCCCGACGTGGGGCTCGTCTCACAAACTGTGAGACCGTGACCTGAGCTGAAACCAAGAGTTGGACACTTAGCCGACCGAGCCACCCAGGTGCCTCTGTAAGTATGTATTAAAGTGCTGTTACTATATAGTGTTAGACATGAAAATACACAAGATTATAGTTTCAGTCATAGCTGCTTGAAGTCACAGTAACTGTGTGAACGTGTTTGCCTCATGGGCACATCTTAGAACCATGATTACTGAGTAACATGCATAGCTCTTGGCTTTTTATCAAGTTTCCTCTGTGCGTACACACTTCAGTTGGCCAGGGAACTGGAGAACAGAGGTGATGATGATGATGATGATGGTGATGCTGCTGCTGATGGAGATGGTGGTAATGAGGAGGAGGGAGTGGGGATGATGGTGACGATGGAGCGAGGTGATGGTGATGGAGATGGTGGTGATGAGGGGGATGGGGATGATGGTGACGATGGAGGGGGTGATAGAGATGGTGGTGGTGAGGAGGAGGAGATGGGGATCATGGTGACGATGGAGCGTGGTGATGGTGATGGAGATGGTGGTGGTGAGGAGGAGGGTGGGGATCATGGTGACGATGGAGCGTGGTGATGGTGATGGAGATGGTGGTGATGAGGAGGGAGATGGGGATGATGGTGATGATGGAGGGGGTGATGGTGATGGAGATGGTGGTGATGAGGAGGAGGGGGATGGGGATGATGGTGACGATGGAGCGGGGTGATGGTGATGGAGATGGTGGTGATGAGGAGGAGGGGGATGGGAGTGATGGTGATGGAGATGGCAGTGGTGATGATGATGGTGGTAGTGATGGGGGTGAGGTTGGTGATGGTGGTGATGAGGGTGATGGTACTAAAAGTAGCTGACATGTGTTTAGTTCATTGTGTACAAGGTGCTGTCCTAAGCCCCTCCCAGATATTCTCAACTAACCTATACAAGCCTTGTTATGATTGATATTGGCAGTTTAGCAAAGTGTGCCTTAGAGAGGGCAGAGGTGAGGTGGGGAGGGAGGTGGACCTGACATACTGAAAGTGGGTGATTTGTACAGTGTATCAGAGCTGTTGGTGAGCCGACTTGGGTCAGCCAGGCCTTTGAAATGAATCTGTAAGGATCTTAATCTGGTAGCAGATGCCACCTGGCTAGTTGCTGTGGTTACAAAGATAGTGCCCATTTTCTATAGAAACTAGAATACACATAAAAAAATAAAATTTATCATTCTGTAACTCAGAAATTGCTGTTATTTTTCATGTGTGTGTCTGACTCAGCTGTTTGTGTGCACAGGTATGTATGTTTTTTCAACATAAGATGGTCTTTAGTAACTGGTATTCTTTTTAAATTAAAAGAAAAAAATTTTAAGGCTTATTTATTTTTGAGAAAGACAGCGCGAGCAGGGGAGGGGCAGAGAGAGAGGGAGACACAGAATCTGAAGCAGCTCCAGGCTCTGAGCTGTCAGCACAGAGCCTGACGCGGGGCTCAAACCACGAACTGAGGTGATGACCTGAGCCGAAGTCGAATGCTTCACTGACTGAGCCCCCAGGCGCCCCAGTAACTCATATCCTTAAAAGCATTTGCCTTTCCTCCCAGTCAGTTACGTGTTTTAAAAAATCGTTGCAGTACTTCCAGGGTATAGTTTAGTTTGTTTTTCTCACAAGCTGGCAGGAGATGGTATTTTTGTGGTTCCTTCCTTATTTGAAGGTTATTGTGGTTTTTTATCATTTCCACCAAAAATGTTCTTAGAACATCCTACAATTCTCTAAGGAAGAAAGTTGATTCCTGGAGTAGCAAGAATAAAACACTAAGTTCCGTGCTAAATAGGAACTCTGTTTTAACCCATCCAAGCAAGAGCAACCGACAGGCCCCAGGCGCTGGAGCCCATAGAGCTCAAACTTATAAGCGTGTGTGCCTCTTTGCCCTGACTGAACATGCCTTTCCTTGCGGAAAACTAGAAGTGTAGGGTAGCAAGAAGAAGGAAAATATAATTCACCCACAGGGTTTGTTTTTCTTGTCCTGACCCATGAAGCTTATTTATAGAACATTTTGGGAGAAAGATTATACTGTTCAACATGTGTTTTTGGTTGTGGGTTTTATGAAATATTCACCATTAGGACACTATCTTTGTTGTGTTAATCTTAACTTGCTTTTATAAAATCATTTTAATGGTAAGATGTTGTGACAAATTAAGATTTAGATTGTTCACATGCTGTGTCTTTTTAAAACAGGTCATTTGTGAAAGAAGCAAAAATAAGTCTGTGGAGCTGAAGGAGCGGATCAGAGAGCACTTACAGGGTGAGGGGGGCCTGGCCTGGCATCATGGGGAGCGGATGGCCTCTCAGGGTGACTGCCTGACGGTGGTCTTCTGCTTCCTGAACCCCCAGCTCACTGCCATCTTGTTGCTCACGGCATCACCCCGTAAGCTCCTTCCGTCTCGGGTCCCTGCTCCCTGGGAAAGGCCTGCAAGTTGGCAGAGGAGAGAGTGGGAAGGGCCCTTCCTGGAGCCCTTGGGTCGGGCGGCCAGGTGGTTTGTCACGGGCACCCCGTCGGCCCTTTCCTGTGCCGCCCACTGCGCCCGGCCCTGCTGCTCCTGTAGGGCCGCACCGTCCTCGCCTGGCTCCCTGGGCAGTCACCTCCTGCGGCCCCCACCCCCCGGCCCTGGGCTTAGCATTCTGGGTTGAATTGCAATGAGGCGTGGGGGTAGCCCTTCCTGATCAGGGCTTTGGGGGCTCTTCTCCGCCTTCTGGGCCTGTGTTTTGTGGTCAAGAGCTTTAGAAGCGTGAAGATGGCTGGTTTCAGAAAGGGTTTGTTGCTGGCGGCTTCTTCTAGGCTCTTTCCGGTATGTTCCAAAGGTGGCAGCACAGGTGCCTTTCCTTGCGTCTTCCGCTAGAAGTCTGGCAGCCCTGCGTGCTGTCTTTCCTTCCCTCTTAGTTTCTGTTACATCCGTTAAAAGCAAAGGTCAGCAGATGCCTGCCTGGCCGACCACCTCCTTTGCAGATGAAGTGTTACTGGCACACGGCAGCCACAGCTATCCGTCTGCATGTGGCATCTGGGCCCTTTCCTGCTACACCATCCCAGGTGACATCATCACACTCCACCATTGTTCTTTCCACATTTCACATGAGAGTGTCGGGTGATGCCAGGTCTGTCCAGAGGTGTGTGTTCAGTGATAGAAGATTGTATGGTAAGGGCACCTGGGCAGCTCAGTTGGTTGAGCCTCCAACTTACTTCAGGTCATGGTCTTGTAGTTCATGGGTTCAAGCCCCACATCAGGCTCTGTGCTGACAGCTCAGAGCCTGGAGCTGCTTCGGATTCTGGGTCTCCCCCTCTCTCTCCACCCCTTCCCCGCTCACGTTCTGTCTCTCTCAAAAATAAATAAACTTAAAAAATTTTTTTTTATTTAAAAAAAGTTAATAGTGGCACCTGGGTGGCTCAGCAGGTTAAAAAAAAAAAGTGAGAATCTAACTTTCTCTCTTTAACAAACCCTGGGCTCCCATTATGCTACCGTTGTTCACGCAGGCCCGGTCTTCATAGTACCTGGGAGTGAGGCCGTGTCTGCTGCCCTTCCTTCCGTCCCCTTATTTTCCCAGCAGAGGAAGACTGTGTGGCTGACTGAATCTCTGGCAAAAACTGGCCTCTGCCCCAGGTCCTCTGGCGCCAGAGCCTTTGCAGCCTTTTTAATCACTGAATGGTGACAGAGCCGTGCTGTTTCTCAGGCTGTTGACCAGCTGCCAGACAGCACTGAGGTGAGAATCTGCCCAGGCAGATGCCTTTAGCCTGCGTCTCCTCCTCCCAGGCCACTACTATGTGCCACTTCTGAGAGCTGAGGACACGTCGTCTCCGGTGATTGGGGAGTTGTGGTCTTCAGACCAGATGACCGAGACCTGTCACGTCGGCCATGGTGGAGGCGGCCCCAGAGACCCTGTTCTGACCCTGCGAGCCTTTGCAGGGCCCCTAAGCCCATCCAAGGTGAGCTACTGTGGAAGCTTCTGGAACCAGTTCCTGGCCATCCCCACCAGACATGCCAAGTGTTCCAGCTCTTGCTTTGTGTCTGGTCTTGAGACCAGGACTCATGGAGTCCTAGTGAGTTGGTGACCAGGTTTGAGGACATCTGGTGGAGAAACAAGAGCGTCTTAGCCCTGTTCCTCACCCGCTAGCCAGAGCAGATGTGGAGGTGAGCCCGTGCGTGAGAGAAGCGAAGTTTACCTGGGCTCACCCTCCTCCGCACCATCGTCACCTGGTGCCCCATCCGTGTCAGTACCTGCTGGTCTAGCCGGGCTGTCCGTTCTCATATTCCTGGATTTGTGTTGTCACTAAGGAACCTCCATTTGCAAACTGTGTAGTTCACCTTCTGGACTGAGGTATTTCATACACTGTGTGTCATCTTTTCCTCTTGTTAAAAATAATTTTAAAGGGGCACCTGGCTGGGTTGGTCAGTGAAGCATCTACCTCTTGATCTCAGCTTAGGTCTTGATGTCAGGGTCGTGAGTTCAAGACCCACATTGGGCTCTGCATTAACAGTGCAGAGCCAGCTTGGGATTCTGTCTCTCTTCCTCTCTCTCTGCTCCTCCCTTGCTTGTTCTTTTTCAAAATAAATAAATAAACTTAAAAAAAATGTTTTTTAAATTAAGGGGCACCTGGCTCGCTTGATGGGTGGGGCGTGCAACTCTTGATCTTGGGGTTGTGAGTTCAAGCCCAACACTGGCAACATTGAGTGTGGAGGTTACTTAAATATAAAATCTTTTTTGTTGTTTATTTTTGAGAGAGAGAGAGACACAGTGTGAGTGGGGGAGGGGCAGAGAGAAAGGGAGACACAGAATCTGAAGCAGTTCCAGATTCTTAGCTATCAGCATAGAGCCTCATGCAGGGCTTGAACCCACAAACTACGAGATCATGACCTGAGCCAAAGTCAGACCCATAACAGACTGAACCACCGAGGTGGCCCTACTTAAAAAATACCAAATCTGGAAAAAAAAACACAAAAAACACTTGACATGAGACCTACTGTCTTAACAAAATGTAAAAAAAAAAAGATAATTTTACTTATTTTTTGAAGTTTATTTATTTTGAGAGAAAATGCATGTAAGGAGGGGAAGAAGAGAGAGAGAGGGAGAGACAATCCTAAGTAGACTCTACATTGTCAGTGCAGAGCCCGACGTGGGGCTCAAACCCAGTAACCGTGAGATCATGACCTGAGCTAAAATCAAGAGCTGGACACTTAACTGAGCCACCCAGGCATGCCAAAAATAATAATTTTAGGGGCATCTGGGTGGCTCAGTTGGTTAAACATCTGACTTCGGCTCAGGTCATGATCTCATGGTTCGGGGGTTTGAGCCCTACATCGGGCTCTGTGCTGACAGCTCAGAACCTGGAGCCTGTTTCTGATTCTGTGTCTCCCTCTCTGACCCTCCTCTGCTCATGCTGTCTCTCTCTCTTTCTCTCTCTCTCTCTCTCTCTCTCTCTCAGAAATAAATAAAACATTAAAATAATAATAATTTTAAATAGTTCAGTTACAGAAGTATCTCCAAAAACAGGTGTTATTAGGATTAGATTCATTTGTGTTAAATAAGACTTAAGTGTGACCTAAAAACACGAGCATGCATTTCCTCTTGTGTGATGGGCAGGTTCCTCGAGGCTGAGCGTGGCAGCTTGGCAGTGTCGGCCTTGGGGTCCCGGCGGTCAGCTCTGGCTCCCAGCCCAGCCGGGGCCCCTGGAAGGGAGCAGGGCTGCACCCCACGGAGCCTTGCCAGGGTCCCGTCATGCTGCTGTGCGAGCGTGGCCCTGAGGCCTGTCCCGGGGACCAGACCGGAGGGCATGTCGCCCTGGGGGCGTGAGGAGGAGGGGGAAGGACGCTGGGAGGCTCTTGGCCGGTTCTGGAACGCAGGTGGTTCTGTACGTTCCCCTGTGACTTGGGTGCACACAGCTCCATCCATTTTCTCCTCAGGCAGAAGATTTCCGCAGGCTCTGGAAGACCCCACCTCGAGAGAAAGCGGGCTTCTTTCACAGTGTGAGGAAGATGGATCCAGAAAGAGGCATTGAGAGAGTGGGAAGGTACTTGCTGGCACAATGCGAGACAACACGGAGCTGAGCGGCAGTGTGCTGTATGCCACGTGCGTCTGTGTTGACGCCAGTTACAGCTGCCTTCAAAATACCAGTCCTGGGAAGCGCTCACTGGGGGACATAAAGCCTTTTCGTTGAGGTGTAATTCCCGTGAATGTCACCCCGCACGGAGGTCGCTCTTCGGGTGGGACTAGTGGGTAGCGTGTCCAGGTGTCACCGTGTTCTGTATGATGTGTCAAACAGAGGGGTCATCTTGGCAGTAAAGGAGGAAATAAAACACAAGAGGCGGGCGTGGCTAGAAACTACTAGTAAAAAGTACCCGAAAAACATTTTTCCCACAATCAAGATGCTGAATACAATGTCATCAAATAAGTCTTCACTGAGTTGTTTTAGAGCCTTTTCTCAAAATATATACCCTCCCCCCGCAGCCCCCTCCACATACATATTATATGCCCAGTTTTAGGTTTACAACTTGAACTCGAAAAATATTTCCAAATGTTTATGTGTTTGGCCAAAACCAGTCATCTGTGGCGTGAGCGGGATGGTCGGGCCTCCTTGCCATGATTTTCGTGCATTCAGTGTTAACAGTTACCGAGTGAAACCGCGCTCGCTCCCGGCCTGCTTCAGAAAACTCTAAGTGCTATCTTAGCTCCAAATTTAGGATAAAATGAAAGTCGTAACCAGGATTACAGGCGTTAGTTGGGTACTTCTAGCACAAGTGGCTGTTTTCTGTGTAGTCAACTCTGTTGAGTGTTTTTTCCGACTGGTTTTCTAACTGATGGATCGAACTTCTTCCTGCAGGGAGCTGGCTCATGAGCTGGGGTATCCCTGGGTCGAATACTGGGACTTTCTGGGCTGCTTTGTTGACCTGTCTTCCCAGGAGGGTCTGCAGAAACTAGAAGAATATCTCGCTCCCCAGGAAGTGCGCAATGATGCACAAGACTCGGGAGAAAACGAAGCCAGCCGTCGGGACGCCTCCGTGTCTGGTAAGGACGTGCAGGCACGTGTGGGTTCTCAGGACTTGGACCCTGTCCGGTGGCCCCGGACCGAGAAGTGCGTCCTTGTGAATGAGCGGCACCTGCTGCTCCTCGTGCTCGCAGCCCCCACCCCCGGTGTCCTAGCGATCATGAGAGGTGCCAGCCAGTGTCATGACTGCGTGTGCCTGCCCTTGACCTTGGAATCCTTCTCCTTTTCCTGCTCTTGTGCGCAGGGTGCTGGGCCCAGAGCTGTGGTTTCCGTTTGTTTTTTTCCGGGGAGCGGTGCGTCTGTTGTGGAGGCTGATGAGGCGGCCTTGAATGGGAGCCCGGTTTGTTGCTGGTCGCAGGGATCTGCAGCGCTGCTGTGTGACGTGTCGCAGACTGCATCACGCACGCCTCTGAACAGCTGTTCCTCTCCCTCGCAGGCCGTCGGAAGTGCAGCAATTCTATCTCTGTGAGGGCGTTTCTGGACGAAGATGATGACTTGAGCTTGGAAGAGATTAAAAATCGGCAAAACACGGCTCGAAACAACACCCGGCCCACACTTGGCACTTTTGGGGACTCAGAGTGTGACATCTTTCCTTTGGAGCGGGAGACCCACCTCATAGAAGCCTCCACCCTGAACAGTCCCCACGGCAGCAGGAATGGATTCTGTAGCCCCCTGAGCGGGGGCAAGGCGCTGGGGAGGGGGCGGCCGGAGGCCCTGTGTGGGGAGGAAGGTCTTCTCCCACGGGTCCCAGGCCTGACCGCTGAGTTCGATAAACTGAATTTGCAAGACCTAGGAAGTAACTTTTCTAAGACCCCAAATAAAAATACGAAAACTACAGAGAGGAAGAACCTGACATCAAGAAGGGATGCAGTGGAGAGTGACTTGTCGGAGCCACCTGCTGCTGACGCACTTAGCAATGAGCAAACGAGGACAGAAAGTGAAATGTCATGCAGAATCGCTAAGATGCGTCTGGGCCCTGACACTCCTGGGCACCGGCCACAGCACAGCTGTGGTTCCCTGTCTCCAGAGCCCTCGGGGCTCCCAGCTACGAAGGAACCCATCCAGAGGCTCTTCCTTTTTGGGTATGAGTCGGGGGGTGGGCGTGGGATGCCGTGGGTGGAGATGGGAGGTTGTGGGGTGAGGATGGACGTCGGAGGCCTTGGGGGTGGACATGAGAACGTGGGGGGAGATGTGGGAGCCCGTGGAAGGTCGTGGGGGGGGACCTGGGAGGTCGTGGGGACGGGGGTGGACGTGGGAGCACGTGGCGCTGTACTAATTCTCTTCAGTCTTTTTTCTGCGCACAACCTGGTTGGATGTGCGCTCTGTTTTTGATGAGTTTGTAGCTCTTGGTGCTTTTTGTGACCCTCCAAGCTGGTCTCCCTCCCAGCTCAGCCTGCCGTCTTGCTGTGCTGGGGAAACTGCACCAGAACTCCGTGCGTTTTAGGAAGAAAGACCGTCCTGCGGGAGTCTCAGCCTTCTGGTTGGTGACCTCAGGAGGTAGAAATGGTCAGAATGGCGTTTTCAGTGGGACAGTGTGTCCTCTCTGCCCCCACGGCCTTTGTCCTTGACGGCTCTCACGGCAGCTCTTCTGGCCGAACCCTGTGGTGGCAGCGAGGGACCAGCCGTCCGTGCTGCTGTCCTGCTCCTCTGCGCCTGCGACCAGCCCTTGAGTTCAGAATGTCGTGGTGCCGGATGTCTGTGTTTCTAATCATGGGTATTTCTGTTTTTTCTTTCCTTGTTTTCTGCCTGGCAGAGAAGAGCCATCCAAACTGGATCGGGACGTGTTGGCAGCTCTGGAGGGTACGGACGTGGACCCACAGCGGTACCCAGCCATCCACAGGTGGAAGAGCGCCGTCCTGTGCTTCTCCCCGTCGGACAGACAGAGGTCAGTGGGCCTGCAGCGTCACCTGTCTCATGTGGGGGGTGTTGGTGGCCAGTTTCAGAACGGTCTGGTTCTGATCCGCATGGCTCATCTGGGACACTCGCTGACGGGTCGGCCACGCTGACATGCAGCTGCCTGCACAGGCAAGGGGTCTGCAGCTTGGGGGGAAAGGGGACCAGGTGCTGCCGACAAGGTCAGGGTAGAGAATGGAAGCAGCCGGGGCTCCTGGTCAGGGCCCCGCGGGACTCGTGTGGAAGCGCACACGTGCCGTGAATCCACAGGGCTCGTGGGGCTGGGGTGCGGGGCCCATGTTGCCTTCTGTGCTGACAGACCTTTCTTGGTTTCCTCAGTTGGCCAAGCCCCTCGCTGAAAGGGAGGCTGGAGTGTCGGCAGCCGGATCTTGGGGGTCCCCACAGCTGCAGCCCAGGGAGGAGCCCCGGGAAACCCGGCCCCGCCCCGCCCTCCCCGGGCCTGAGCAGCCCTGGGCGCTATAGCCCCGCAGGTGGGGGCCGCCTCCGCAGGATGGCGCGCCCGGCCCAGCTCATGGCCTTGTAGGGGCTGCTGCGAGCTGCCGGGTTCTTTGACCTGTGTTTGTAAAGAAAGAAGGGTAACGTGTCTATTGCTAAAATTCTACCAAGAAGAATATATTCTGATTAATTTATTAGTTCTCATTTTGAGAGTTAAAAGAATTTTAGAAAATGCAAATTTTTTTGTATAAAATTTAATTCTCTGATGTTTTGGGAGAACTTGATGAAAGCGAACTCGGATACAGATTTTCTGAGAATTGTCAGTTGTGCCGATGCAGACTTGAGCTCACGATCCCAGGCGTACGGCTGGTTGCTGGTGCTGGAGTTGGGGTGGCCAGGGGGGCGGTGGCGCCCCTCGAATAGCTGCTCTCCAGGTCTGTTCTTAGAACAGATGAATTTTGTGCCATCTTCCTTTTCTGGGAAGGAGTCTTGGACTTTCTAGTTCATGATAGAAAATCTTTGTTTTGCCATTGGATCCCAGCAGGTTAGGCCACTTGTTACAGGTGGGTGTCCAGGAGTCAGTCCGTGTCTTAGACTTGCAGCAACATTTCTAGTTTGGGTCATTACAAACAATTAAACTGGTGACCAGAGGGACACTAGCTTTTCTCTGGGAGTAAATCCTCTAGTCGGTAGGAGCCATGGGAATCGTCGCCAGCACTGGACAGACCCGCAGCCTAAGAAGCCTGCACTTGCAGTTACTTTGTTTAGTTGCCAGGGTCATGCAAATAAAATAATTTTTAAGTTTTTCTCTGGTTTTCAAATGTGTATTTTCGAATTCACTTCCTTTGGATTTTCTTTGCAAAATTGTTGTGTTTTAGTATAGAAACTAGAGGTGTATCTCTGAATCCTGGTCAGTTACCGTAGTGCATTTCTGTCCGCTTCCCCTTGGCCGTGACCTCCTGGGGGTCTGCCTGGAGCATGGGGCCCACTTTAGAACCACTGCCACAATTGACACCCAACCTGTGACCTCTCCTGGGTGTATGTGACTGCTCACACGCTGCTGGTGCTCTGTGAGCGTGTCCAGTGTTCCGTCCAAAATGCAGAGCTCTACCAATTTTTCCTAAATTCAGTGCCTTTTGTAAATTGTTTTTTATTTTCCTGAAACTTGCTTTTTGAGAACATACAGTGATACTAAGTAGGCATGAGGTTGGGTTTTTTTTCTTATGAAAACTCTGATTTGGAACTTGGGTTTAAAAAAAAAGTTTACTTCTTTCATTTGTTAATAAGAGACAGGTCAGGAATATTGGAATCAAGACTTAGATTTAAAAATTTTAAAGGTTGTTACATAGAGTGTCTTCACTAGTGTGACAATCTAGGTAAAACACAGAAAAATACATTGTATTCTAAAAGCCAGTGGCATTTAAAAAAAGGCGTCTTTGTTCTCAGAAGAAATTAGACTACAGATAGCATATTCACAGTGGCCGTCTGTTTTCTATAGCATCTGACCATACTGTCCTGTATGTGGTTGTAAATATCCAGATGGAAATTAAAAGTGTTTCTGTCCTACTTTTGCAGACTGTGGTTCTTGTTTTCTGAAGTTTTAGGTTTTCTTTGACTATTTCTCCCTGGTCCCAATGAGTGCATTATCATGTGTCTTACGGGGATTTTGCATTGTTTTTTAAATTACTTAATGAAACTATTAAAACCACGTGGTAATAATTCTAAGCTTCCAGAAAGACTGCTCTCACTGGTGTCTGGGCAAAGTACCGCTTTCAGTGAAACCTTAAGTCGCGTCACGCTGAAACGCTGCGTTCATCTGATGGTGGCGAGTGTGCTGTTTTTTGGCCCCTTTTGTTACTAACATGGTTGTGAAAAACCAACTTTTGAGTTCAGCTGGCATAGACTTCGTAATCGCCCTTGGAAATGAGAAACCTGTCTTGTGATGTTAACAAGTGGAGTGTAATTTCTTCAGTTCAGAAGAGGTGATGGCTGACCCGAGGGACACAGGAAAACCCCCCGTCGTTGCCTGGGGGAAGCCGGAGCCAGGCTGTTCTAGAACGAGTGCCCACCACACATGTCAAGTGTCGGTTTGCAACTCTCTTGGGAGTTTCCCAGGAGAAATGTATAACTGGCCCCTGTACGGAGGGCAGAGAGAAACCAAGAGGCGGCCAGTCCAGGTTTGATAAGCAGAAGAACTTCTGTATGAGGCCTGTCTGGGGCGGGGAGGTGGACGGATCCCTGCACCCACCCGAAGTCTATTTGGAAGCCTCGGCGTTTGTCGCGCTTACCGTGCAGGCGTTCTCAGCCCCACGTCACCTTCTCCAGGCTCTGTGAGCAGGGAAGGTGAGCGGAGTCCACATCTAAGGAGGGGAGAGGGTGAGGAGCCTCCGGGTGCCCTGGGCCAGCTCTCAGGTCAGCTGGCAGGCACGTCTGTTTAAAGACCTTCCCCAACAGCAAGGAGCACGGACAGATCCTCTTGGATAATTTGGGGTTACTCCCAGAAACATTCACAGCTTTCCGAGGAAGCAGTGGGCTGTGGGGTTACCGCCGTGACAGGGTGGGTTCCGGAGGCCATCGCCCACTGCCCCTTCGTCCTCAGCTGGGTGTGCTCACCGGGCCTACACTTTTCCTACACCGGCATGTTGCGGTTGTGCACGTGCACAAAACCTGCCTGTGCTCTCCAGCTTACACTCACACTTCCATTCCTTCCTTGATGGTCTCAGAAGAAAGTATTTGGGAAGAAACCACACCAGCATAGGAACCAACTGCTGTTTGCTCCCAGACGTGGGCTCTGGTTCCCTCGTGTTGGGCGGGTTCCTGATACAGCTCTCATTTTGGCTGAACTTGGGACAGTGCTGCTGACATCCCAGAAGCGGAGTCCCCTGTCCTCACAGAGGACAGTTCCCACCTCGACACTAGTGAGCCCTGCGACCCCACGTCAGCACCCACCGCCTGCTCCCCACCTGCCTCTCCGCAACGTGGGCTCGTTTCTGGTTTCCATAACGCTGCCCTGCATCTCAAGGTCAAGTGAAAGGCAGGTCTGAAGATGAGAGAGGCAGCTGCACCAACCTCCCTGAGGGAAGGGGGAGAGGGGCCCGCCGCCTCCGCCTTCAGGCCCCAGGTTCCGAGGGTCCAGGGCTCGGACTTGGGTTCCCGTGCATCATTCACACCGGAGGTGGGATGTGTTGCCGGTCACTTTGAGAAGCTGGCACAGCCCCTGGCTTGTCACAACTTTCTAGATAGTGCCGTGGGGCTGGTGCATCTTGGGGCTGGGCCTTGGCCCCTGGTGGGTACACGTCCAGCGAGGCCGTCAACCCCGGGAACACTCTGTGAAAAAGAGCCCACCCCCGCTGCTGCAGCATTCCGGCACGTCTGGGTTCCTGTTTTCTTTAAAACATTCACAATTAGTACCTTAAAAAAACAGTAAAATAAAATTTTATTTTGCAGTTATTTCCAAAGTTACAGAGAAATGGATCAGATGTCTCAATTAGTTGCACTGACTGCAGAAAATGTTCATAATCACTTCACAGGAATTGGAGTTTCTCCTAAGTTAACAGAATACTTGGAATGGACACATCACGTCTAAACACTTTAATCCGTAAGCGTAAAAGTTAACAGCCAGAGGCAGACTGAAGTGTCTAGCGTCTTACTGAAATAGGACCCCAACTGTCGCTGTCGGGTCCCCTCACTCACCCCGCCACACTGCTCCGAGGTGCCAGGAAAGGCCTGGCGAGTTCAGATCCAGTGGCGACACAGATGCAGGACTCCAGACTGAGTGG
Source organism: Proteles cristata cristata (assembly GCA_017311185.1). Classification (NCBI taxonomy): domain Eukaryota; kingdom Metazoa; phylum Chordata; class Mammalia; order Carnivora; family Hyaenidae; genus Proteles; species Proteles cristata. The sequence continues at coordinate 100,612 of JAESUZ010000041.1, read as the reverse complement.
TTATCGAAGCAAGAACCCAGATGAAGAGAATCTTTAATTACAGATATTTAAGTGACGAAGAGGGTTTTAAGAAACGAGAAGAATGTACAAGTTCCGAACGAAGCACTGGCGGCCCCTCCTCCGCGGAGCCCCTCGTGCGTGATGAGCTTCGCGGACGAGCCCTGAGGGGCTCATGTGGCCAACAGTGGTCACGACCAGAGATGCCTGTGCGGATCGGCCGCGGTTCCTGCAGACGGCGTCCGTGAGGCCCCGTCCGGGCAGACAGGGCAGAGAACCCCGAGAGAAATCAGGCTGATCTGCTCGGGACGATTCCCTTTTCCATCTGGGCCACAAGTACAGACCGAAATGCCACGTTTTAGACACTAAAGAGATTCGTACTTTTTCACCCTCCTCCCGGAGAAACACGGTGTCCCCGCAGCACAGCCTATGGAGGGAAGATGGGGAAGGAGCCGTGGCCGTGGCGGCACCCGTGGGAACGGGGCTGGGGACTGAGGGCGCAGGTCCTCTAGGCAGCCCCTCAGGAGCGGGAGATCTTGTCTGGGGGCATGAACCCCGTGTCCCCAAGGGCCCTGAGCGCCACTCGGCCATCAGGCCGGACCACCAGGTGGGTGATGCTGCCGTTGTTGAGAGAGAGGCGGAGCCAGCCTTCTGGAGGGAACTGCAGTGCCCTGGAAGAGAAAGAGTGTGCTGGAACGGGGGGCTTGGTCAACCCTCAGACCTTTCCAGAGCTGAGACCCACACATGTAGGTCTGTCCCTCCCGTTTCTAAGCAAGGAGTTCCTCAGAGGAGGGAGGCACTGAGCAGATGCCTACCCGTTGAGTTCAGGGGGCCGACCCAGTTCAGGAGGTGCATGGGAGTCAGAAACACACCATTTCTACAGGTGAGTGTGGCCGACCTCCTTCCAGCGTAACCGGAAGGGGGCAGGGCCACCATAACGGTGCAAAGGACCCACTCCTGACCCGCTCTCCACCAGGAACAGGGTGAAGTAATCCCAACCCTTGGAGCAGGGTCTTCTCGTTCTGAGAAACGCTTTCTGGCTCAACAGTTGCCGAAAAGCCCAGAGTCATAAAGGCTTCCCTTTGAACTGTCAGATCGCCTTCGTGTCCAGAATACCCCAGTGGACGAGCGGCACCACCACGGTTCCCCTCGCCCTGCGGCCAACAGCCTCGGGGAGAGCTACTTTGGTGCTGGTTTAGAGTCTTGTCCACACGCCCTCAGGCCCCGCAGGGCCCTCACGTCCTCTGACAGGGATGCCCCGGCCCCCTCCAGCCCTGTGTCACACAGACCACTTTTACGCCAAGTCCCCGATTACTTCTGTGTTTTCAGCACTGGGGTCACTTCCTGGTGGCCGCGTAGGTCAGCCTGTCCCAGGCCGTGTTGTAACATGGTGTTCGCACGCGGCTGATGGACGCGCGCCCAGAGCAGCAGACAGGAGGGCGCAGGGGAAAGTGCTGTGCACAGGGGCCCCCAGGCTACGCCTGCTGAGGGCACTTCGGCTGGAGGGTGCGGAGCCCTGTCTCAAGCCACCCTCCATCTGCCCCGGATGCCTGAGCTGCTCACCAGAGGCCATACACACTCCTACCCCGGTGGCCCTGGTGACAGGCCTGAGGGTCAAGCGGGGTCAGCAGAGACCCCGGGCGTAGGTTTAGACGGCACCACAGGCCAGCTGGCCGGGCTGTGTCCTGTCCTGCTGCTGCCACACTTGTCATCTTATGAGAAGGGGAAATCCCTCAGCTGCTAAAATGTGTGACACGTATTTTCTAGTGGATCCGGGGCGGTGGCTGGGCTTACAGCTGTGTCACATTTTGCACTAAGTGAGCTTTGGCCAAACACGTAAGCACCCAGTCAGCCTGACCAGCACCCTGTGACACACAGCTGTGCCTCAGGGCAGGCGTCACTCATGGGCGATCTGGAACCTGCTGTAGTGCCAGGAAGTGAGGCCCAGCCACCAACGCTGGGGCGGCCAGATCAGCGATACGCCGATGCGGTGCGACCCACGGCGCCAACTAAAGATCCGTGAGTCCGTAATCCTACAAACAAACCAGAGCGGGGTAAGAGCGGGCTCTCACAAAAGAATCTCCATGAAGAAACGCCAAACGAGGGAAACACGAAAGCACCGCCAGGCAAACACCACCACAGTATCCGCTGTGGCAGGACCCACCCTCAGGCGCTAAGTCCAAACGGTATAAATTGGAAAGAGAATGTTGGTCTCCCAAGATGGGGGCAAATAGCGTGTCTGGTGCAAGGAGTCCAGGACCCACAGAGCCCGAAGCGGGTGGCCCAGTGGGTTTCACCCAGGAAACACCACTGGCCCGATGGCCCGCCCCGCACTAGGCCTAAGCGGCTGCGCCTGCCCTGGTCCCTCACCGGCACACGATGTAGCGGATGACGTTGGCGTGGCAGATGAAGATCTCATAGCTGTCCTCCTGCTGCTTGGCGTCCGCCCGGTGGATGTAGTTCCGGAAGGCGGCCTCGATCCGGGCCCCGTCTTCGTAATACTGCTGGGGGCAGAGTAGGGAACCTTAAGTACGGAGGCAGCACGCGGGCCACAGGCCGAGGGGTGTAGGGGTGGGGCGGGGGTGCTCCCCAGGGGCGTGGGGGTTTTACCACAGCCTCCGGCTTCCAGTGGGACACGGGCGGGTCGGGCTCGATGGGGGCACCTTCCCGCAGCAGGTCTGTACTGACCTTGGAGACCCCTGCGGGAGAAGCAGGGACTCCGCGTTACCCCTTCCGGACAGGCGTCCCCGGGCCCTCCCATTTTCAGTCCTGCTGCCGAGGGACGTGGGGCTGCCAGGCACTCACCTGGCAGGTGTTTGCTGATGATCTCAGTGGTTTCGACGGCACGGGTCATGGACGAATGGACAATTTTATTAAACTTCAAGCCCAAGCTTGCAAGTCGGAGCCCAGTTAGTTCAGCCTGTTCACGACCTTGAAGGTGAGAAACACCAGAGAATTCCACGTTGCCGTAGCCCTTCTTCTGTTTACAGATACCCCAGTCCTTACCAAGCACCGTTAGGACTGGGGGACAAGATGGGCAGGCCCCCTGGGGTGTGGGCCTAACTGGGGGCCAGGCACTCAGCAGGTTAGTTCAAGGGGATAATCCAGTCACCTCCAGCCCTACACAGAAGAAACGTTGAAAACAGTGCCCAGGCTGAGGGTCACCGAAGGGGGCAGGGTCCTGTTTGTTATTCAGGGTCCCTGAATAACACTTTTATTCAACTTTTATTCAACTTTGCCCAAAGATGGAGTCGCAACGTGCCGCTGACCCGCCAGCTGTGCAGTCCTCACAGATGTCAACACGTGAAGACCAAGGGCCTCAGAGTGACCAGCACAGGAGGCTGGAGAACAGGCTACTGAACCCTCTACACCATCTGAATTTTTTAATACAGGTGCAAATGGGTAACATCCTGTCCGACAAAGAAATCTCTAAAAATTTACAGTGCAGACCACTGTGCACTTCCTCTCCTGGAGTTTCTTCTACAGATACGCTTGCGTGCAGCACACGGCAGGCGGGCGTGCCCCACGGCGCCTCTCACGACGGCCAGAAACCGCAACACACAGCGCCTCTGGCTGGTGAGAGCGGCTGTCACCCAGTCTCGTCTGTTTATTGTGAAGCGGACTCTAACAGACCCACAGGTGCAGAGACAGGGTCATCAGCAACAGGCTGGCGGGCACACGAGGTGCGCAGCGGGCAGGGCATCGGAGGTGCAGACACCTCTGCTGTGCTTCACATCTGAACGCTTGCAAGACCCACCATCTAGTTTTTAAAGCGGAGGATTTTTTTTTTTTTTTTAAATGTTCCCCCTCCGCCTCTTTTTTTTTTTTTTTTTAATGTTCTATTTATTTCTAGGAGAGAGAGAGAGAGACAGCGTGAGCAGGGGAGGGTCAGAGAGAGAGGGAGACACAGACTCTGAAACAGGCTCCATGCTCTGAGCCGGCAGTCAGCACAGAGCCCGACGCGGGGCTCGAACCACGAACCGCGAGATCATGACCCAAGCGAAAGTCGGACGCTTAACCGACTAAGCCACCCAGGCGCCCCAAAAGCGGAGGATATTTTTAACACCTGTCTTGTGTCAGTCAGGCTCATGATCACGGTTAATGACCATGCTTGAATCTCGGCCAAGGCTTCGACCCAGGGACAAAGGGGCCCGGCGCCACCAGCACATACCCAGGGGCGTCAGCGTGCGGTCCTTTTCCTGGGAGGCATCCACGTGGTACTGGGAGTGCCTGATGAGGAAGATGTGTCGCGTGGCCTTGGCTTTGTAGTGGTCCAGCCTGGAGGCCAGTTCTTCTTCCCCAGACTCCAGGTTCCTCTTCCGCAGGTTCACCAGGGACAGCGGTTCTCGCCTAATGTTGAAACGGGAGAGGTGTGGTCTTTGTGCCTCCTGTCCACAAGTCAGCCTGGAGATTTCTGGCAAGACAGTCTTTGTGTCTTAGGAAAGCACAGGGACAAGCCAATGTCCTCTGCCCTCCGCCACTGGCCCGAGAGCCCAGTCCCCCGGAGCACATCTCATTTACTGCACAGAGCCGAGTGCCAGGCCTGTTCGGGGTGATGAGTGAACAAAGCAGACAAGCAAAGCCCTTGTGCTGCCTGCGTTCTAGTGAGGACACTGGTAACAACAGCCAGGTGGTCAGTGACGTAGAGAAAACGAAACCAGGTAACAGGAAGGGGCAATGGAGGGAGGGCTGGGGGAGTCCCCACAAGGCCAGTATGGACTTGCTGATGCAGAGGAATGACAGTCGCCGGCCATGTGGCTACTTACAATAAAACAATGAACGTTAAATAAAAAAAACTCCCATTTCCCCAGTCACACGAGGCACACTTGAAATGCGCAGCAGCACATGGGATGGTGGCAATCGGTGGGAGGTGAGGAGGAAGACGTTCCCAGCATCATAAAGTCTATTGGGTGGCACTTTTGGAAAGGTGAGAAGAGCTGATGGGACAGTGGGGGACAGCAGCAGTAAAGATGCTGAGAAATGACCACACGTCACGAAGACGGGCTTGTCCGGTGGCTCCCAGAACTGAAATTAGTAAAATTTCAGGTCTATGTTACAGGCAGAGCTAGGAAAAGAATGTACTCAGCTGAGAAAGTGGTTGAAGGGTAAGTTCTGGGGGGAGTGGTGGCGATTCAAGGGTTCTGCAGGGCAAACCTGGGGTGCCCTACTAAAGAGAGGCTGAGATGCCACATGGGAGCCTAAGACTGAGCCAGAGAAGACCCCTGGGCACCACAGGCACAGATATAGAAAGCCCGGACTGGATGAGGTTCTCCAACAGACTGGATGAGGCTGGAGAATTCACTGGATGAGGTTCTGGAACTCTCCAGCACAGACAGCATCCTCCTTCATAAATCTAGACTTGGTGAACAAATACAGTGTGTCAGCCTCAACCAATAAAGTGAGTCCAGTGCTGCTTCAAACAGATTCAGAGTCCTCCTTGTTTCCTTAAAAAGGCCTAAGAAATTCAGAAGATTGTACTGATGTTTTAAAAAAAAAAAAAAAAAAAGGAATATGGGGCACCTGGGTGGCTCAGTCATTGGGCGTCCAACTTTGGCTCAGGTCATGACCTCACGGTTCGTGGGTTCAAGCCCCGCATTGGGCTCTGTGCTGACAGCTCAGAGCCTGGAGCCTGTTTCAGATTCTGTGTCTCCCTCCCTCTCTGACCCTCCCCTGACCCACGCTGTCTCTCTCTCTCTCAGAAATAAATAAAACAAACAAAAAAAGAATATGACCCTGGCCCAATCATGAGAAAAACACACAAATCCCATTTGAGGGGCGTTCTATAAAATCCCCAATAACCACTCCTCAAAATTGTCAAGGTCATCAGAACAAGGGAAGTCTGAGAAATTGTCACAGCCAAGAGAAGCCTGAGGAGACATGACTAATTGTCACATGGGATCCTGGAAAAAACAGACAATAGCTGAAAAGTGAAGAACCTCCCCCCCAAAAAAAGTCAGCTAATAATAACACAGATACTTGTGACAGACCACACTAGAGTAAAATATTACCAAAAGAGGAAATCAGGTGTGGAGTATACAAGAACTCTTATCATCTTTCCAATTTTCCTGTAAAAGTATTCTAAGGTGTTTATCTGAAGTTTCTTTAAAAAAAAAAAAAAACCTATGAAGTTCCTGATACAACTAGGCCACCAGTCAATACTCTCGTTCGGATAAACGCCCGAGAGGAGCTGGGATTGGGTAAACCACCCACGGTGGCCACTCCCAGCCTCCAGACCAGTGCTGCCCAATAGAAACAGGACACCAGCAACAAATGTAAGTTTCCAAGAAGCCACCTTTAAAGAGTAGAAAGAACAGGTGAAATTTCAAAAGTTCACTTTATTTAGTCCAACGTGTCAATACCATCACTGCAACGCGTGAATACGAAAAAAATCTGCACTGCTTTGATTTTTAAATGTAAGTTCACTAACATCAAGTCATACTAAAAAGTGTTTCCTGGTCACAGGTGCCACACCTCAAGCGCTCAGTAAGCACACGTGGCTGGAGGCTCACGCGCCTATTCGAGACGCACACCTTCCCCGCACGCGGTCCCGTGAGGGGCCGGCCGGCCTTCTCTGGGCCCCTCGTCCCCCTTCCTCTCGGCCGCGAGCCAAGGGTCCTCCGGTCCGCGCGTTCGGTGCCTACGGGGAGACCTCCGTCCTCCGTCCAGCCCTGGCCGCCGCCGCCGCCCGGGGCTGCCCTGGGCGCGAGCTCGAGCCGACCCCGGCGCAGCCGAGGAGGCTCCGGCTCAGCGGAGGGGCCCGGGCGCGGCGGCCGAGGCGCCCCCGCCCCCGCCCCCGCCGGCGGCCTCGCGGCCAGAGCCGGAACCGGAGTCCGCACGCGAACCCGCCCCGCCCGCGCCTCCGCGGAACCTGCCGCCTCAGACCCCACGGGACGGCAGGCGGCCAGCAGGGTCCCCGCCGTCCGACCGTCCGCGCGCCCGCCGTCCCCCGCGGGCCCCGCACCTGTCCCAGTTGGAGTCCCAGACGCCCGGCCCGGGGCGCGCGGACCCCGCCCACGCCGGCGCCTCGACCACGCGCGGCTCCGCGTCCCCTCCGGCGCGCGGCTTCCCCACCGCCACGGCCGAGAAGAGCACGGCGGCCGAGCCTCCGGCCAGGCCGCAGGCGGCCAACTGCAGCGCCTGCCGGAACGCCATGCCCGTCCGTCCCGCGCGCGTCCCGCGCAGGCGCTCGCCGGTGGACGGCGCGCGACGAGGGACACAGTCCTCCGGGCGTCCGCTTCCGGCCGGTGGGCACCGCCGTGACGGAAGTCCCGCCCCGGCCAAGCGCCACCAACTTCCGGAAAACGGCATCCCGAGGGCGGGGTGGACGACGCTTCGGAGACCTTTCTTCCCACCCGGATCCGGGGCGGCACGCCCGGGTGTTAGTCTTTCCTGCGGCGCTGCCCGCGTGGAGCGGCCTTCGGGGGCGCGGCGGGAGCGCCTGAGCCCGCGGCGGGCCTGCGGGGCTGGAAGAGGAGTGGTCCCAGGGTGTATGACCCTGGGGGGAGCGGAGGGACGGGCCTACAGCCCTTGGGGGCCCCTCTGGGAGTCCCAGCCTTGAGGCTGTGAGGGGTGATAGAACCTGGTGAGACTTGGAAACTTCAGGGGCTTTGTTATGTTTTCCTCTGGTAAAATACGTACAACAAAATTGACTATGTTAACCAGTTTGGGGTTTTGTCAAAAGATTTTTTTTCCAATTTCTAAGTAATCTCTACACCCAATGTGGGGCTTGAACGTACAGCCCTCAGATGAAGAGACACATGTTCTACTGACTGAGCCAGCCAGGTGCCCACCGTCTTACCCAGGCGTTAAGTGTATTTCACACTGTTGTGCAGCCACCCCACCATCCCTCTCCAGAACTTTCTCATCTTCCCAAGGTCACACTCTGTCCCCATCAAACAGGGACTCCCTATCTGCCTCCCCCAAACCCCCAGCTCCCACCTTTCCCTTTTCTGTCTGGAGGAATTAGACAGTTCTAGGGACTTGATGTAAGTAGAATCACATAGTATTTGTCCTTTTGGAGCTGACCTGTGTCATGTAGCATAGCGTTCTCAAGGTTCAGCCGTGTTGTAGCGTGTGCCAGAGTTCCTTTTTAAGGGTGAATAATATTCTGCTTTAGTCATATAACATTTTGTTTATCCATCGTCCATCACTGGACACTTGGGTTGCTTCCACCTTTTGGCTGCTGTGAATAATGCTATAAGCATAGGTGTGCAAATATCTCTTCAAGTCCTTTTTTTTGGGGGGGGGTATGTACTCAGAAAAGGAATTGCTGGGTCATCTTTGCAGGTTTTTAAGTTGGAAATTGACATGATCTCACATTTTTTTAATGTTTATTTAAGAGAGAGAGAGAGAGAGAGAGTGTGTGTCTGTGTGTCATCGGGTGAGGGGCAGAGAGTGAGAGAGAGAAACTGAATCCAAAGCTAGCGCTATGCCCAGTGCGGAGCCCAATGCAGGGCTCATTCTCATAATCTCTAGATCATGACCTGAGCCAAAATCAGGAGTTGGAAAAAATCACTCTGGGTTTTGGAGAATGAATCTGTTCCACAGAAAAACCCAGATCTCTGTTTAAATATGGTGCCTTGGGGGCGCCTGGATGGCTCAGCCGACTGAGCGTCCAACTTTTCAGTTACTTTGAATGGCTGATCTCCAATCAAACTGGGCCCTTGCTTGGTCAGCCCACTGTGAGGGTACCACCTGAGTGGCTCTGACTCTTAAACACTGATGTATGATCAGCAGACTTTGGGGGAAATGATTGGGAGAAAGAGCAAAACAAACAAACAAAAACCAAAAACAAAACCATGAACCCCGAGAAAATAGAAATTGCATGTGGTACAGAAAAAAGATCCCAGGGTATTATAGCTACGCAATAAGAATGGGGTGTTGACAGTGAGAAAAGGTGAGGAGGAAAGTTAACAACTGAGCAATAACAGCAGAAAACAGTCCGCTGAGGGTGCTGAGTGCTTCTCGCAGGACCTCCGCGCGTCAGAGGGAAGTCCCGCTCCAGAAGGGCCCTTTTCCAACAGCCGCACGGAGGTAAGCAGTAGTGGTACAGATTTGACCACAACTTCTTTTTAAGTAAAAAAAGAAAACATCTGAGCCTTCTAGCCACCCGTTTCTTCCAAAGTGACAGCAGTTCTTCTGAGAAATTAAAACCATCACGGAAAAGGCTACATTATCGTTTATTGTCGTCCTAACTCAATTCAGGGAGACGAGTGAAATCATCGCTACTGTATTTTACGACTAAGGCAGAGTCACCTGAAGACCGTTTCTGCCTTTTTAAAACACAAGATTCTTACATGAACAGATTTGTTTCTCCATCTTGAATCACATGATCTGGAGTCAGCTGAAGTCCTGACGAGGTTGTGTCTGCTCTCACCCCGGGCAGGTGGGTCCCTACACACATGGGCAGCGTGTCTGCGTTCACTCCAGGCCACCTTCACTTCCCCAGAGAGGCCAGGTAGACGTACCAGAACAGAGACACCAGGTTGGCAACAAGCACCCGGAACTGCCAAAGCGAACACAGGCCACAGTGAGCGGGGCACCGACTGCTTCCCAGGCACCCACCCCCCGGACTGAGCCCATCCCCCCAGGACTGCTCACTGAGCCTCACTGTGTACTAAGCGCTGTGCTGGAGGGGTGAGCAGGACGCTGCCTCGCCATGTTTCAGGCCAGGAGGGAACACCGACGAGAACTGTCCCGCATCCTCCACTGAGCACAAAGCTCCTGGCTTAGCTGCTCACCCCAGGGCTGGCCATCAAGTAGTGGCTTCGCCCAGCCCATGGGCGACCCCCCTCCTGCCCCCACTGAAGCCATTCCCCTGCTCTGATGATCCTGTGGATGTGCTCCAACCTGAAGTGGCCATTAGTGAGTCTCCCTGGCATACAGGCTCCCTGAAAGCAGCAGTGTGGTCTATCTTGTTAATCACTGTGCCCCTCGAGTTCAGAGCAGTGGTGCATACAGTAGGTGCTCGGTATAATAAGCTCCACTGCCCCTTAAGCACTTGCTTGCAACCACCCAGCATGGAAACTGTGACCACAGCCTCCCGGCAGTATGTCCCTAGGGTGCCCAGGAGGGTTCCATTTTCCAGGCTCTCCCCTTCTCCCGTCTGCAGATCCCTTCACATTCTCAGCCCTTCTAGGTCTTTATTTCCTTCTCTCTATACATTAGAATCCAAGGCCCAAAGCCCTCATTGCCTTCCCTTCCTGTTCCTTCTCTCATACTCCTTGGCAAAGCTCCAGCCTCGCGGTTCCCGCCGCCCCGAGGCCCTAGGCCAGGCACCCAAAGGTCTCCAGTCAGCTCCCTCTGCCCTTCTCCACAGGTTTACCCCTTTACTCCCCTCGAAGTACCCATCCTACCTCCTCTCGCCTCAGTGTGGCCCTGCCCTGGCCTCTGGCTTCCCCGAGGAAAGCGGCATCGACGGGAGGTCCCCAGTGAACAGGCGCCTCTCTCGTCTTAGTAAAGAAAAGCCTGTCTGATCCATCTCTCTCTGCCTTTGCCCAAACCCCGAGCACCCTCTCCAGGGTAGAATATGGCCTCGCCTAGCTTCACGGACCCTCTCCCATTTCTCCTCACCCGTTCACAAACTTGAGAGAATTTTGCTGACTTATGATTTCTACTTTCCCACCCACTCCTCAATTCCCAGCAGTCTCGCTTCAGCCGCCATGGAGCCACTGAAATTGCTCTTGGGAAGGTCACTGACCAGGGTTATTGTTAAAGCCATGAAACTAACCCGTTGCCGTTTTCCTCTCACTCTGCAGTGACCGTGGTTGTATCACCGCCGCTTTCTGGTTTTCTGCTGCTCCTTGGTGTGTGTGTGTGGCCACCCAGCCTGCACCTCCCTCTCTCTTCCCATCCTTGCAATGGAGCTTTGCTCCAGAGAGTTCTGCCTCAGGCCTGTCTCTCCTCTCTAAAGCCGGGGGAAACCAAGTAGGTTACTTAAATGTGTGAGAAAAGTCTGAGGCCGCTGTCCTTGGAAAGGCCCGTGGGAGAGGCGAGCCCTTGCCTGGGGTCTGGGAGCCTCCAGGTCCTGGGGGCTTCCACCCTCTCCCCACCTGATGAGAATGGCTCCCTGTGCCTAGACTGCTTGCTAAAACAAAGTGGTTCTGCTGAGCACTTACTCTCCTGGGGCTCTGGAATTCTGGTAAGTGCCAGGCAGAGGGTTCCTGGGTGACCAGTTCTCCCAGAAACCCTGGGTGTTGGGTTTTCACAGGGCCCCCCGGGACAGAAACATGGCCTGCATGTTGCTGCATTCTGTTGGTGGGGGAGAGCTTGCTGTGTGTGACCCCCGTGGGAGGGAAGGAGCGGCGGAAGGCTGCGTTGGATTCCCAAGACCCATTGCTTCGAGGCTGTAATAAGCCCAGGCATGAGCACACAGGTGTGCTGAGCCGCTCCACCAGATCCCGCCCCTGGGTATGGTGTTAGGCCCGGACACAGATGGGCTGTCCTTGGCATGTAAAGACCGTGCATCACAGGCCCCTCCGGGCCCTCACTGTGCTCAGAGTGGAGGCCCAGTTTCAGCAGCCTACCTTGGGCCGCGACCCCCTGGTGCCCAGAACCGCTGAACCCGGTGCACGGCGCCCCCAGCGGCGGCCCCTGCCCCCGGGTCCTGCCCGCTGCCTGCTGCTCAGGTGAATGTGGATGTCACTGCAGGTAAGGTTGCCCTCGCTTCTGCCGCGCCCCCTGCTGGGCACTGGCACTGCCCGACTCCCGCCTGTAAGCCCAGCTGTGACCCGCGGGGCCAGGCGGTGGCAACACTGCACCCCTGGGAAATCTGAGCTGTTCCTCGACTGGGGGCTTTTCAGAAACGTTTCTGGGACCAACGGATGAGGCATGGACACATGCTTTGCCTGTCTGATCCAGAGATGCTAATGCTTCTGGGCGGAGTGAAAACCACCGATCGTTCCAAGATACCAGGCTTGGGGACGAGGAGGGCCCCTCGGGCTCCGCACGGCGCCAGCTGGCCCTCACCTGCAGAGGGACGTAGTTGATGTTGATGAACTGTACTGGGGTCCAGACTCGCCAGTTCATGCGCAGCGCCGGCCAGAAGCTTCTCCTTATCTGGACAGAGAGAGCAGCTGCGTCCCTCCCCTGGAAAGGACGGGAGTGTGGACAGTAAGCGATCACTGCTGTCAGAACTGAAGCTGGGGTAACAAGGTCTGGAGGCCCCCAAACCCTAACATGATGGCTCCGAAAACTGGATCTTGTTCCATTTGCGGGTAGACAAATGTGTCTAATCGCCACTGCAGGGATCAGCCGCCAGCCACACGGTCGGAAAGCTGACAGTGAGCAACCCCCTGCCTCTACTGTGCCCGCTGCCCTCAGCCCCCATCGCTCCTTACAGAGCTGATGTCACGCTGGGCTCTTCTGCTGGCAATGGGCACCAGAGCTGCTATTTTACGGCCTGGCTGTTTGTGTTTCCCAAAATGATCTCCAAAACGGATGTATTTTTCAAGCAAAACTTGTCAGGAGTTTTTAAAAAACAAACCCCAATAAACTGATTCTAAATGTCATCTGAAAGGGTAAGTGCATAAAAATAACTCTCTTGAGAAATAATAACAAGGGGAGGCCTAGATTACTAGAGATTTTTTAAATACGATAAAATTATGGTAACTAAAAGCTAAAAAATAAAAGACATACAGTGGAAATAGAATCCAGCAAAAGATCAAAGAGTCCAGATAATGGCCTGCACATACGGGAATGACAGTACATGATAAAGTTGACATTTCAAGGCATGGGATTTTTCAACAGATGGTAATGAGATAATTTGTTACTGAAGTGGAAGAAACAAGACAGAAGTGTATCTCCCACGTATAATTAAAAAAAAAAAAGAATACTAGAGGAAAATATAGAATATTTCTATTATCCTTGCATTTGTCAAAATGTATAATAAAATCATAAGAGAACAAGGTTTAAGAGAATATTTCCAGTATCCTCCCTTAAGGAAGCCCACAAAGAAAAAGAATGACATATTTGAATACATGAATTTTTTAACCTCATGCGTGGAAAAACACACTATAAGTAAACTTTATTTATGTAACTTCAAACGGTTATCTTTATATGAAGTTAAAAGACAAACGCCTAGGAGTGGCTGGGTGGCTCAGTTAAGCATCTGACTTCGGCTCCGGTCATGATCTTTTGAGTTCAAGCCCTGCGTTGGGCTCTGTGCTGACAGCTCAGAGCCTGGAACCTGCTTCGGATTCTGTCTCCTTCTCGCTCTGCCGCTCCCCTGCTCATGCTCTGTTTCTGTCTCTCTCTCAAAAATGGCAAAAAAAAAATTTTTTTAAACAAACACCTAAAAAATGGAAAAAAATATCTGCAATTTGTATCTGGCAAAGGATTGATATCCATAATATATACAAATACACAATCAGTGAGAAAAAGCCAACACTGATAGAAAATAGGCAAAGTTCATAGAAGAAAAATAAGAAGCATATAAAAAGGTGTTCAACCTTTTAAAGATGTATACATTGTCTTTACATATCAAACTGCAAACTATTTAAAGAAAAATACAATCACGGTTGTCAAGAGTGTGGGGAAACAAACCTCACACGGAGGAAAAAAGAGCTCTGGGGTCACAAAGCCTGGGTCCGACTGGATTCAAGGGCTCGCAAGTTATGGGAACTTAAGCCACGGGCCTTGGCTTTCTCATCTGTCAAATGGGGTTGACTTGTGGCTCAAATGACATGAAGGGCCCAACGCAGAGCTTGGGACAAGTGCTCATAAGTGTCAGCTGTTTGTATTACTCTGTACACTGCAGGGAGGACACATTTTTGCATAAGGGAGAGACATATGGCGGAGTAGCAGAATACTGTGCAGTCCAAACGGTTTCTGTGATCAAAAAATGCTGGAAGTGGACACAGCGCAGGGAAGGGAGTCAGCGATACTGTAACAGAGTCACGGTGACACTTGCGGTGAGCACAGTGTAATGTATTGAGAAGCTGAGTCACGGTGCTGTATACCTGAAATTAACATAACATTGCAGGTCAACTATATTCAGATTAAAAAAAAAATTTTAATGCAGATGCAGAAGCATCTATAGAGTGTGTGTGGTATAATGTCATTTATGTGTTGGGCCCTCTATGCACTTTGGTAACATACGCGTTCAGGAGTTTTGTGTATTAATGAAAATACATTCCTTTCATAGCTGCAGGGGATAAAAGAGAAACTGCTGTACCTTCACTTTTAACGTGGATGCCCTTTGCTTCCTCCTTCTCACGGCTGCTCAAACACTTCTTTTTACTATCAAGGACTTATTAGCAGTCACAGTTGAAATTATGCATCTTTCCTGCTTCCCCAACAAGGATCACTTGAAGCCACAAGGGGCACTCTCCTCAGTAACAAGACCTCCTTCAAGATGCTATTTCAAAATAAAACCTGCAGGAGAAGCAGTTCCCTTCTGTGACTGGCTGGAAAGATCACTTTCAGGGCAGAGCAGGACAATCTCCGGCACACAGCGGATGGAGAGGCTGGAGGTGTAGTGAACTGCGAAGGGTCTGAGGCTGGGCACATTAGAACAGACATGGCTGGTGATTCGTGTGAATGCACCTCTCACGCAATGAGTTGTGAGGTTTTAAGTCGATGCTGATATGTTAACCTCTTTATTTTTTATTATTATTATTTTTTTAATTTTTTTAAATGTTTTTTTTAATTTATTTCTGAGAGAGAGAGAGAGAGACAGTGTGAGCAGAGGGGGGCCAGAGAGAGAGGGAGACACAGAATCCGAAACAGACTCCAGGCTCTGAGCCGTCAGCACAGAGTCCGACGCGGGGCTCGAACTCACGAACCGTAAGATCATGACCTGAGCTGAAGTCAGACGCCCAACCGACTGAGCCCGCCAGGCGCCCCTATGTTAACCTCTTTAGAGCACTGATGCTGTTCAGGCAGTGGATTGGCTCAGGCCTCTGCAGTAGCTTTAGGGGCCTGCAACTTCTGTTTCATGAATCCCACGCACCTCCTTCTCAGAACCCTGTTTACATAACATATATAAGATCACCAGGGACTATACTGAATACAGCTATCAAAATATTCAGAAGAGAATCTTATGATAGACCAGTACACGTGCTTCCTTAACACATTCAGTGATGAGACCTGAAGGCAGGTCCTGAGACATAAAAGATATTTTGGGTTGTGTGATAGCAAAACATCTGTGATCTCTTACTGCGGACTGACAGGTACCGCCAATGTGACTGTGGTTTCTGTCTGACTTCATAACAAAAAATGAGACATTTCACTGTGAGTGTACTGGAAAGTTCACAGACACTCAGAATCCCACCCACGGATGCCAGATCAAGAATCGCTGTGTCCCAGAGAGCTACCGTAAGGACCACGGCGGCGACCGACCTCCAGGAAGTTCATGGTGAGGAGGAACAGCAGCAGGAAGGCCGGCGCGAAGAGGAGGCGGTCCAGGAGGAGCCTGCGGACCCCAGCGCAGGGCACCTCGGAGGGGATCCAGTGCTCCATGAAGAGGTAGAAGAAGTGACTCAGTGGCCCTGTGAAGAAGAACCTGGGCCCCGCAGCGGGGGTGAGCAGGACTGCCATTCTCTGGATGTGTCCGTCTCGGGTCCGGCTTCACCCCCAAGCCCTAGGTTCGAAACCCTGTCCCCTGGAGTCCCCCATCACTGACCACACAGGTGCGTGCAGTCCTTCTAGAAAATAGGCTTTCTTTGAACCTGCTTCAAGCATGGTCTTTTGTCTCTGACAGACCAGATCCCCCATCAGTCTTCATGTGGCCAGCTCCTTCTCAACACTGTCAGCTCGGAGACTGTTCCTGATCATTCTGGATAATGAACTGGCTGCTGTCTCAGCCACTCTTGATTCCAGGTCCTATTTCACTGCCTTCATAGCACTTATCACTCCACGTCCCGATCTCATTTGCTTAGTCCTGTGGTGCCCTCTTTGCCCTCCTAGAGGTAAACGTCACAAGACAGATCATGTGTCTAATCTCTGCCGTGTCCACAGTGCCTAGAACGCGGCCTGGGTCAGAGAAGGTGCTCAGTAATAGATAACTGGGTGCAACCCTGGTATCAGGGCTCTTCAGCAAACCCTGTTGGGTAGTTAGCAAGGCCTGGTGCTGGGCACTGGCTTGTCTGTCCTGCTACTGTGCATTCTAAAGAGTAGAATGCTTGGGACAGAGCTGAACCCAGCCACGACATCTGCTGGTACAACACATCCGTAGCTCCATAAGATTCAGCAATAAAAAGATGGGGGGACCTAAGGGTCTTCCCACTTTTGACACCGAAGTCCTTAAACAAGTGGTTCTCAGCTGTGGCTTCCTATCCTGCCACAGGTTATGTGGCCTGAAGCAGGGGTCAAAATAATCCACCTCTACAAATACTATTGTTGGCCACAAAATGTGACATGGGTTTAAGCAGGTTAAACTCCCAAATCTCTGTGCTTTTTGCAGTTCCCAAAGTGATTCAGAAACTGGACATTTTTTAGGATACCTAACTATTTATTTTCTGGATGTTTAAGCTGTGAAAATAACAGAAACAACTAGCCATATCTGAGTAGTTTTCCTCTTTCATGGCCTTTGTGTCTTTAAGTCTAATTTACGTTCAGGTGAATTATCTGCCCTCAGATCTCTGGCCCAATGAAGACAGCTGCCCCCACTCATGCAATTCAAAATGAAAGCCATAAAACAAGTTAACATTATCCATCATTCTGATTTTTTCCCCATGATTACTTCAAGACTTTTTAAAAATTATTTCTCAAGATTAGATTATTTCAGAGACTCGGTCTTGACAGCCTAGCCGTGTCATGGTTAGTCTGCTCTGGTCAGAGCAGCCCCGCGTGGAACTCACCCATAAATGGCATATCTGAGAGGCCCACTGACATCTAGCTTTTGAAAGCAGTTTTCTTTTCTCCGCTGCTTCGCCATCATCTGGGCCAGGAAGTTCCCGAGTGCTGACAAAATGCCACTGTGGACAGAGATGTCATCAGAAAACAGGAGCAGCCAGCAGGAAGGGGCCATTCCTGCATATACTTAGTGTGGCTGTTCTGAGATCATGGTAGGGTGGGCAGAGAGGAGTCCTTTTCAAAGCAGGTTTTTATTTAATTTTTTATTTTTTTAGAAAGAGCACGAGTGGGGAAGAGGGGCAAAGGGAGAGAGACCGAATCCCAAGCTACACTCAGCACGGAGCCTGACATAGGGCTCGATTCCATGACCCTAGGATCATGACCTGAGCTGAAATCAAGAATCTGATGCTCAATTCACTGAGCCACCCCCAAAGCAGGTTTTTAAAGCAGCCCCATTGTAAGGTCCCTACGTCAAAGGGTGGAGACAGCAGAACTTCACACACACAGTCACATGCACGTGTACACACATACATGCACAAGCCAGTATGAGAAAAGCTGGGAAAATCTGATCTGCAGACCATCTGCCAGTGCCTGGCTGAGATATCGTACTACACTTTTACGAAGCGTTACCCACGGGGGCAATTGGGCAAAGTGTACGAGGCATCTTCCTGTATTATTTCTTACACCTGCATGTAAATCTACAATGATCACAACAGAAATTTCAATAGAGACATGGAGACAGGCCCAGTTGCTCCAAGGCTTGGTCTACAGCTACCTTCTGATAAGCTCTGTGAGCTAAAAATGTCAATATTCTTTGTATGGGTGAAAGGCTCTTGGGCTGATCCTTGGCCACCTCTTCCTCATTTGATCCCTTCCTCAACTTTCCATTTTCTCCAGCAACACCGTTCTTTCCACTCCTCCATTATTAGCATGCTCCTCCCCCGGGACCTTTGCCCTTGAAGTACCCTCTGCGCAGGGAGCTTTCTTTGGCTTCCTTCTTGCCTGGCCCGTTCCCTTCCTTCATTCGGGCCTCTGTTCAAAAGTCACCACATCAGATAAAACTTCCCTGACCACTTCATCCATGCTATATATTTATCTGCTTTTCATCTACTCTCTCATTAGAAGAGAAATCCCACTGAGGGTAGGGACCCTACCTACCTATGTTGGCTACTGCTGATGCCTGGCACACAGGAAGCATGTACGCACTTATGATAATCTGGATCTAATAAAAGCGGACACACTTATAAAATTAAGTAATTAAAGCTAATGGAGGAGAGCGATATATCACAAAAGTTTAGTGCCCCAAATCAAAGGGTGCAACTGACAGGCAGACGGGGAGGGCGGTGGGAGGTGAGGGGTGGGAAGGGGGGTGTCACCTTTCTGCAATTGTAAAGCCGACTAAAAACAAATCTTAACACGCCGCACCCCGCCCAGGCTTCCAGCGCCGCTGGAGGCACGTGCCTGAGCCCCTCTAACCTCAGAACAAGCGGAGGTCAGGCTGCGGCCGCCCCCGGAGAAGCTGGGCCCGAGGTCACGTCCAGGGCAGGTGTGCAGGGAGCCCTGCGCTTTGTGGCTGCCTCCAGGTGTGTAACTACTGGTGAGGACCGAATGCACCAGGCCGCCCATGCTGAGCTCCCTGGGTAACTGAAGGCCTTTGGGGGGTCATTTTGATGCCCAGACACTTCGCTTTTCGCACTCAAATCCCTGCACAGGATGCATCTACGTGGCTGGGTCCCCGAGGCCGGCCGCGCCCCGGGTCGCCCCCCCGCCCGGCCCCGGCCCCTCCGCCGCCGTTCCGCGCCGACCTGGTGACCGCCTTGGTGAGCACCGGGTAGAGCCGCAGGAGGAGCAGGTACTGGGCGAGCGCCCGCTGCGGGAGCGCCCCGAGCCCGGCCTCGGCCCGCAGCTTCGACGCCGCCGGCGCCATCGCCTCCCGCGGTCGGCTCCCGCCGGGGCCGCAGCCCCCGCTTCACAGCGGCCGCGCGCAGGGACGGCCCGACATTTCCCTCCCCGCCGCGGCCCGCAGCGCGGCCCGGGACGGCCCCCGCCTTGCGCGGCGCGCGCCTCCGGACACTTTGCCTCGAGTCCCTATCTGGCCACCACCCCTCCGGCGGCGGCGGCGATTGGAGTTCGGCGGGGCGGGGCGCGGCGAGCCTCCTTATTGGGCGGCGGGCGCTTCCGGTCTCTCGCGAGAGTTGGTGGGAGCGCGCCAAATTTCTCTGAGACTCCGAGCCGGGCGGAGCGGGCGCCGTGCTGCGCGATGGTCCTGAGGAACAGCGGGCGGCGGCGCGCGGAGCCGGGCGCGGACGGCGAGGCCAGCCGGTGAGGGGCGCGCGGCTGCGGCTGCGGCTCAGGCCGCCTCGGGACGGCGCGTAGGCCCCGGGCCCGCGCCGGTGTCCGCGCGCTTAGCTCGGAGCTCTGTGTGGGCGCGTCTGCGGTGGGAGACGTGGCTGCGCAGCGCGGCCCCTCGCCGGGTTTGTGACGCGGGCCGGTGCGGGCCGGCTTCGTGCCGGCGGAGGCCGTGTAGGCGCGGGGGGCGCGGAAGTGGTGCGGGCGCAGGCCAGGTTCCCGGAGCGCCACCCGGCTCTCCGCGTGGACGGAGTAGGTCGTTCGAGTGTTTGCTTTCAGAGAAAGGATCTTACCTTACAGCCGAGAAAGCTGCTCCCTTGTTTCTGTGTTGACCGTTCATGAGCATCACAAGTGCTGTTTATTGAGCACCCGCTGTATACAGAGAGCCCTGTCTGCACATCGTATGCATTATACGATTTAATTGTCACCGCTCGTTTTTGGCAGAGTTAGAATCCAGGCCAGGTTGGCGGTCATCGGGAATCTTGCTTTCTTTTGCACTGTGCCGCCGATTTTGCCGTTTCCTTGTTATGGTTACTTTCCTTTCACCCTGAGACAAACTAATAGATTTGAGAACTGTCACTTTAACAATAAAAATACAAGGAAACTACTTTTTGAGTTAATTGTAGAGTCTCAGGCAGTTGCAAGAAATTACACAGAGATCCCACACACACACCCAGAAGCCACTTTCCCCCACTGATAACATCTCGGTTACTAGAGCACAGAGTTGCAGTCAGGACGTTGAAATTCATGCATGGACACTCTGTGTGTGTGTGGTATGCACATCGTATGTTTGTGACCACCACCACAATCAACACAACAGTTGTATCCCATGGATCCTTCCTGCTGCGTTTTTACAGCCACGACCTGAAGCAGGCTCTGTGCTGACAACAGAGAACCCAGTGCAGGGCTCAAACTCATCAACTGTGAGATCAAGACTTGATCCAAAGTTGGACGCTCGACCACTGAGCCACCCAGGCACCCTGCGATTGTTTTATTCGTGCTCTTGTTACAGAGTTGAACAGGTTTTGAGGATCCTGCCTGTGCGGTTGTTTTAATGAATTGTTTTGCCAATTGTGAGGGTATTTTTTTTGTGGGGGGTGCATTTACGGTGTCACATCCCAAATGGTTACACCGGGTGGACTGAGCGTGGTGGAGTAGATGGCGTCCTGATCGGTGGAGACAGGAATTCCCTCCTTTCGTTCAGGGACGATGGCCCCTCTTCCTCTGTCTCGGCACTCAAGCGCCTGGAGCGCAGCCAGTGGACAGATAAGATGGATATGCGGTTTGGTTTTGAGAGACTCAAGGAGCCTGGTGAGAAGACGGGCTGGCTCATCAACATGCACCCTGTAAGCACCCGGGCTTCTTTTCTGTCTTCTTCCCGCTCAGGAGGGCAGCCGCACCCCTCCTAGTGGCCTAGGCCTTGGCACAGCGGGAGATAAGGTGGAGATGGCGTTGTTTGTAGCACTCCCGCTTCCCTCTTTAACACCACCGGGCCGTCTAGAGGCTGCTGGGAAGACCAACGTGAGGGATGTCCCTGTTAACCTGTAAAAATGCAGTTTTCAAGGATGAGGGCGAGCCTGAGAGAAAGCATCACTGGGCAGGTGTTGCAACGCAGTTCTTGTGAATGGGGCCGGGGGTGGTTATACAGGAGTGAGGTGGGTAGAAGGGGTTTGTTTTTATGCTCAGTTTCCCAAAGGGGAGGAACGAGAGCGCTCTTGAACTGTGGAGAGGGTGACGTGCCCATGCTGGCCGATTCTCTTGTAGACCGAGATTTTAGATGAAGATAAACGCCTAGTCAGTGCCGTGGATTACTACTTTATTCAGGATGATGGGAGCAGATTTAAGGTAAGCCCCGGAACCCCAGGAAGCTAAAACCCACTCAGTGATGAGGTGTGACTGGGTCCAAAGTGGTAGCTGTGAGAAGAGCGGTTGGGTCACCATTTAGGATGTCGCGAGAGGAGCCAGCTTGGAAAGACTGACAGGGGAGTAGCGCTGTCTGCCCCAGACTGTTGCCCCTGCCCTGTGGCAGGTCTTCATTTCCTGCTGCGTTCTCTCTTAAGAGCTGCCAAGGTCAAGGATGCATTGGACCTAGGCTGCTCGTGGGTGTAACAGCAAATAGCATGTCTTCACTTTTCTCCCTTTTTTCTTTCTTGTTCCCCTGAATGGTTGGTGGCTCTTGCAGGTGGCCTTGCCCTACAAGCCATATTTCTACATCGCAACCAGAAAGGTAAGTGTAGTTCATAGCTTCAGGTCACACGACCTGAGCCGCATGTTAGGGGGGCTTCAGAACTGAATGTAAAGGGGCCTCTAGAGAAACGGGCCAGGAAGACAGATTTCACTATAGAAAGTCCTTTCGTTCTGATCTCAATTTAGGGTTGCGAGCGAGAAGTTTCATCTTTTCTGTCCAAGAAGTTTCAGGGTAAAATTGCTAAAGTAGAGACTGTGCCCAAAGAGGACCTGGACTTGGTGAGCACCACTTGGACCTTCCCGGGTGAATGAGGGGGTCTACCCTGCTCGTGGAGTGGGGTGGGAAGCGGCCAACTTATCACCTGCGGGGTGGTTTGGGTGGTGGGGCTTTGGTGACCGTACATCCTCCTGGAGAAGTCTCTGACATAATTGTTGCCATGCGCAGTTGGACAGGGTCCTTTGGACTTGCTGACTCTTCTACTCGATTTACCTTTGAGTTGTTCTCCCCTTACTGTCTTTCCCCAATGAAGTCCTTTTTATCTGGAATTCATGAGCACCATCTCTTCACTTTGTAGCCAAATCACTTGGTGGGTTTGAAGCGGAATTACATTAAGCTGTCCTTCAACACAGTAGAGGACCTTGTCAGAGTGAGGAAGGACATCTCCCCTGCTGTGAAGAAGAATCGGGAGCAAAGCCATGCCAGTGATGCCTACACAGCTATGCTCTCCAGGTGAGCTTCCTTCTTGGAAGCCGTCAGTCAGTCCACACTGATGGGTTCCTATGTATCCTGAGTGACAGGTTGGATGGGAGGTAGGAAAACCCCACAGTGAAGTTACCTTGAGGATTGGCTTGTTCAGTGTGGAAACACTTTCAAGCAATTAGAGAGAATTTCTTTCTTTTTTTTTTAATTATTTATCTTTGAGAGAGAGTGTGTGCGCGCACGCGAGCGTGAGCACACAAGCAGAGGAAGGGCAGAGAAAGAGAAGGAGACACAGAATCTCAAGCGGGCTCCAGTCTCGGAGCTGTCAGCACAGAGCCCAGTGCGGGGTTTGAACTTACGAGCGGTAAGATCATGACCTGAGCTGAAGTCAGAAGCTCAACTGACTGAGCTGCCCAGGTGCTCCTAGATAGAATTCCCGACGTGCTGCATTTATGTTAAAGAAATGGTGGTTTCCTGGGTTATATTTAAAAAAATTTTTTTTAATGTTTTATTTTTTTCTGAGGGAGGGAGAGAGACAGCATGAGTAGGAAGGGTCAGAGAGAGAGGGAGATACAGAATCTGAAACAGGCTCTAGGCTCTGAGCTGGCAGTCAGCACAGAGCCCGACATGGGGCTTGAACCCATGAACCACGAGATTATGACCTGAGTCAAAACCAGGAGTTGGATGCTTAACCGACTGAGCCACCCAGGCGCCCCTCCTGGATTGTATTTTAGCTGTTCCTCTTTTTCTTACATAGGGGTGGGTTTGTGGCTCTAAAATTGAGTTGTGTAACAGTAGAGACATTTTGGATTCCTAGTCACACCACTTCAACTTAGTCTGTTTTCATGGCTTATGGCAAGTGTCAAGCTGCCTGCAGAGTTCACTGAATGCCTAGAGTTACATAGCACATCTCTTCTAGAAAACTTTGGTGTTACACAGACAAACGTAAGTATAGGACGCCAAACACTGTTCATCAAGTGTTTAGATATTAACAATAATAGGAAACAGGATAAGAGATGAAAAAGAGGAAATCTCGGGGCGCCTGGGTGGCTCAGTCAGTTAAGCGTTCAACTCTTGGTTTTGGCTCAGGTCATGATCTCACAGTCATGAGATTGAGCCCCTCATCGGACTCCACAGGGGTTCTCTCTCTCTGCCCCTCCTCAGCTCGCACTCTGTCTCTCTCTCAAATAAACAAAAAAAGACAAAATTTTGGCTAATTAGAAGTTATGAAGACTTCAAGAGAGCTAATCTTACTCTCTGGGAAAAGATCAATATGGGGCCCTGAACATTTCTGCAGTGCACAGGCCCCGCCCTCCCAGTGTAATTACCTTTCGCAGTATTGCAAGGTGTACCCAGAGGCCTGAGCCTTTTCTCTAAAACTCATTGTCTTTTTTTCCCCTTTTAATAGTTCATTTAGTATTTGGAAGCTTACTGGGCTGATATTAAAGTAAATATTCTAGTGACAATGATTTTCTACTTTCCAATGATAAGGTAACTACGGTACAGAAAGTTACTGCTTACCAGCCACACAGAGAGCTCTGTGCGTGTCACCTCATGACACTCCTGCAAGAGGGGCCTGTTCCTGTGACCCTGGGGTTCTCGTTGGGACACAGGGTCAGCCAGGGTGGCTCACACCTGTACCTGTGCCTCCCAAGTAACAGGGAGAGCATTTCCTTTCTTTATGTTTTTAATTGGGATGGGATGTAACGTACGTTCCATAAAATACATGTTCTGAGCGTGCACTGAATTTCCTGCCTGTAGCCTGCTGTTTGTGGGAGGGTGTCATCCAAGGGCATCCTTTTTGTTTAAAGGATTTTTTTCTAAGTTTGTTTTTGAGAGAGAGAGAGGAAGAGCATAAGCAGGGGAGGGGCACAGAGGGGGAGAGAATCCCAAGCAGACTTCACGCTGTCCGTGCAGAGCCTGACAGGTTCAAACTCATGAACTGTAAGATCATGGCCTGAGCCAAAATCAGGAGTCAGTTACTTAACCGACCGAACCACCCAGGTGCACCCCCCGCCCCCAGTTCATTCTTTAAGAAGAGCCTGTCCTGATCCTCTCAACCACCTTTTAACTTTTGTGTTTACGTCACATGGACTCTGGTCCCCCTGCACCATCCCTCAGCAGAGTGTAGTTGAGTAGGTGTCCTCTCTCTGTTTCCAAGTGTTCTGCAAGGGGCCAGTGTGGTTGTTGACGACGAGGAAGCCTCTAAGAAGGTCAGCGACCAGTTGGACAACATCGTGGACATGCGGGAGTATGATGTGCCCTACCACATCCGCCTCTCCATTGACCTGAAGATCCATGTGGTGAGTGGGCCGTCACTTTCGGGGAGCCTCTGGCAGTCAGGAGGTGACACTGAAGGGATAAATCAGTAGAGAAATACACCTCCTGGGACAGACGCAGAGCTCTTGATTAACATGCTGCACGGCCTGCAGGCTCACTGGTACAACGTCAGGTACCGAGGAAACGCCCTCCCTGTGGAAATCACCCGCCGAGATGACCTTGTTGAACGACCCGTAAGTAGTGCCTGCATTTCCTCCATCCTGTCTTTTCTACTTGTTTCTGGAAAGATCTAAATCAGTGCTGAAAGATGAATATGATTCAGAGATTTATTTTCTTTTTTTCCTCAAATACTTTTCTAAAAAAGTTAGAGAGAGGCACCTGGGTGGCTCAGTCTGTAAGTGTCCAACTTCGGCTGAGGTCATGATCTCATGGTCCGTGAGTTTGAGCCCCGCATCGGGCTTTGTGCTGACAGCTCAGAGCCTGGAGTCTGTCTTCAGATTCTGTGTCTCCCTCTCTCTCTGCCCCTCCCCGCTCATGCTTGCTCTCTCTGTCTCTTAAAAATAAGCATTAAAAAAAAAAGTTGTAAGGCAGAGAAGGACAAATATCATATGTGTGCACGTATAGGAGGGTTAGGAGGAACTTAGCAGAGGACCAAGGGGGAGAAGAAGGGCGGAAATGGTGGGGGAAAGGGAGAGGCAAACCATGAGAGACTCTTGAATGCTGACAAAAACTGAGGACTGATGGATGTGGAGGGGAGGGGGGGTGGGCATGGAGGAGGGCACTTGTGGGGATGAGCACTGGGTGTTATGTGGAAACTAATTTGACAATAAACTATTTGTAAAAAAAAAAAAAAAAGTTGTAGAGAAATCTTTTGTTGTTGTTGGTTTCTGACCGGGTATAATTTCAGTTAGTGCTTGTACATCACCACGTGATGTCCTTGCTTGAGCTGAGCTGGATCTGAACTTTGAAGGAGAGTTCGACTTCCATTTTAGGTGGTTGATAGAGATGTGATATGGTGAAAAGTGGATTCATGTCTAGAAGGGCTTGGTTCAGGGACAGATTTGTGATCTCAGGCAAGTCTGTACTCCTTTTTTCTCGCTTAAAAATGGAGATGTCGACTCTGTACCACAGTCTCCTATCTAGGTTATCAGAAAGGTCGAAATGAGATCATGATTTTAAAGTAGTTTTCAACTCAAGTGCTGTAATTCTGGGGTTTTCCTATCATGCCCTGGCCTCTTGTAGGTGGTGTAAAATTTCATATCCTTTGTAAATCATGGCACTCTTGACAGGGCTGTCAGCCCAACATGCCTGTCTCGCTTCTTTTGGAACTTCTCCCTGTGGTGGCTTCACCCTTGTTCTAGCAGCTGGAGGTGGACGTGGTGGGTGTCGGGAAGACCCTTGGGGTCTCCAGAGCTCGGCTTGGTTTAAGTCCAACTTAACGAGGCGTTCTGTCCCTAAAGGACCCTGTGGTCTTGGCATTTGACATCGAGACAACCAAACTGCCCCTCAAGTTTCCTGACGCTGAGACCGACCAGATTATGATGATTTCCTATATGATTGACGGTCAAGTAAGTGGTGCCTTTTGGGGTGTAAGCTTCCTAGGAGCACATCCACCTTATGGTTGGTATTTTTCCAGTGAAAAATAAGTGAGTTGAGTCCAGGAAAGTGAAGAAACAAGCCATGCCCCTGCCTTCCAGTCTGAGTCTGACACATGTGGGGCTCGGGCTGCATCTCTTCCTGGCAGGGCGAGAGACCTCACATTCCTGAAGGTTCCAGCCACAGGAACTTCTAGGCCGCGTGTGGAGAGGCGTGTGTTCGGCTTCTTGTGTCCTCTAACTCACGCTGACTGCTCGTGCGCTTCCCAGGGCTACCTCATCACCAACAGGGAGATTGTGTCAGAGGACATTGGAGATTTTGAGTTCACCCCCAAGCCAGAGTATGAGGGACCCTTCTGTGTCTTCAATGAACCCGATGAGGTAAAGAGGTATCATGTGGGAAACTACCTGGTGTTTGGAGCGAGATGGGAAGGAGAGCCCTTGGACCCTTGAGGCCTCAGCGCTCATTTACCCAGAAGGGCAGCTTGCTGGTCTGGGTTCCTGGCGGTGTGGTCCTCATTCACCCTGGAGGCATGAGTGGGTGTGGAAATAAAATACAGCGTGAAGTTCCTGCTTTTCCGAAATTTTGGGAGGGGTGCTTGGAAGTAGCTGGAAGAGGAGAAACAAATCCTCTGATTGCTACGAATCATTGAATTCAGGTTCATCTAATTCAGAGGTGGTTTGAACATGTCCAAGAGACAAAACCCACCATCATGGTCACCTACAATGGAGACTTTTTTGACTGGTGAGTCTAGTGACTGGTTTGTGAGTGACTGCAGTGTGTTGGGGAGGGGATGTTGTGTGGCAGCGTGAATAGACTTAATGCTACTGAGTTGTACACTTAGAAATGGTTAAGATGAAGAGGAGAGGTGGGCGTGGGGTTCCTGGGTTTGCTCAGGAGTCTGCTGGGGGCCTGAGGAAGATGAAGAATACCTGCCTATGTGCCACCTGTCTGCCCTCGTCCCTAGGCCGTTTGTGGAGGCCAGAGCAGCAGTCCATGGGCTGAGCATGTACCAGGAGATAGGTTTCCAGAAGGACAGCCAAGGGGAGTACAGGGCGCCCCAGTGCATCCACATGGACTGCCTCAGGTAGGCCCGGCGGCTCCTCACGCTGTCTGAGAGGACTTCCTAGGTGCGGGTCCAAGGCTCCCTTCGTGCACATACTTGTCCTGTCTGCGTCCCTTTGAGGGAGAAAGGTGGCCTCTGAAGCGGCTCTGTCACCTTCAAGGACAGCGGCTGTGGCTGGGTCCGGGGACATGCTGTCTTCCCTCATGTGCTCCCTCCTCCTCCTACCAGCAAACGTGCTCATGTCAGGCCTGGGGCTGGGGAAGCCAGAGCAGAAAGAGGCCAGGTTGCGCGAGGTCCTGGTGCTGTGAAGCTCCCCGCAGAGGTGAGGCTGCAGCAGCCAGGGGCGTTCAGGCTGGAGAGAAAGGTGGTCTTGTGGCCTGCTGACCTTGGGGGTAGATTTTATCTTGGGGAGCCTGGCCTTATGGCGTGGGGGTTGGAGGGAGCAGATGGGAGTGAGGAGAGGGGTGGACTTGGGCATCCACGGCCCTGGGGGGCAGGGGGACATGGGACACAGGGAATGTTGGATCTCAGGGTTTGGGGTGGGCTCTGGGGCAGGAGGGTAGTTTCTAGGTAGAAGCAGGCCTGGGAACCCCATTTATAGGGGCGTGGTAACCAACGGGTTCCAGAAGAGAAGGAACAAGGGTGGGGCTTCAGAGGAGGCGGCAATATTGGGAGACGCCAGGGGCACTTCTGGGGGTGAGGGTGGCCAAGGGTGTGGACGCTGAGGGAGGTGAGACTAGATGCAGTTAGGGAGCTGTGGGCGCCAGGGACACAACCCGTCACTCATGCGGCTGACTCGCGGGGAGGATGTGCAGACGGGTGTGGGGGTGAGGGACACAGAGTGGCTCCCGGTCTCCATGCCGAAGGGACTGTAAGCAGAGAGGAGGTTAGGAAGAGGGCCTGAGCGGGTGGGGGAGAGCAAGGCAGACTGGCAGTCCCACGGGACAAGCTGGAGGGACTGACGGTTCCCACCTGCTCACCGTTCTCTCTCTCTCTGCAAGGGACAGAGGGAGGCCATGGGACTCGGGAGACTGGCATTTCCTTGTGTTTGCGGGCATATCCGTGAGATTACCTGGACCTGGGGTAGCTTCAGGAGGCGTCTGTGCTGTGTGGGGTCTCAGTGGCAATCCCTGGGGTACCTGCTGGGACTCTGCCTCTTCCTGTGTCGTGTCCAGCTGGGCTGCCTCTCGCAGTGCTTGGGCTTCATCTCAGAGCCATCTCTGACCTTTGTGCGTGTTCTTGTTCCCAGGTGGGTGAAGAGGGACAGTTACCTCCCTGTGGGCAGCCACAACCTCAAGGCAGCTGCCAAAGCCAAGCTGGGCTACGACCCTGTGGAGCTGGACCCCGAAGACATGTGCCGGATGGCCACTGAGCAGCCCCAGGCATGTACCTTTACCTGTAGCTCCGATGCGGTGCCTGCCCGGCTCCTCATCGTTCTTACTGGCTGACGTTCTCTCCTCAGACTCTGGCCACGTACTCGGTGTCAGACGCGGTGGCCACCTACTACCTGTACATGAAGTATGTCCACCCCTTCATATTCGCCCTCTGCACCATTATCCCCATGGAGCCCGATGAGGTCAGTGCCTCTCCTGGCCCCCGTGCCGTTCTCAGCCCGCCCCCCAGAGCTTGTCCTGGGCGACCGACGTGGAGGCAGCTGTGTGGTTTTGGCAGTTGGTGTGAAGCCCGGCGTTTCCCCTGCAGGTGCTACGGAAGGGCTCCGGGACGCTGTGCGAGGCCTTGTTGATGGTGCAGGCCTTCCATGCCAACATCATCTTCCCCAACAAGCAGGAACAGGAGTTTAACAAGCTGACTGACGATGGCCATGTGCTGGACACCGAGACCTACGTGGGTGGCCACGTGGAGGCCCTGGAATCGGGCGTGTTCCGCAGTGACATCCCCTGCCGGTTCAGGATGGTGAGCCCCTCCCTGGTCTCCCAAGGGGTGGCCCCTCCCCAACCCGAGTGCTGCGCTGGGCCCCAGAAGCCTCGAGGGCTGCGGTACAGCCCTCACCCCTTTCTTGCCCTGTGCGTCCCTCCCTCACCAGCCCTCCTTTGTCTGGCCTGCCCTTGACTGAGGCGCTGCGGGGCCAAGCACTTGGCTCCTCTGGGGCACTGTCCGCAGTGTCCTGCCCGAGCTAGATGGGTACGTGCGAGGGCATTTTCCCTTCTCACTTGCGTTCTGTCTTGGTCATTTGTACTAGAATCCCGCTGCCTTTGACTTTCTGCTGCAGCGGGTGGAGAAGACCATGCGTCATGCCATCGAGGAAGAGGAGAAGGTGCCCATGGAGCAGGTCACAAACTTCCAAGAGGTAACGTTCCAGGGGGCCAGGAGAAACAGTCTTCACATGCCCTGTCTTGTAGACTGGCTTCTTTCAGTAGTGTGTTTATTATGCACCTACTGTGTGCTGGTACTTGGGCTCCAAGCCAGATGATATAGTTTGTTCAGGTCTGGTTGGGGGACATAGGATAGTGTTGTGGTTGCAGTGAGCGACCGCACTTAGGGAGATGGTAGAGTTTCACAAGTTGGCGGTGGGGTCTTGAGCTAGCTCTTGCTTTGAACATGGCAGTGGGTGGACAGTTGGACAAAGGCGAGTGATAGGTCTTATGCCCAGTTCATTTGGACTTCCTTTTGTCATTAAGGATACTTTAAAAGTGATGACAACCAATTCCTACAAATAACAGACTAGATTATAGTGACCATAAAAGCTTTCGAATAATGGTTAGAAGGCACCACTTACAAAGTGCCGCATGCCTGGAGGCCCCGGGTACCTCCCACCTTGCTTGTCCTGGTTGGATGTGGCCCTTCTCAGGTCTGTCTGTCGGGCACTGCTCAACACCATAGCATATTGAGTTACTAGTGATTTGGAGTTTTTACGAGTTTTTAGGACTGATTTCAAGAAATATCTCATAACACGGGCACATGAATGGGTCAGTCGGTTAAGCGTCCGACTCTTTGATTTCAGCTCAGGTCATGATTTTGAGGTTGTGAGATGGAGCCCTGCATCAGGCTCCATGCTCAGGGCAGAGATCCTCTCTCTCCTCCCCCTTTCACACTCTCTGTCTCTTAAAGAAAAAAGAAATGGCTCAGAACAGACTCACTGGGCAGAATTCAAATACCGTTGTGTTTATAGGGGTGCCTGGGTGGCTCAGTCGGTTAAGTGTCCACCTCTTAACAGATTCTTGGTATTGGTTCAGGTCATGATATCATGGTCCTTAGATCTGAGCCACACGTTGGGCTCTGTGCCGGGCCGGAGCCTGCTTAATTCTCCCTCCTCTGCCCGTCCCCTGCTTGTGCTCTCTGGTCTCTCTCACGAATGAGAAAACTGTTTATACACTGTATGACCGTAAAGTGCTGTGCGGCTGTCGTCAGCTCCAGCTACCGTGTACTTGGGGAACTCTCTAAGAACAACCTAGAAGAGTGTGTAGGCGGAATAACGAATGTGAGTTAACATTTCGGAAGGAGCACAGACACGTTTCAGGTTGAAGAGAGAGGAACGTGAGTGACAACAAGATGTGCTGATTGCAGGGACTCCAGACACCCCGCAGACCCGGCCCCTCCTGGAGGTCGGGGTGTGGCTTGTTCGCGGTTTCTAAAGGGTTTGAAAGGGCGGCAGGCCCATCTCTTTGTTCCCAAAGGACCATCTCGTCCCGAGGGAGGGGAGCCGGTGGGAAGTGCCAGCCGCGGATGTGTTCTGTGGGAACTCCCTCTTCCCTGGACTGTCTCCATGGTCCTCCTCACTGGCGTTTCAGGACCTGCCTCGGTGGAGAAGGATGGAGTGTGATTGTTCTAATGATTCATTGCCTAAAATTCAATTAGGAACAAGTATTAACACATCTGGTATTTCCTCTTCTACGTGATAGACATCATTCCTTTTTAGTCATTGTTGCTTTATAACTTTTGGTGTGTTTTTTATTTTGACTACTTTGGAGTGTTTTAAGGAGTGTTGTTTTGGTTTGTTTTTTGGAGAGAGCTTGCAGGAGCGAGGGCGCAGAGGGAGAGAGAGAATCCCAAGCAGGCTCCACACTCAGCACAGCCTAACGCGGGGCTTGATCTCCCAACAGTGAGATCATGACCTGCGCCGAAATCAAGAGCTGGATGATGCTTAACTGACTGAGCCACCCCTTAGGCAAGTTTTCATTTAGGTGATTTTTCTAGTACAACTTCCAAATTTAACGTATTTCATTAAATAAAAAGATGGCTGTTCTTATGGTTAGTCTGTATATTTATTTTTTTGTTTTTTAATGTTTTATTTATTTTTGAGAGAGGGAGAGACAGAGACCGTATGAGCAGGGGAGGGTCAGAGAGAAAGGGAGACACAGAATCTGAAATAGTCTCCAGGCTCTGAGCTGTCAGCACAGAGCCCGATGTAGGGCTTGAACCCAAGAACCGTGAGATCATGACTTGAGCCGAAGTCAGACGCTTAAGTGACTGAGCCACCCAGGCGCCCCTCTTTGTATCTATTTAGATGTTTTTCAATTTTCTCTATTCTTTAATGTTTAAAACAGACGTTGGCAAACTATAGCCCATGAGGCCTGTGTAACCAGCAAACTAAGAATAGTTTTTACATTTTTAAAATGTTATAAAACAAAGATTGTGTGACAGATTGTGTGGCCACAAGACCTAAATTAAAATATTAATTATCTGGTCCTTTGCAGAGGTTTGTAGAGTCACTAGATTAACTTCTAAATACACTAATTCTCCAGTTCTGTTGTGTACGTTTTGCGCAGAATGAACTTACCAGATAGGTACATGTTAATGTTACGATATAATTAGGTATTACTTTTGGGAGAGTGAATATATAACCATTAGAAGCCAGTTAGTTTTGGGGCGCCTGGGTGGCTTAGTCGGTTAAGCGTTCAACTTTCACTTAGGTCATGATCTCGCGGTTCGTGGGTTCGAGCCCCGCGTCGGGCTCTGTGCTGACTGCCAGCTCAGAGCCTGGAGCCTGTTTCAGTCTGTGACTCCCTCTCTCCTGACCCTCCCCTGCTCATGCTGTCTCTCTCTCTCTCTCTCCTAGAAATAAATAAAACATTAAAAAAAAAAAAAGAAGCCAGTTAGTTTTAGGGGCATCTGGGTGGCTCAGGTGGTTAAGAGACCTCCTTCAGCTCAGGTCATGATTTTGCATTTCATGGGTTCAAGCCCCACGTTGGGCTGTGTGCTGACAGCTCAGAGCCTGGAGCTGCTTCTGATTCCGTGTCTCCCTCTTTGTCTCTGTCCCTCTTCCACTTGCTCTGTCTCTCTCTCTCTCTCTCAAAGATAAATAAACATAAAAAAAAGAAGCTAGTTAGTCTTAGCCTTACATAGTTTTAGTGACTTTTTTAGGGTAGCGTGTTTATTTCTGGAGGTTACTTTTCAGATGTGCTTCATCTGGTTTTTAGAAGTGGACTCTTTCCCTGTATTTTATTTAGGGTTTCGGTCTTCTGTATTTTTAATTGTGCTGGTTTCCCTGCCTTTAGGAGATTCATTCTACTGGGTTCTCAAGGGCCTCCTCCCACTGGGTCTGCTCTCGGTTGTGGGGGTGTTTCTTCCCACGCTCTGATTTTGAGGTGTGAATTTGTATTCAGCGGGAGTCTCCTGCAGCCCGTCAGGCCGTCAGGTGCTTTGACAGTTGTTTCTGGCTCCTGGGCCAGAGGATCCAGTGGAGAGTAAGGTAAACCACATGCTCGTTAGAGGGACCAGCCTGCAGTGCCAGGTGTTCAGCCCAAGGACACGTGATGTTGGTGAACAGAATTTTAGTTTATTCTTCCACGTAGGTGGCCTTTGACAGTCCTGCCGTTTTGAGGGGGTTCTGTTTTGTCCCCCTGTCGTGTGCAGGCTGCCTGTCCCCGAGGAAGCGTGAGAAACGTGCGGGAGCACTCACACCCTGGGCGGAGACGGCAGACCTGGGAAAGGCCTGCGCGTGAGGCTGGGGCTCCGCTCTCAGAGGGGGTTCCTCTCCTTCCTCGGACAGGAGTCCCTCGTGAACCGCACTCACTCGTGCACACCCTGGTTCACACGGAGCGCCTGCCCTCCTGGGAGTCCGTGGTTTGGGTGTGTGCGGGCAGAGCTGCCCAGGTGCCCAGCCCCCTACAGACACCCCGGGCGCTGGGTCTGTGGCTTCCCTGTCAGGTGGCACGGGGCACTTGTTGTCCCGGTTTGATGTTGTGAGAATTAAGTTCATCTCAGCTTGAGCCTGACCTCCTATCTTTGCCCCACATGCCTTTCCCCTTTGCCGATTGAGTTCTCTGTCCTTTCACTGTGAGTCACTGCACCTGGCGGTGGTCCTGGACACCCCGACACAGAGCCTGGCCTCTGCCAGGCCACTGCTGATGTAGCTCCCTGCTCTGGTTTTTTTTGTTGTTGTTGTTTTTTTTTAATTTTTTTTTTTTAACGTTTTATTTATTTCTAGGAGAGAGAGAGAGAGACAGCGTGAGCAGGGGAGGGTCAGAGAGAGAGGGAGTCACAGACTGAAACAGGCTCCAGGCTCTGAGCTGGCAGTCAGCACAGAGCCCGACGCGGGGCTCGAACCCACGATCCGCGAGATCATGACCTAAGCGAAAGTCGGACACTTAACCGACTAAGCCACCCAGGCGCCCCTCCCTGCTCTGGTTTTGAGTCCACTCTTTGCTCTCGCCCTCTGGGGATGACTTAAAGCTCAGTTCTGCATTTACAGGGTAGACCGCATCTTTCATGCAGGATATTTAGGTGTTAGGTACCAGGAGGGTTTTTTTAGATAACAGTTTGACCTCTCATTGGAAACAAATCTGATTCATTGGTTTATAAAGTAATGCTGGGGAGCATCTAGCACCGAAGTTCAGAGCGTGGCGTTTGGGCTGAGGGCACCCGTGCTTGAGCCCCTGCTCAGCTCTTGAGCCTCTCGTCTGTCAGGTGAGGGGACAGATGCGGAGGCAGGAATGTCACCTGTCCACACCGTGCATGCACGCAGGACACCCAGGAGGGACGCTGTTGATCCTCGAGCTGGGTCTTACACCTCGCTGGCAGACGGGCCCTGTCGTCCGAGGCCATAGTCACTGTTTGCTCCCAGCCCCGAAAGGCCCTCTGGGGTGGAGGCTGCTGCTTCCCGAGATGCTGTCCTCCTTAGGGTTCTTTCCTCGTGAGGCTCCTGCTGTCCTGGGACCCACGTGCTTGCTTTGTTACTGTCCATACAGTCTAGTTTTTGTCTCGGTCATCACTCTTTGTCCTTTCTCCATAGGTATGTGATCAGATTAAGACCAAGCTCACCTCCCTGAAGGATGTTCCAAACAGAATCGAGTGTCCCCTTATCTACCACCTGGATGTGGGGGCCATGTACCCCAACATCATCCTGACAAACCGCCTGCAGGTGAGACGGATTCCCCCATCAGAATCGAGCTCTTTCTGCCCAGAATCTAACTGTCCCCCTTCCCCCACATAGCCCTCTGCCGTGGTGGACGAGGCCACCTGTGCTGCCTGTGACTTCAACAAGCCTGGAGCAGACTGCCAGAGGAAGATGGCCTGGCAGTGGAGGGGCGAGTTCAGTGAGTGTGACCCCAGGGCAGGGGCAGGGTGGCTCAGCGAGCAGTGGGTGCACAGGTCTGTGTCACCAACGTTCCTCTGACGCCCTCCTAGTGCCAGCCAGCCGCAGCGAGTACCATCGGATCCAGCACCAGCTGGAGTCAGAGAAGTTCCCTCCCTTGACTGCAGAGGGCCCATCCCGGGCCTTTCACGAGCTGTCCCGCGAGGAGCAGGCTAAATATGAGAAGCGGAGGCTGACAGGTGAGCAGTTTCCAAACATTGTGGCTCCTCTGACTTGGACCTGTGTTGGTACGTCACAGCCTGATGTCAGTTAACTAGATGTTGCACTGGATGAGATCACTGTGAACTAGTTCTTCTTACAGCCTTCCTTTGCTAATTTCTCCCTCAGTGAAGATTCAGATGATGAATTGGGCCCTTGATGAATTTAGCCCATCTACACTGGGCTGTCCTTTGATAGGATAAGCCAGCACTATCTTTCTGAGTTTTAGACTTCTCCATACTAACCTAGAAAGTTGCATCTGTTGGCGCGCACTGCACCCTAGCTTCCTTTGGCTCCGTGCAGGCAGCCTGGCTGTCGCCTATGTGGAATCTCACACGCTGCCCTGCTCTCGATCGTGCTGCAGATTACTGCCGGAAGGCCTACAAGAAGATCCACGTGACCAGGGTGGAGGAGCGCCTCACCACCATCTGTCAGCGGGAGAACTCCTTCTATGTGGACACGGTGCGCGCCTTCCGAGACAGGCGCTATGAGTTCAAGGGTCTCCACAAGGTGAGTCTGACCTTTGTGAAGTCAGAACAGAGTCTAGTTTCCGAGATGAGAGTCCTCGCTTGGTACTGTCTGGACATCCCAGTTAGAATATGTGATTCCCAGCTTCTGGGCTCTCACACATTTGGAAAATAATTGAATGCACAGTTGTTTTGAGTTTGTTTGTTTGTTTTTAAGTAGGCTTCACACCCGATGTGGAGCCCAATGAGGGGCTCAAACTCATGACCTTGAGACCAAGACCTGAGATGAGATCAAGAGTTGGGACACATAACCAATTGAGCCACCCAGGCGCCCCTCGGTGATTTTTAGTTTTCAGGAGTTAAGGGCCTGAGGCCTTGAAACTGTTTTGAATGATTACTTTTGAAGTATTTATTTAGAGCAGTGGTCAGTCGACTGTGGCTGGCCAGGCTGTTTTTATAAATAAAACTTGATAGCAACTGAGCTGCGTCCCCGCAGCAGGGAGGTGAGCAGCTGGAGCAGACGCAGAGACCTCACGACCCCAGCACTGGCCATATGGCCCCGTAGCTTGCCAGCCCCCAATGCGGAGGAATTCGGGTGATTTACTGGGCTGGTTGTTGCAGGGGTATCAGGGAAGACACATCCCGCCTCGGCTGTCATTACACATTGTAGCTTCATACATAAACAAATGGGGTTATTTTTCCTGAAAGACCCTCTTTCACTGTTGGACTCTGTAAGGTCCCTGCTCTGATAGACTTTGTCATGGTAAGAGATTCGTGACATAAAACTCCACGTTTTTAAGCGCTCGGTTCTGTGGCATTGGGTACATTCACAGTTAGCCACCACCCCCACCCCTCTCCAGAACTCTTCATCTTACAGAACTAAAACTGCACCATTTCCCAGTAAGCCCCTATCCTGCTCTCCTTCTCTGAGTTTAACTCCTCCAAGTCCCTCACGTAAGTGGAGTCACGCGGTGTTTGTCTTTTCACGACACCTCCTTTCCCTTCGCAGCGCGTCCTGCAGGATCATCCGTGTAGTAGCGGCCGTCAGAATCTCCTTTCTGAGGCTGAATAATACTCCGTTGTGTACACACCGCATTTTGTCCATCCTCCCTGTGTACGGACACCGGGTGGCTTCCACGGTTTGGCCACCGTGGATAATGCTGCTGTGAACGTGGGTGTGCAAATCTCTTGAAGTCCCTGATGTCATCTTTTGCGTGTGCACCCAGATGTGGGATTGCTGGGTCACGTACTCATTCCATTTTTAACCTTTTGAGGAACTGGCATGCCACTTCATTTTATTTTAGTTAACTATAAAGTTACTTATTCTCTGTCTCACTCTTCAGACAGGCACTAAAAGTGTCCGTCTCATTCTTCGGAGTCTAACATAATACCTGGTACATAGTAGGCATTCAATAAATATCTTAATTGTTTTGTTCTTTGTATTACTTCTTTTTTTTTTTTTCTTTTTGAGAGAGAACGAGCGCACGCACATGCAGGAGAGGGACAGAGAGAATCTTAAACAGGCTCCATACTCAGTGAGGAGCCCAACATGGGGCTCTATCCCACAACCCTGGGATCATGACCTGAGCTGAAATCAAGAGTTGGCCACTTGGACCACTTGGGTGGCTCAGTTAAGCGTCTGACTTCAGCTCAGGTCATAGTCTCACAGTTTGTGAGTGTGAGCCCCGTGTCAGGCTCTGTGCTGACAGCTCGGAGCCTGATCCTGCACCAGATTCTGTGTCTCCCTCTCACTCTGCCCCTCCCCCACTTGTGCTAGCACGCATGCGCGCTCTCTCTCTCTCAAAAATACTTAAAAAGAAAAAAGAAACCACGTGCTGGAGTCTCTAGGGGCCAGTCACGATGTCTGCCTGTTTGTCTGGCTGTGCCCCTGGAGAGAATGGGATAGGGAGGCGTGGCAGAGCATCAGCAGTGGTTTTTCTGGATGTGTCTACGGTCTTCACTTGTATTGGATTTTGAAGTATTGTATAGATTTGAAATTTTCACAGTATGAAAACGCTGGGCCAGGGACTGTGCAGACTGAGCTGGAGGAACTGAGGTGATCCGTGTGTGTGTGGTTCCAGGTCTGGAAGAAGAAGCTGTCCGCGGCCATGGAGGTGGGCGACGCGGCCGAGGTGAAGCGCTGCAAGAACATGGAGGTTCTGTACGACTCCCTGCAGCTGGCGCACAAGTGCATCCTGAACTCCTTCTACGGCTACGTCATGCGCAGAGGGTGGGCTCCCGCCTGAGGGCCTCGCTCTGGGATGTGGGAGAGGGCGGTGCGGGCAGGGCGTGGGGCCGCGCTGACGCAGAGGCCTCTGGTGCCGGGGATCAGTACGCAGACGTGTTGTCGGGCTGTCTTGGGCTGGAGACCGTGATTTGGTAGTTTGTGACTACCAGCGTGACTTAGTGAATGGTGTCGCTTGGGGGCTGTAGAGTGGTCCAGGCCGTCCCAAAAAAGCACTGTGTGAGTCACGGGGTGGGGTGTAAAGCCCTCTGAGAAGCCTGTCAGGACGCCCAGGGGTTGGGGGGGGTCTGAAAGCCAAGATGGAGACTGTTTCTGACAGATGTACAGCCAGGTGGGTGAGGGCCGTGGGGAGAGCAGGTTGTAGAGGCCTGGCCACCGTGGGCAGCGTCATGAGGAACAGCAGCATGGCGGCTCTGGAGGAGAAAGGTGGGGTGCTAGGGTTTATTGGTGTATTGGAAGAGGGGGAAGAAAGCAGGGCCAGGAGGGGCCAGCCTCTGGGCGCCTGACCTTCCAGGTGAGACCTGGTTTGGGGGAACGAGGCAGGTGTCTGATGGGAAGCTGAGGGTGTTTGTGGGCCTGAGTTTTCCCCTGAGAAGTCGGAGGATGCACATTGGGTCTGGGAGATGGAGAAGGCGGGAGATGGTGCTGGGGACAGAGGGAGAGGGCTCACGGGGGTGGAGGGGCCAGAGGACCTTCTGGGCTGGTACCGAGAGAGCATGTTGCCTGTGCTGCGTCCTCCAGCCCTGCACCCCGAAGCAGGGCGGAGGAGTGTCCTCAGCACAGAGCTAGGTGCTGCCCTGCTTCAGATGTCCCCTCCGCGGTGTCCTGCTCCCGACCTCCTCTAATGACCCTTTGGAGGGAGCCACCCCCACCCCACCCCCAGGCCGTGACCATCTTTCTCAGGGCTCGCTGGTACTCCATGGAGATGGCAGGCATTGTCTGCTTCACAGGAGCCAACATCATCACCCAGGCGCGGGAGCTGATCGAGCAGATTGGGTGAGCGCTGTGCTCTGGCCAGCCACCGCGAGGGGACAGCCTGGAGGGGAAGCCTGGGGGCAGGGGGGCAGGGAGCAGGTGGGCATTGTGGTTTGTGGGTCCACAATGTGGAAGGGCCTTCACACTGGGTTCTTCCTGCATGGAGGCCAAGGTCCAGCATCCATGTGGCCTCGTTTCTCTCTCTCTAAAGGAGGCCCTTAGAGCTGGACACAGACGGAATATGGTGCGTCCTGCCCAACAGCTTCCCTGAAAACTTTGTCATCAAGACGACCAGTGTAAAAAAACCCAAGGTGACCATCTCCTACCCTGGGGCCATGTTAAATATCATGGTCAAGGTGAGCCTGGGTTCCAGGGAGGGCCTGCTGTCTCTGGGCCTGGGTCCCCAGCACCTCCACTCTGATGGGGATTTGGGAAGGGGACTACATTGGCTCTCACACTGGCATGTTCCCCTTATTAATGTCACATCACCCTGCCTGTGCCATTCAGGCTCTTCTGTAGCCTGAGGACCTGTACAGAAAATTCTGTGCTCGTACTCGAGCGGGTCTGTTCCCTGTAGCACAGCAGAAGACTATTTTGCTTTTAAGTTTTTATTTTGAAATGACTTCAGGGGCGCCTGGGTGGCTTAGTCGGTTAAGTGTCCGGCTTTCGCTTGGGTCATGATCTCGTGGTTCGTGGGTTCGAGCCCCGCGTCAGGCTCTGTGCTGACTGCCAGCTCAGAGCCTGGAGCCTGTTTCAGAGTCTGTGACTCCCTCTCTCTCTGACCCTCCCCTGCTCACTCACTCTCTCTCTCTCTCTCTCTCTCCTAGAAATAAATAAAGCATTAAAAAAAAAAAAATGACTTCAGACTTACAGAAAAGTTATGAAAGTAAAACAGAATTTGTGTATATGCTTCGGCCCGTTTCCTCTAATGTTTACTAACATATGTAAACCATGGCAGTTTTACCAGAACTGAGAAGTTCACGTGGGCGCCGCACTGTAACCAGGCCGTAGTCTTTATTCGGATTTCCCTAGTCCTCGCAGGCTGGCCGCTCCCTGTCTTCAGTGAGCCCTGCTCGGGTGTCCTGTTGGCTGCCCCTCACTTGGGTTTGTTTGTTGTTTCTTATCGTTAGAATGAGATTATTTGCGTTTTTTAAGGAACATCAGAGGTGACATGACCCATGTTTCATTCTTTGGCTGTTTGGTGTGCCAGGATCTGCACTTCTGGTCACCAGGCACGGCTCCTGCCCCCCGCCTCCCGCCCACCGTCCCACTCACTGTACCCCTGCTGGGGCGAGTCATTGAGCCTACATCGGCGGGCAGGAGTGTCAGTCTGGCCATGTGTTAAAGCCACCAGAGCCTTGAGTGAACCCGAGAGGAGAGGAGGTACTTGAGGCCATGCAGGTGTTCTGTGTCTCCCCAGTTTTCACTGGTTTGAATGACGGTCCTGCGGTGGCTTTTCCCCAGTGGTGGCTCCCACTTTCCCACACTCCCAGTACATTTATTGGACTCCCTCTGTAAGGAAGCGTAGCGCCCCTCTTCCCACGTATCCCCCACTCAGCAGGTCTCTTCATTGCCTATTTGTTAGGCCGGGTTGTAACGCAGGCCCGTCCTGGTGTTTTGTGACTCGGCTTATTCCTCTTGGGCTACCAGGACCTCCTTCACATTTGCCTACATGTTCCTGACACATGTCCCTGCTCTGTGGTTCCGACTGGAGCATTTTTAATTTAATTATTTCTTTAGCAGTTTCTTCCTTCTTGGTCCTGTAAAGTGCTTTAGCCTCCTCTTACATCATCCTAGTCCTCGCCCTGGAATCTGCCATTTCTCCAAGGAACGAGATTCATTTTATTGGGGAGGGTATTAGAAACCACGGTCAGGGGGCGCCTGGGTGGCTTAATCGGTTAAGCGTCCGACTTTCGCTTAGGTCATGATCTCGCGGTTCGTGGGTTCGAGCCCTGCGTCGGGCTCTGTGCTGACTGCCAGCTCGGAGCCTGGAGCCTCTTTCCGAGTCTGTGTCTCCCTCTCTCTCTGACCCTCCCCTGCTCACGCTGTCTCTCTCTCTCCTAGAAATAAATAAAAAAAAATATTTAAAAAAAAAAAGAAAAGAAAAGAAACCACGGTCAGAAGCAGACGCTCATTGCTGCTGGGTGTCACTGCATTTAGCTGCTCTCAGATTGGACTAGGGGTATGTCTGTGCCTGAGAGCCCTGTCCACGCTGCATCTAGGTTTATTTCTCTGTCTGCATGTGCACTTTACAATACCACATGCAGGGGGCGCCTGGGTGGCTCAGTCAGTTGAGTGTCCGACTCTTGGTTTCGACTCAAGTCATGGTCCTGGGGTTGTGGGATCATGCTCCACACTGAGCTCTGCCCTGGCATGGAGCCTACTGAGGACTCTTTCCCTCCCTCTCTCCGTCTCCCTCTCCACCCCTTTCCCCACTCGTGCTGTCACTCACACACAGGTGCTCTCTCTCTTTCTCTCTCTCTCTTTCAAAACATTTAAAATACATCTGTATGTACGTATAGAACATAAGTCCACATTCTTTCTGCCCGGCCCCAGTCTAGTCCCCTTTTCTCGTTAGTAACTTCTTTTTCTTGTAGTCAGCAGCCTGTCCCTCATTTTCTCAGCAGGTTTATTTGTTCAGCACTAGTGTGTATGTAAAATTGTAAAACGGCTCCAGGATTGTGCCACGTGTGTCATAAACCTAACCGACTACAGCACAGTGTATGTGTGTAGTTGCTACTATCTTTAGTCAGTATACCTCATCACAACTGGGTTTGCTGCAGTGCCTGAAGCTGGCCCTTCAGTGGGATCCTGTGCATAAAGCTTTGACCTTGTTTGTCCCAGTCTGCAGTCTCTCTCGGGGTTGCCCAACATCCTGGTTGGATGCTTTTTCAAGTGCTTACAATAAAGTTCAGTCTCCATAGAGTGCAGTTCTGTGGGTTTTGACCTGCATATAGTGTCATGTTTCCACCACCACAGAGAACACAGAACAGCTCCACCGTCCAGAAGTTCCCAAGTGCCGCCTCTATCATCAGCCCTTCTCCTCTTTCGCTAGACCCTGGCTCCCCAGTGTGTTCCTTTGCAATGCTAATTCTGCCTTTTCCAGAATGTCCTGGGGACGCAAACAAGGTGTATAAGCTTCTGGACTTGACATAATGCATTTTGGTTCATCCACATCTGACATGAGTCCGAACTTGGCCTCTCTCTTTGGCTGAGTGGCGTCCAGTGTATGGAAGAGCCCCGGGTTGCTGGTCTGGCCAGTCCTCATAGGCAGCTGGTCACTTCCAGGTTTGGATGGTCAGGAGTGAACCTGTGTCTTCTTTCTCTTGTTTTGCAGGAAGGCTTCACCAATGATCAATACCAGGAGCTGACTGAGCCGTCCTCACTCACCTATGTCACCCGCTCAGAGAATAGCATCTTTTTTGAAGTTGACGGACCCTACCTTGCCATGATCCTTCCAGCCTCCAAGGAAGAGGGCAAGAAACTGAAGAAGAGGTAGGAATCCCACAGCCTTTGTGCTTGGGGAGAAAATGAGTGAGATTTGACAACCCACCCAGGAAGTGGGCCAGGAGGCCAGATGGGATTCGTTCTGTCTTTTGACCTTTTTGTTTCATATGGAAAGCTGTCGTCAACACACATCCTGCCGTCTCTGCTCTCCACCTGCTAGACTCTGGTCCTACAGGCTGCAGTCCCTTATGTTGTTTTTGTGTCAGAAATAGGAACCTCAGGGTGAAGAGATGTTTGGTGCCTGGGAGGGTTGGACGGGGACAGGGAAGGTGGAGGGCTGTTGACAAGCAGCCAGCATCCCAGGCTCCTGTTCACTGCTGGGCTTGTCTGTGATTCCAGATACGCTGTCTTCAATGAGGATGGTTCCCTGGCTGAGCTAAAAGGCTTCGAGATCAAACGCCGGGGGGAGCTGCAGCTGATTAAGATCTTCCAGTCTTCAGTGTTCGAGGCCTTCCTCAAGGGCAGCACCCTAGAAAAGTGTATGGCTCTGTCGCCAAGGTGGCTGACTACTGGCTGGATGTGCTGTATAGTAAGGTAAGGCCGCCCTCCTCCTCACCTGACTGAGGGTCCTGCGGGGAGGGACCCGTGTCCACTGGGCTCCTGGAGAGCAGGGTGAGTCAGGGCTGATTCTGACAAAACAGGACTCCTGGCTCTGGTGCCCTCAGAGTCCCTCTCAGTGGGGCTGTGTGTCCAGTGACAATTCCATGAGGGAAACAAACAGCATAATTAAAGGGTTTGTAAGAGAAAATTTAATAGTGATCCCATCAAGTTCTTTGATTTTTTTTTTTTTTTTTACTTCGTAGGCCCTGTTAATGAATATGCAATTTCTATAATTTAAATGACACTGTTGGCTTACCTTCTCATGAAGTTATTCATTAATTTTTAATTCTTTGTTACTCTTTAGTCTGTATTTGTCAAGTTTGCATTACTTAATTTATAGAAATATTCATTTTCGTTGGGTATCGTAGGCTTCATTTTTTCACTGTTATAATGTTGCATTGAGTATCTTCGTACAGATGCTTTTCCCTCTGCTCTTGCATTCACATTAGGGGGATGCTTTCTAAGTGAAAGAGTACTGGGATGGACATGCTCGAACTTTTCCCAGCTTCCTTTGCTTTGTGGGCTGCTGTAGCTTGAGGCGTATTGTCTTGTTCTGTAGATTTGACCCGTACATGAGAATAAGCACCAAGAGAGAAAAACACACGAAGCAGGATCCAAACAAATCTTCCGGAATGTCAGGGCTGAGCAGCCAGGGGCGTGTGCACAGGAGCAGACATAGCTGTTTGTCCTTAGACCCCTCTGACTCCTCATTGTTCAGAGACCCCTTGGCTCCTCTCTTGGTCCCATGGCTCTCCAGGGGGCCAGTGTCTCTCTTTCCTTTTTCCTGACTCCTCCTTTCCCTATTTTTCTCTTCGTTTTAGGAGAAAAATATCAGTAATTCTGTTTTTCCTCTTTTTCTATTAATTTTGGTGCTAAATAGCTCAGTAAACGTTTTTGTTTTTTTTTTTAATGTTTTTATTTGTTTCTAGGAGAGAGAGAGACAGCGTGAGCAAGGGAGGGTCAGAGAGAGAGGGAATCACAGACTCTGAAACAGGCTCCAGGCTCTGAGCTGGCAGTCAGCACAGAGACCGAGGCGGGGCTCGAACCCACGAACCGCGAGATCATGACCCAAGTGAAAGTCGGACGCTTAACCGACTAAGCCACCCAGGCGCCCCTCAGTAAACGTTTTTTTAATGTTTTCTATGTAGTTTAACAAAATGGAAGTTGAGGTTTTGTGTGTGGATTTACGGTGCTGTGCTCACTGGCATGAGACAGCCGCGTTGCGCTGCTGTCTTCAGCCCATCAGGTTGAAGAAGCTTGCAACTCTGGGAGAGATAGCCCAGTGGGTTATCGCTGGGGTAGCACTCTGTTCCTTCTGTGTGATCTCCCTGTTGCCTCTCTCTTCAGGCTGCAAACATGCCTGATTCTGAGCTGTTTGAGCTGATCTCTGAGAACCGCTCCATGTCTCGGAAGCTGGAAGATTATGGGGAGCAGAAGTCCACGTCTATCAGCACAGC
Source organism: Proteles cristata cristata (assembly GCA_017311185.1). Classification (NCBI taxonomy): domain Eukaryota; kingdom Metazoa; phylum Chordata; class Mammalia; order Carnivora; family Hyaenidae; genus Proteles; species Proteles cristata. Next base: position 56,639 of record JAESUZ010000041.1, on the reverse strand, counting down.
CAAGCGTCTGGCTGAGTTCCTGGGGGATCAGATGGTGAAGGACGCAGGGCTGAGCTGCCGCTACATCATCTCCCGGAAGCCCGAGGGCTCTCCGGTCACAGAGAGGTAAGGGTTTCTGGGGTTTAGGAAGGGATGCTAGTTTTCTAGTTTTGGATGCTCGGGTTGGAAGCTTGAGTCTGTTGTGGGACCTCTGTTCCTTCATAGCAATGTGAGCTTCCTTGTAAAGAGGAGGATGGTCAGGTGTGGAAGATGGGACTTGACCTTGGGCCGCTGCAGAACCTGGGTTGTTGGGAGCTAGACTGAGCGTACCCTGTCAGTCATAGAGATGTGAGGGTGTCTCGGGTGAGGGGTCAGCTACGATGGGCGCCATCACAGGGTTCAGTTGAGGTCTAGGGCAGGCCCTGGATCACTCACTCCCTTGAGGAGACCATTGCCACCCTGGCTGGAGAGGTCTTCCGGGCGAGCTGCACAGAATGCTCTAACATCCACGCCTCCATGGCACTGCCAATGCTGTGGCCCCAGCTCTCTTTACCGACAGACAGAAATGTCCTCCAGCTTCTGAAACACATTCAGCATAACAGCAAAGAGTTCTGTCAGACAGCGCCTTCCACTCCCAACTACGGAGTCTGCAGGGTCAGCAGTGGTTCTACTGTCTTCCTGTTGCTCATCGGGCTGTTTGAACCGCACAGGGACCATGTGAATGAAACAGGAGGAAACAGTGTATCAAAGGCATGGGTTTCTAGAACGATAGTAGGTGTTCTTCCTGTCTATCATTTATGACCGTGGCAGAACTTCCCACCATGAGCTCGGGGACTATAAGTGGTTCTGCAGACAGGCCTTGAGCACCGTGGGCTGATGGGGGAGTGCTGAGCACCAACAAGAGAAGATGTTTCAAAGATGGCCACAGCGGTGCTTCTGTGACCGTTTGTGACAGGCCCCCCACGACACTCCTTCCCTTGCACAAGTCTGGGCAGTCCCGTGACTTGCTGCGGCCAGTGCAGTGTAGCAGGAGTGAGCCCAGGTTTCAGGGAGCCCTGTGCTTCTGCTCTTGCCTTTTGGATGCCCAGCTCACCTGCTGGGGGCTGTGGGGTCCTGTGTAGAGAGGGAGGCCCAGGTGACAGAGCAGCTGCTACACGTGCAGGGGAGACCACAGCGGCTTCACAAGTGACACCGGGCAGGACCACCTCAATTACAGGCTCATAAGCCGGAACAGTTTGTTTATTGTTTCGATCCATGGAGTTTGAGATGGTTTGTAGTATAGCAGTACGTAACTGATAAAGCTAGAAATGTCCGCAATCCGCCTTCTCACCAATGCTAGGAAGGTCTGCAGCAGGGGCTGGTGGGGTGCAAATGAATGAAACGTAGCAACTATGTCCTTAAAAAGAAAATCCCCGGCATTCTAACAAAAGAAGGAACTTGACCTAAGGCTAAAACAGATGGCATACAGAGTAAAATACAGAATTCCTATATATCAGTAAGAAAACAGCAACACAGAAAGTAGGCAACTTCTATGAATGGGCAATTCACAAGTGAAAAAGTTGATGGTCAGTGCATGTAAAGATGGTTAAACTCACAGTAATCAGAGAAGATGTGTGATGATACCAGCTGTCAACACACGTAGACAGGAGCGCGGTGACAGTCACTTTGGAGAAGCCAGCGATGCATGATGCATTAGAAGGTGCCTGATTACCCTCACGATTGAGCATGTCTGGGCACGTGTCCTAGATGATTACCCCTGTGGTTTACGTTGTGTTAAATGGCAAACGTTGGGAATGCCGTAGTGTCCCTCAATCAGAAAATGGACAAGTGTGCTCTTTATGCGGTGAAATGCCATGCGGGCATTGGAACGGTTGAGTCGCAGCCGCATGGTAAATGCGCGGGCTGGCGCAGGCGCTGTACTTCCATCTCTATAAAATTTACAGGCATGGGCAACGCTCTTGTTTGTTCGTGGATATGTACGGACAGGAATAGTGGGGGGCAGGCGTGGGATCGGCAAACACCAAAACGGGGGCCGTGTTAGTCTCTGGGAGGACGGTCAGGATTGCTGCTCAGGGCCTCGTCGTCGTGTTTGTTTTCTCGTACGTGAGTAAGGTGAAAGGCTGGGCATGAGGTTGGATAGTGGTAACGTGCACAGAGGGCTGTGTTCTGTGCTTCTTTGTGTTTATAAAACACACGGAACAACTGTTTCCTCCAGTGAAAGGAAAGGGAGTTAACAGTTGCCCTGTTGTCTTGCTAGTGCCATGAAAACTGGCACCTTCTTTCAGGAAAGCAGACAGACTTTTCTGTTTCTTACCCAATGAGTAACATTTTCGAAATGTCTAATTACATGCATGCACATGGGTATGTAATTTAAGAGAGGACTTTGGCAATAGCTCTGTTAACAGTGGTCAGACAACACAGACCAAATGGCCTCCAGTGGAGGGATCGTGCATTAATCCATGGTATTTTAATACAGTTAAGGATTTTTAGTAGTTGAATATGATAAACATTAGATATTAGATGTAGTTGATACAAAACAATGTCATTGAGTAAAAGAAGATATAAACTAGGTTCTAAGTCCTTATTTCCATGTGAAATACACGTACACTGGTAAGCGCTGGGACCAGACTTAGGGAGATTTTCGTGTCTGTGAGTTTTGTGCCTCTTTTCATCCAGGGCCGTCCCACTTGCCATTTTCCAGGCAGAGCCCATGGTGAGGAAGCATTTTCTCCGGAAATGGCTTAAGAGTTCTTCTCTCCAAGATTTTGATATTCGGATGGTGAGTGCTGACTTCTGAGCTGAGAAGTTTAGGAGGAGGAGTCGACAGCACAGTATCCCTGACTTGGATCACTGTTTTGTCTCAGTCTCCACTCTTGACGTTCTCCTCTCTGTACACAGTGGTGAGAAAGTAGTTCTACTTTAGGACAGAACTGGAAAAGCCAGTGCTGGGCAGCACTTAGACTCTGGTGCATGTTCCTGTGCTGGCTCAGCCAGCTCCTAACTGTCATCCTGGAGTTCTTTAAGTGCTCTGCCTCGGTTTCCTTCTCTGTGAAATGCATACCTCTTGTCCCAGAATTTCTAGGTGGGGTAAGTATGACACAGGAAGCATTCAGAGTGGTGCCCGGTATCCATTCAGAGTGGTGCCCGGTATCGAGTGGACATGGGGCTTCTGCTGCTACTGCTTTTCTCTTCTGTCTCTCCTTATGCGTGCCCAGATCCTGGATTGGGACTACTACATTGAGCGGCTGGGGAGTGCCATACAGAAGATCATCACAATCCCTGCGGCCCTACAGCAGGTGAGACCCCGCCCGTGCAGACAGGGCCCAATGTGGCTTAGAAACCATGGAAACCTGGGCCTGGCCCCTACTACCAGGCAGACAAGTGATCGGTGTCACCTTCATGTAGGTGAAGAACCCAGTGCCACGTGTCAAGCACCCTGACTGGCTGCACAAGAAACTTTTGGAGAAGAATGACATCTGCAAGCAGAAGAAGATCAGTGAGCTCTTCGTCCTCGAAGGCAGGAGACAGGTAGTAGGCCCAGAACCGCGGAGCCGTGCCCGTCAGGCCCCATGGAGGCCCTGTGCTGGCCCAGTGTGGATGCTTCCATTCAAGTGTCGAGTGTTTCTTTTCTTCCTAAAACTGTGCGCCTGATAGACAGTTATTTCCGCCTGGAAGTTCTGGGATAGGAAGTCCTGGGCCATCTGTCAGGGAGAAGGACTGTCTTCTGTATGAATAGAGCAGTGACTGGGCTCGGAGACTCAGTGCATCACTGTGCCTGCGGACTCCCATTTTCTAGACTATGAAGTGAAAAGCTGTAGAAACCTTAGAGAATACTGAAGACATTGTATTGAAGGGCTTAGCTGAAATCAGGAAAGCTAAAAGAAAATTTTCAGCTACTGAAAATGCAAAGTGGACTTTATTTTTGCTATTTTCTTCCCTACCCCTCAACAAGTGAACTTTAGAGCAGCATACAAATTTACCTGCAAAAACCCCAATTCTTAGGTTGGACTTTTAAAGTCTGACTTTATCTTTGTTATGAGAGTTGTCCCTGGGGCACGTGGCGGCTCTGTCAGTTAAGCATCTGACTCTTAATCTCAGGGCCATGAGTTCAAACCCTAAATTGGGCTCCGCACTGGGTGGAGCTTACTTAAAATTAAAAAAAAGAGCTGTCCCTAAAAAGTGAGGGCACAGACAGATTTAAAGGGATGGAAAACATATATATCAGGTAAATGCTAACCAAAGCAAAGCTGATGTAGCTGCATTAATGCCAGCAAAATAATCTTAGAGTCAGAAAGTATTAGGAAGGACAAGACAGTTATTAAATAATACTGAAAGTCACAATTCACCAGAACTATGTAGTATTTATAATATTTTAGGTTTATCTTATTTATTTTTTTAAAATGTTTTATTTATTTCTGAGGCAGAGAAACAGCGTGGGCAGGGGAGGGTCAGAGAAAGAGGGAGACACAGAATCCAAAACGGGCTTCAGGCTCTGAGCTAGCTGTCAGCACAGAGCCTGACGCAGGGCTCGAACCCACAAACTGAGATCCCATGACCTGAGCCGAAGTCGAATGCTCAACCGACTGAAGCCACCCAGGCGCCCCTCTAATATTTTAGTTTTAAATTAAATAAATAAAAATTTACCTAATTAGAAGAAGCTGATATCCAGTCAGTGTGGGAGATTTTAGCAAATCTCTCTCAATTGACAGGTCAAGCAGACCAAAAGCTAGTAAAGGTATGTAAGGTTGGAATGACATAGTCAATCAACTATGTTTAATAACTAATTAAATTCAGTGAATAAATCTAACTCTGCACTGAGTAATTAGGAGATACAGATTCTTTTCAAGAACACATACAATAATGACCACATATATGCCAAAAAGTAAGTTGCAGCAGGTTCTAGATAGTTTATATAATACAAAAATTTTTACAAATAATTCCTAGGTCAAAGAAGCCATATGGATATTAGAAATACTTAATGAACATATTAATCTTACCAAAATTGGTATAGTATGCAGCTAAGGAGCACTTACGTGCATCCTGCATAGGTAGATAGTAGAAAAGGAAGACAAATTAGATAAGCTTCCAGCTGAGGAATCAGAGAACAGCAGGGTGAGCCCTGGAGGTAGAAGGAAGGAAGTTACGAAGGCGAGAGCAGGAATGAAGGACATAGTAAACTCAAACCTTAGTCCTTGAAAACATTTAGGAAGTAGATCTTTGTCAAGATAGATAAATCTTTGGGTTTTATTTTTTTTTTAATGTTTTAAATGTTTTTTTGTTTATTTTGAGAGAGAGAGAGAGCAGGAAGGGGCAGAGGGAGAGAAAATCCCAAGCAGGCTTCCTGCTGTCAGTGACATACGACCTGAACCTACAAACCATGAGATCATGACCTCACCTGAAATCAAGACTCAGGTACACAACTGACTGAGCCACCCAGGCCCTCCTGGGTTTCTTTTTTTTAACGAAAACAAAAATGATTGTAGACGCTGTAAATTCCACAACAATATAAGGAGTTACCTTTCCTTATTAAACTAGTGGGAACTTAGATGGAATGCATAGAATTATTCACACTGACCTGAAAACCTGAATAAAACTTTGACCATTAGGGGCTCAGTTGGTGAAGTGTCTGACCCTTGATTTCAGCTCAGGTCATAATCTCACTATTTGTGGGTTCAAGCCCCACATCACGCTCTGTGCTGACAACATGGAGCCTGCTTGGGATTCTCTCTCTCTCTCTCTCTCTCAATCTCTCTCTCTCCCCCTCTCCCTCCCCCCCTCCCTCCCCCCTTCCTGTCCCTCCCCAACTCATGCCCTGTCTCTCTCTCTCTCAAAATAAACAAACTTTAAAAAAAGGAAAATAAGAACTTTAACCATTAAAACATTGAATCACAGTTGAAAAAGAAACAAACTAAATGGTTTTTCAGAAGAATTTTACCCAACTTTTTAAATAGATTATTTCAGAGAATAAGAAAAGAGGAGAAGGCTCCTTAGCTCGTTGGAATGGGCCATGTCTACATTGTCAGTAGGGGTCAGTCTCAGAAACAGGTCAGTGGGTGAGAGAAGCAGGCTGTGGGATGTGGGTGGGATGTGCCCCCCGGGACTGTGACCCCGTAGATTAAGTGGTCGGTGTTTGTGGGCAGGGAGAGGAGGTCCAGAATGCCCCCGGGAGTGATGGGTGCTGCACTGGGGGCTGGGAAGGAAAAGAGAGGACCTGTTCTTTGCAGTATTATATCTTACGAGGAAAGAATCCCAGAGCAAACAAGGCAAAATGTAGTCGTACTCAAGTGATGTTTTCTATTTGATCTCTTCACTATTAGGAATTGGAACCAGATCTGTCAGTAAATGCACATCTTTGTGTACAAGTATTTTAGTCTATTCTTTTGATCCCTGTATGGTGTATTTCTAGAGGTGGAGTTTCCTGAGAGATGGTGTTTTCGGTCTTCTTTGGGTCTTTGCAGGTGGGCGTGGCCCAGGCTCCAGAAAGCTCGGAGAGCCTCGGTGCTCCTGACATGGAGGATTTTGGCCTGGTGAAGCCACTGCACTCAGCGGTTCCTGTTGCCACCAAGAGGAAGCGTGTCCTCTGGGAGAGCCAGGAGGAGTCGCAGGACCTGGAGCTGGCAGTGCCCTGGCAGGAGGTCTTGGGGGCGCCTCCTGCCCTTGGGACCACGCAGGTGAGAAGCCAGCCTGGCCAGTGGGAGGAGAGAGGGGCAGCCGTCAGGCCCGAGCTGTAGTTCGCGGTCTCCCGTGGAGTCTGCTATGTAGCTCAGTGTCCCAGCATGGGTGAGAGATGTCCAGTCTTCACCAGAGAGGCCCTGACTGGGAAGCTGTGCGATGCAGTTGCGGAGCCAGGCTCTTGCTGCTTTACTGCGTGCTCCTGGGTGGGGTTGACCCCGCCCTCTTCCTGACCTGTTTCACCATCTGCCCCAGGAAGAGTGGCTGGTCTGGCTCCGGTTCCACAAGAAGAAGTGGCAGCTGCAGGCCCGGCAGCGCCTGGCTCACAAGAAGAGGCGGCGTCTGGAGGTGGCAGAGGGCGACCCTCGGCCTGGGGCTGTCCGCGAAAGGCCCGCTGCTGGGCTGGGGGGCTTCTTGCGAAGAACCGCCCGCAGCATTTTGGACCTCCCGTGGCAGATTGTGCAGGTGCAGACTGCCTTCAGTTTGGGGCATGGCCCCCAGGGGCAGCGTCACAGCCGCTGGGAAGGGGTGTCTCACTGGCTCATGATCCTGGGGACCCTACTTTACTTTTGTGCCCTGCGACTGGGGCTGGTGCCGGAGAGCCCCTGGGAGGTGAGCGCTCTCTGTGACGAGGTGACATGCTGTCTTCTCACTTTCCATTCCAGATCAGTGAGACTAGCCAGGCCGGCTTGTTCAGGCTGTGGGCCGTCATCAGCAGTGACTTACACTGTATCAAACTGAACATCCCCCGCCGGTTCTACGTTAACCAGCGGGTGGCTAAAGCTGAGGAGGGGCCTTCATACCGCAAGGTACGGGGCAGCAGGTGCTGCTGGTCACTGCTCAGCTGCCTGCCCCGCTTCTGAGATGGTGTCCCCAGCAGCGGAGGGAGCTACCTACAGGATGTGCGGACACAGAGGCCTAGTGAGCTGTGTGATGCTGAGTGGGGTGTGCTGGAGAACCTTCCGGCTGCTGTAAGGATTGAAATGGTGTCTGTGAAGCACCTGGTGCTGAGCGAATGCTCAGAGACGGGTTGCCGGTGTCCTGTGCAAGCCATCTCGTGTCCAGTGTCCACATAGCAGTGGAGAGATGAGGGGTATATGTGTCAGTGGCTGTAGGCTGTCTCCATAGGCTTTGCCTCCATAGTCCCCCAGCCTCTGCCACAGCCAATTCTAGAGCATTTTATCTCCCTCAGAACAAACCCGGACCCTTAGCAGACTGTCCCTTCCCCCAGCCCTTGCTCAACGGTGTTTGCTCGGAACCCGCGTTCTGCCTGTGGGTTAGCCTGTCACGGAACCCACAGTTTAGCCTTGCTTAAAGCTCGTTTACTGGGGCTGTTGGTGCGCATTTCTCCTTGAGCGCTGGGACGCGCGGCACATGCTGACGTCTAGTTGAGACAAGACGTGTGAGTTTGTAACTGGGACTAGATTGCAGGGGCTTTCTGGACGGGAGCCTCCTCTCCCACGAGGATTCGAGAGCATGCAGCCCTGGGAAGGGTGGGGAGCATGGAGGATGGCAGCGAACAGACGGTCTGGGATTCCCGTCGCTTTCCAGATGTGATGCTGCATCGTGACCTCGGAGAACATCTTTTCCATGGGGCTGTTTTCCCTTTGGGTGCCCTGCTCTGCGCCACGGGATTCCCCGCCCTCTGGCTCCCCCACGCCAGTCCTCTGACCGGCAGGCAGCAGGAAGATAACCCGGGGACACCTGCTCCCCTCGCCGTCCCATAACTCGTACGCTTATCAGAAGCCCCAGGCTGGTTCTCGAAGTTAGAGCCACAGCTTTTAGTTTTACCCACTAGGAGAGATGGGCTCTGGGGGGGCTCACATGTGGCTGTGGCTGCACAAGCCCTAGGACTGCTTCAGGGGTGCACGTAGGTGTGAGAGAGTGTACAGAATGTGCGTGTGCAACAGACTTCACCACCAAACCTTGTGACGAGGCTGGTGCCGTATTGTCACCAGGTCAGTCGAGTGCTTCCTCGCTCCAACATGGTCCACAATCTCTACGAGTACTCGGTGCCTGAGGATATGTACCAGGAACATATCAATGAGATCAATACTGAATTGTCGGCCCCAGACATCGAGGGTGTATACGAGACGCAGGTAATTATCTTCTCGGCTGGACGGAATGGAGGAAGAAAAGTTGCGTGCGGTGTGGACAGGCTAGCTGCCCCACCACGGGCCCCCCTCCTGGGGAACTCCCGTCTGCCGAAGACACACAGGCAGCAGCCTCACCCTGCCCTGTCCACCCCTCTCCCAGGTTCCGTTATTATTCCGGGCCCTGGTGCAGCTGGGCTGTGTGTGTGTCGTCAATAAACAGCTGGTGAGACACCTTTTGGGCCGGGAAGCAGAAACCTTCGCTCTTGAGCACCTGGAGATGCGCTCTCTGGCCCAGTTTAGCTACCTGGAACCAGGTATGATGCTGTGTGCCCGCTGCCCTTGCCGGCCCGGCCTCCCGCGCACGTCGGGGTGACGTCCGTGTTGTCCTGCAGGGAGCATCCGCCACCTCTACCTGTACCACCACGCACAGGGCCACAAGGCGCTCTTTGGCTTATTTGTGCCCTCCCAGCGCAAGGCATGCGTGTTCGTGCTGGACACCGTGAGTTCCTGGCGAGGGGCTCGGGGGAGGGACTCGGGGAGGGGCAGACCCTTGGGCAGGATGGGCCTTTGCCCCCTTTACCTGTGGTGATGGCTTTTGAAGTGGAGCCAGAGGGGTCCCTGCGACCGCGCCTGCGTGGGGAGAGGGCTGACGCAGCCTCCTTGTCCAGGTGCGAAGCAACCAGATGCCCAGCCTCAGCACCCTGTACTCGGCTGAGCATGGCCTCCTGTTGGAGAAGGTGGGCCCCGAACTCCTGCCTCCCCCTAAACACACTTTTGAAGTTCGGGCTGAAACTGACTTGAAAACCATCTGCAGAGCCATCCAACGCTTCCTGCTGGCCTACAAGGTGAGTGAGGCCGGGCTTCTGTGTGTGAGCCCCCCTTGCCACCCCCACATCCACCGCTAGCAGTTGCTTCCCTTATGTCCAGGAGGAGCGCCGTGGGCCCACACTCATCGCTGTTCAGTCCAACTGGGAGCTGAAGAGACTGGCTGGCGAGGTGCCCGTCCTGGAGGAATTCCCGCTGGTGCCCGTCCACGTGGCGGACAGGATCAGCTATGGAGTCCTGGACTGGCAGCGCCTCGGAGCCCGGCGCATGATCCGCCACTACCTCAACCTGGACACCTGCCTGTCCCAGGCCTTCGAGATGAGCAGGTGAGCGGAGTGGAGGGGGTTTCTCCCTGTCTCTGCACTCTGGCTCTTCCCATTTACCCGTCCCCTCCCTGGGGCTGACCCTGCGCTCTCTGCAGGTACTTTCATATCCCCATTGGGAACCTGCCTGAGGACATCTCCACCTTCGGCTCCGACCTCTTCTTTGCCCGCCACCTGCAGCGCCACAACCACCTGCTCTGGCTGTCCCCCACAGCGCGCCCTGACCTGGGCGGCAAGGAGGCCGATGACAATCGCCTCGTCATGGAGTTCGACGACCAGGCCAGCGTGGAGATCAACTGTCCAGGCTGCTACTCCACGGGTGGGTGCTTGAGGCACATGGGGTCCTCAGCTGCTGGCGTTTCTGCCACGCATTGCCAGTCTGGAGGCGGGAACGCCCAGTGCTGGATGCTCCGCACGTGGCCATGTGGGCACCGAGCCCACGGGAGCATCCGCAGGTGTGGGATGAGCGGGGCTGGGCTCTTCAGTTGCTCAGCAACAGGCTTGTTGGCCACCCTGACTGCCCCGGGAGCGGTGTGTTTCCTGAGGTCGCACTTGCTGCAGTCGGCCCACGGGCACCACAGGGGTGTTTCTGTGTGCAGTGTGCGTGGAGCTGGACATCCAGAACCTGGCTGTCAACACCATCTTGCAGTCCCACCACATCAATGACATGGAGGGGGCTGACAGCGTGGGCGTCAGCTTCGACGTGATCCAGCAGGCCTCCCTGGAGGACATGATCACTGGCAATCAGGCCGCCGGCACCCCCGCCAGCTACGACGAGACAGCTCTCTGCTCCAGCACTTTCAGGTGGCCTGAGGGCACAGCCTGACCTTTTATTCGTGTGCCCTGTCCTCTCCCTAAGCAGGATGGCTGAGTTTGGGATCTAGAAGGAACATTTGAAGCCTGTTTATCCTCTGCCCTGGGTTTGGAAAACTAAGAACTAAGACACTTAGTTCTCTCCCCCAGGCAGCAGAGCCAGCACCCCAGTCACTGGGCTTTGCCACCCTCCGGGCACTGTTCTGGCCCCTTCCTCTGGCCGTTGGTGTGCTGTGGGCATTGAATGCAGAGTAAGGCCTGAGGGTCCACACGAGGGCCCAGCGACAGGGTTCGGACAGTGAGGAGGGAGGGGGCACAAGCGGCAGCAGTCGGGGAGCTGGTGTCAGGGACAAAGGGGCCGCCCTCCGTGCCTTTCTTCCAGGGTCCTGAAGGGCATGGTGGTGGGCTGGGTGAAGGAGATCACACAGTACCACAACGTCTACGCCGACAACCAGGTGATGCACTTTTACCGCTGGCTCCGGTCCCCGTCGTCACTGCTGCACGACCCTGCCCTGCACCGCACACTCCACAGCATGATGAAGAAGCTCTTCTTGCAGTGAGTGCTGCCAGTGGCTTACTCCGGGCCCAGCTGACCCTTCAGTCCCCAAAGCCACAGGAACGGCCAGCCGACGCCCGGCATCAGGAGCCCACTTTTGGGCTAGCTGTCCGAGCGGTAAAGGTCCCGGGGAGCATTTAGCTGCCGTCCCAGCCTGCTCAGCGTCCTGCACGGTGTGCTGTGTGCTGCAGTCGTTGTGCGTCCTGTTGGCACAAGTCCTCACGCCCTGCGTGTGTGTCTTGCACCCGGAGCTAAGAGCAGACCTAGGAGACCCATGTGTGGATGTACCATCCTAATGGGCACTCAGGCTGCTTCCAGAACTCAGGCTGTTCTGTTACAGATCACCAAGCAAGAATGGCCTTGTGCCCAAGGTCAGGGGAATATATCTGCAGAAAAATCTCCAGCGAAAGCACTGATCAGGTTTGATAGATCTCATGACTAGAAAGGAAAATGCTCATTTGATCAGTATGGCAACAAAGCACTCTCCCTGGAAGTTGTACAGTTGATTGTGTGTCCAGCACAGATTGAGAATGTGTGTCCCCAGCCCCTCGGCATGCAGACACTGATGCCAGCCTCATGCAGTGAAGTGCTAACCCGGTGTACTCTTCCTCGTTATAAGTGAATTTGAACTTCCTTTTTATATCCTTTGCCCATTTTTCTGTAGTTTTGTTGTTTTCTTTATCATTGGTTTCTATGAATTATTTCTATATAAAATTAGCCGCTTTTGTGTGACAAACATGATAGCATGTTTTCTCCTGCTTTTGATTCTCTTTGGTTTTGCTTATGAAAGAAACAAGTATTTGTTTTGCCCTGAGAGATCTTCACTCTTTGTTGCTTCTGGATTTCAGGCATATTTAGAATAGCTTTTTCATTCAGGATCATTAGCTTTTTTCTCCAAATGTCTTGTGTTCTCTGTGGCATTGTGACTGATGATTGTGACCTTGGTCTACAGGCTCATTGCCGAGTTCAAGCGCTTGGGGTCCTCTGTCGTCTATGCCAACTTCAACCGCATCATCCTCTGCACGAAGAAGCGGCGGATCGCAGACGCCATTGCCTACGTGGAGTACATCACCAACAGGTGTTCACATTTCTAGAATTCTGCCTTCCTTCGTGTTCTGGTCCAGTGTCATTTACCTTCTGCTGAGGAACTTCCCATAAATCGCTTGTAGCGTGGATCCGTTTGTAATGAATTCTTTCTGCCACTGGGTATCTGAAGGAGCTTATATTTTAGCTTCATTTTTTGGGAGATCTGGTTGCTGGTCTAGAATTATAGGTAGATCTGTTTTGAAAGATTATTATTTCTCTCTGTTTCTTTTTGGGTAATTTCCTTCATTGTGTCCTTAAACTTGCTAATCCTTTTCTGCAGTGTTTAGTCTGCCGTTCTTCCTGTCCAGGGTGGTTTTCGTCTCAGATGTCCGGAAGCCTAGCTGGGTCTTAGTATTCCTGGAGGCTACTGAGCCTGCTCTGTCTTCTCCCTCGCTTTGTGGCCGCATAGAATCCAGAGTTAATAACTGTTTCAGTGTCCGGTTCTGCTCAGTATAACACTTGTGTCGGTTCTGATTTGCACTCAGTGGGTAGGTTTTTCTCCTGATTCCGTGTTGTACTTTGCTGCTTTGCTGGCCTGGTGATACTGCACTGGATGTGAGCAGTTGTGAATCCATGTGAATGCCTGGTCTGTTGCATACCTTTGCATTTTATTCTTCTATAAATATTCTGGAAGTTTGTTACTTAGAAACAAATTGGCCTTTTGAGCATTTTTTGAGATTTATAGGCAGGCAGGGCCAGAGCCATGTTTAGTCTAGAGCTCCTCACTGTTGAAGCAAGACTGCTGTGAGCACAGCCCCGGGCGCCCCACGAGTTCTGAGGCTCTCAGATGCTGGTGGGACAGGCACTTAGCAGCTCTTGACCCTGCTGCACGTCGCCTCCTCGCACAGAGAGGCTCCTGCTCCTCTGGCCCCTCAGCCCTGGCCCCTGCCGCTCCCTCCTGCTGGGTGCAGGGGTCTCCTTAGTGCCGGGTTTATCATGGCCTCTAGAAGGTTGGAGGGGTGATACAGCCCGAATCCACCGTAAGTTTTTTTTTTTTTTTTTACTTTTTATTTTTTTAATCTTATTACATTTATTTGTTTTTGAGAGACAGAGCATGAGCGGGGGAGGGGCAGGAGAAGGGGACACAGAATCCGAAACAGGCTCCAGGCTCTGAGCAAGCATTCAGCACAGAGCCTGATGTGGGTCTCGAACCCACAAACCGTGAGATCATGACCTGAGCCGAAGTCGGACGCTGAACCGACTGAGCCACCCAGGCGCCCCAACCGTAAGGTTTTTTTTTTCTAAAGAAGTGAAGGGTAAACAGCAGATAGGGACAAAATGAAAAGAGGAAAGTGGAGAAAAAAATGATTTCATTTAAGCAATTTCTGTTTTGCTTTTTAGCATCCATTCTAAAGAGATCTTCCACTCCTTGACGATTTCTTTCTCTCGGTGCTGGGAATTTCTTCTCTGGATGGACCCGTCTAACTACGGTGGAATCAAAGGAAACGTTCCATCCAGTGTTCACTGTGGACAGGTAAGATGGAGAGCCTTGAGAGCCGAAGCTGGGATCTGCAACAACTTTGGGGCCCGTGTTTGTCTCTTTGCACACGTTTGGTGGTCCTGTCTGTGTTACAGCAAGACTCCCAAAAAGAAGGCGGGGGGGAGGAAGAGGAGGAAAGCGGGGAGGAGGAGGAGAAGGAGGAGGAGGAAGGCGCCCAGGAGCCGGACGTGGAGGATGTGCTGGAAAACAGCTGGAGCATCGTGCACTTCCTGCCACAGGCAGCCTCCTGCCAGAGCTACTTCCTCATGATAGTTTCAGGTGAGCCGCCTGCTGGGCTTGCGTCTGAGTAACGGACTCTGAATAACGTGGCTCTGGTGTGTTTGCATAGCAAGGAGGTAACCGGGGAAATCAAGTCAGGTGGGAGTGCGCTGCTGCACAGGACTCGCAGGGCAGGACCCCTGTCCTCTGCCCTGGGGCGTGCCTACGAGCACCAGGACCTGTGTGTGCACCCAGAGCGAGTAAAAATAGACACCAAATACAAAAAATGTAGAAACTTCCTGAATCAGTTGCCCACAGGCTGGTCTTTGAGGCCCAACTTCTGTGTCAGAAACTGCTGTAACTGATTTGGGTTTAAAGTTGCAGTGTTAAAAAAATAAAAAATACAGGTCTGGTGTTTACAAACCAAGGTGTCTTGGATCATATGCACACAAAGTGTATAAATTACAGCCTGTAACACAGAGCTCTTCATTAGGGGATAGTAAGTGTTGAGGGCACAGGACACCACTAAGCATAAAGACCTAGCGATGTGCAGCCACAGCCGTGGTTTCACTTATAACTGTATGTTGCTCGCCCCTGAGTCTCTCCCTAGCTCTTTTGCGCCTCCTGGGGGCATCTCAGAAGGCATCCCGACACCAGGGGCCTAGACTTGTGTTTGTTATGAGCCATGTTTTGTCACCGTGTAGCGTGAAGGTTGGTGTGTGTGGCTTACACAGCACCCTCGCTACTAATGTGGACTTGGACTTGGGCCTTAGCAAGCGTCCTGCTTATTCCCATTTTTCTAATTGATTTTGGTTCATCCAAATGCAGCCAATACAGTCATAACGAGTAATGACATTTCAGCCCGGGCTGGCTGGCCACAGGGCCCCCCAGGTCCTAACTCTCAAGGCCTGTGGCCTGTCTCTGCAGCGTACATTGTGGCCGTGTACCACAGCATGAAGGAGGAGCTGAGGCGCAGCGCCCCAGGGAGCACCCCCGTGCGGAGGAGGGGGCCCAGCCAGCTCTCCCAAGAGGCCCAGGCAGTGGCCGGAACACTCCCTGGTGAGCATCCCCTTGCTGCATGAGGCCATCGCTCTGTTCCTGGGACCTGGGCCCTTTGCTCTGGGGGTCCCCATGTCCTTCCCTTAGTGTCCTTATCACTGCAAAATGGGGAGCATGTTCTGTGTCCCTTTCCTTCCCAGGAATGATCACCTTCTCTCAAGATTATGTGGCAAATGAACTCACCCAGAACTTCTTCACCATCACTCAAAAGATTCAGAAGAAAGTCACGGGCTCTCGGAACTCCGCTGAGCTCTCGGAAATGTTTCCTGTCCTCCCTGGTTCTCACTTGCTGCTCAGTAACCCTGCTTTGGAGTTCATCAAATACGTGTGCAAGGTGAGGCCGCCACACACATGCGTGAGGCAGAGATCCTTAATGGTAACGCGAGCACACACAAGGGTGCCCGCGTGTGCGGGAGGCGAGGGTGCCAGGAGTACATCTCTGTTGATTCTGCGAACACTCACTGCTCATTCCGTGCATCTGCTGTGTGAGGCATCTGGGGCTAGAAGCAGGGGAGACCAGAGCCGCCCCCCGTGTCCTCAGGAGGTCTGCGCTCCAGTGAGGCGGCGGACAAGTCAGTCAGGGACAGGTGAGCCCAGGGAGGGCGGCCAGGCAGAGGTGGGCTCTGAGGGGCAGGGTAAATGAGCAAGATGGGGCCCTGAGACCACATTGAGCAGGAGGGTCCAGCCACGTGCAGACCACAGGCCTTTGAGGATGCAAAGACCCTGGGGTAAGATGGGCTGGGGGTGCTGGTGAGAGGCACGTGCCGAGTGGGCGAGCAGTGAAATGGTGGTGCTTGTGGGTCTCCTGGGGCCAGGGGGCCAGGCCAGGAACGGTCTCCCACAGTGAGCAGGCTGTGGCGGAGCCACGGGGGAGCGTTTGCTTGGATGCTAAATGCCTTTCTGGGAAAGGCAGGCAGAGTCAGTGATGGGATATTATTACCAGATAGCGACCGTGCAGACGTCACCCCTCAGAGAGCACTTCGCTGGGCGTTATTAAGTTACAGGATGCTCCAGGATCAGGTGACTTCTGGGTGTGGTGCAGAAGTAGTTTAGTTTGCCATTTTACTCCTCTGATAGACTGGAATTTTTAAAATTTATTTTTATTAAGGTATAGCTTACATACAGTGAGATGTCACCATCGTGGGTGTGTATTCTGTGAGTTGTGGCAAAGGCAGGATGCAGGACAGTTCACCATCCCGCAGACAATGCACCCACCCCTGCCGTGCGTTGATCTGTCTGTTCGATCTCCATGCGCTCTCTAAAGTTGACACAGTCACAGTCTGTGCGGTGAATGGTTCAAGCTTTCACAGAGCGATGGGGCTGTGCCGTGGGCCGCTTCAAACGCTCTCCCCCCAAGCAGACCCCCCGGAACCACCGGTCTCCCTTGCCGCGTCTTCCAGAATGCCACGTTCTGGATTGTGTAGCCGGTTAGGTCTGGCTTCTTTCACGTCGCAGAGTGTGCGCATGTGGTTCCTCTGTGCGGTTGCGTGTTTCAGTACCTTGTTCCTTTCTGTGGCCCAGCAGTGCTGCGTTACGCCAGAGAACCGCGAGTTATTTGTCCACTGGATGGAGTTGTTCGGTTTTTGTTTTTTTAGTTTTTATTAACAAAGTTGCTGTAAACATCCTCACGTAGGTTTTTGCCTGAACGTTAAGTTTAATTTCTCTTGGGTGAAAATGGAGGAGGGGAATTGCCGAGTCACGTGCTGAAGTGCACTCCCGCTGGCCGTGTACGATGTGGGCCCAGCTGCTCTGCAGACCCCCCAGAACTCAGCGATGAGCATTTTCAGGACTGTGCTGTTCACACCGGTGTGTGGCAGCATCGCCTGTTTCTAACCTGTGCTTCCCCAATACTGAGGGTGTTGGGTGTTTTTTCATGTGGGTGGTTGTCATCCACACATCTTTGATGAAATGTCCAAATCTTTCGCCCATTAAAAATGAGGTTCTTTGGGGCGCCTGGGTGGCTTAGTCGGTTAAGCGTCCGACTTTCGCTTAGGTCATGATCTCGCGGTTCGTGGGTTCGAGCCCCGCGTCAGGCTCTGTGCTGACTGCCGGCTCAGAGCCTGGAGCCTGTTCAGTCTGTGACTCCCTCTCTCTCTGACCTCCCCTGCTCAAGCTGTCTCTCTCTCTCTCTCTCATAGAAATAAATAAAAATATTTAAAAAAAAAAAAAATGAGGTTCTTTTTCTTATTGTGTTTTATGAGCTCTTTATATATTCTGGTTACAACTCTTTTATTAGATGTATGATTTCTAAATATTTTCTCCCAAACCTTGGCCTACCTTTTCAAAATTCTCTTAATAGTATTTTTCAGTGACTGTACCTTAACTTTAATTAATCAATTCCTTATAGATTGAACCTTTCTTGTCACATTTAAGAATTCTTTGCTCTAGCCAAGGGCAGATTTTCTTATAACTTTAATAGTTTTAGGGTTTACATTTAGTCTGTTAATCCATTTTGAGTTAATTTTTGTACAGTGCATGTTGCAGATTGAAGTTGGTATTTCTGAGTAAACATATCTAATTATCTCAGTACTATTTGTTAAAAAGATTACCCTTTCTCCATTGAATAGTCTTTGTCTCTTTTTCAAAACTTAATTGGCCACGTATATGTGTGGGTCTTTTTCTAGATCTCCATCAATCTCTATGCTCCTTTTCCAACACAACATTTTTTTAATCCTTTTTAAATGTTTACCTAAAAATTTTTTTTAGTGTTTATGAGAGAGAGAGCACAAGCAGGTGAAGGGCAGAGAGAGAGAGGGAGACACAGAATCCAAAGCAGGCTCCAGGCTCTGAGCTGTCAGCAAAGAGCCTGACGTGGGGCTCGAACTCACAAACCCTGAGATCATAACCTGAGCTGAAGTCAGACGCTTGACTGACTGAGCCACCCAGGCGCTCCACCAACACCACACTGTTTTGATTTATGTAACTTTATCAGTAAATCTTGAAACCAGATAATGTGAATGCCTCAGCTTTCTTCTTTTTCAAAATTGTTTTGGCTCTTCTATATAGTTCCTTTGCTTTACATATAAATTTTTGAATCAGCATGTCAGTTTCTACCCAGAAAAAAAACCCTTTTAGAATATTGGAGTTGTTTTATTGTTTTTTCTTTTTTGTTCGTTTACTTTTGAGGGAAAGTGAATGCGTGCATGAGTGGGGGAGGTAGAGAGAGAGAGGGAGACAGAGGGAGGAGAGGACAGAGGAAATAAAGGGGGCTGTGTGTGGGCTGGAATCACAAACATGAAATCGTGACCTGAGCCGAAGTTAGATGTCAACCAACTATTATCTATAGATTAATTTAGGGAGAATTAACATCTTAGTTGTAATGTTTATTTATTAATTTTGAGAGGGAGTGTGCAAGCACAAGCAGGGGAGAGGCAGACTGAGAGAGAGAGAATCCCAAGCAGGCTCTGAGCCCAACGAGGGGCTCAAACTCATGAACATGTGATCATGACCTGAGCTGAAATCAAGAGTCCAACAAACACTTAACGAACTGAGCCACCCAGGCGCCCAGAACATCTTAATGTTGAGACTCCTGATTCATGAACCACTATCTCTTTCCATTTATTTAAGTCATCTCTGATTTCTTCATCGGTGTTTGGGGTTTTCTGCATATAAGTATTGTGCACATTTGCACCTAAGGTTTTCAGGTTGTTTGGTGCCATTAAAATAGCACTGACTTTTTTATTTTTTTTTTAATATATTTTTTTTAATGTTTTATTTATTTTTAGAGAGAGAGAGAGACAGCGTGAGCAGGGGAGGGTCAGAGAGAGAGGGAGTCACAGACTGAAACAGGCTCCAGGCTCTGAGCTGGCAGTCAGCACAGAGCCCGACGCGGGGCTCGAACCCACGAACCGCGAGATCATGACCTAAGCGAAAGTCGGACGCTTAACCGACTAAGCCACCCAGGCGCCCCAACACTGACTTTTTTAAACTTCAGTTTTCGGTTCACCACTAATATTTAGAGATATGTGGACATTTGTATATTGACCTTGTATCTTGTGTCACATCTTTTTGTCCATTCATTTATCAATGGACACTTGGGTTGCTTCCATAATTAGGCTATTGTGAAAAATGCTGCAATAAACACAGGGATGTGTATATCTTTTTGAATAGTGTTTTCATATTTTTTGAGTAAATACCCAGTAGTGGAATTGTTGGATCATGGGTTAATTCTGTTTTTAATTTTTTGAGGAACTTCATACTTTCATCCAGAATGGCTGCATCAGTTTGCATTCCCAGTAATAGTGTGCAGTAATAGTGTAAGACAGTTCCTCTTCTTTACATCTTCACCAACATTTGTTATTTCTTGTGTTTTATTTTAGCCATTCTGACAGCTGTGAGGTGGTATGTCCTTGTGATTTTGGTTGTATTTTCCTGGTGATGAATGTTGCTGAGCATCTTTCCATGTGTCTGTTGGCCATCTGGATGTGGCACTGATTTTAAATATTAACCCAGCCTTGCTTATATTCCTGGAGTACATCGCACTTGGTCATGATGTATTACTCTTTTTATATATTGGTGGGTTCGGTCCGCTGGTATTTTGATGAGAATTTTTGAGTGTACATGTTAGTGGTTGGTCTGCTGTTTTCTTCTACTGTCTTTGTATCATTTAGCCTCATAAAATGAGTTAGAATGTTTTCCCTTTTGTGTTTCCTAGAAGATACTGTGTACAATATTATTTTTTGCTTAATGTTCGGCAAATTCACCAGTGAACTCTTTTTCTCTTTAATTCAGTTTTTTTTCTTATAATGGAAATATATAAACTATATGTTTTTAAGCAAACAGCTTCATACTGCCAGGCTACCGCTCCTCATTATACATACTTGCAAATTTATCTACTTGTCTCACTGCATAGGGCGGTGGGCTTCAAATTTGACCATAAATAGTTCTCCCAAAAACATCTTCTAAGAGGGTTTTGGTTCTGTGGTGCCCTTGGTGTTGAGTTGGGACAGTAGACTTTTAGGGGTGGGAGGGGCCTCTAGAGAGATCTGTCCTGTGCTCTCCTCTCTGTTAGGGACAGAAGGGTGAGATGCCCCCCCGGTGGCTCTGCCGGCACCACCACAAGAGCCGGGCTCCCCAGCGCCAGCTGCGCAGGCTCCAGGCCGGCTCGGGCAGCCCCCGCCGTCGGGGCTGAGAGCACCAGCTCTGCCGATGAGACCGTGCGGTCCCATAGATTTAGGACTGCTTGTCCTTGGGAAGGAAGGAGCCAGTAAGGATGACAGGAAGAGCACGTAGTGCCCCCCCGTCCCCTGGAGCTAACGAAAACCGCTACTCGTAGGGCCACACTGAGGCAGCTGCCCTCAATCCCAGCAGGAGAAGGAAAGTGTGATGCTGAGAAGCCGCAGCCCGAAGAGTCTGCTGCAGGCTCTTCCGGCCCCAGTGGAGACCAGCCCATGAGGCCGTCCCTGACGCCCGTTCTGTTCTCTGAAGGTTCTGTCTCTGGACACGAACATCACAAATCAGGTGAACAAGCTGAACCGGGACCTGCTGCGCCTGGTGGACGTTGGCGAGTTCTCAGAGGAGGCCCAGTTCCGAGACCCCTGCCGTTCCTATGTGCTCCCTGAGGTCATCTGCCGCAGCTGTAATTTCTGCCGGGACCTGGACCTGTGCAGAGAGCCCTCCTTCTCTCAGGTGGGTGGGGCCAGGCCGGGAGGCTCGGACACCTTTCCTGCGTGCTGGTGCATTGTCCTGGTGCGCACGTGGCAGCGACAGTGGTGTGGGCCAGCAGCCCCCACCCCCGAGCCCGCCCGCTCGCTCCGCACAGTCCCTACTCAGCACCGGGGAAGCACTGGCTGCCGAGGAAGGCTGACCTGGCCCTCTCCTCTGCCCAGGACGGGGCTGTGCTGCCTCGGTGGCTCTGCTCCAACTGTCAGGTTGCCTATGACTCATCAGTCATTGAGATGGCCCTGGTGGAAGCCGTGCAGAAGAAACTGATGGCCTTCACTCTGCAGGACCTGGTGAGTGGCAGGCCTGGGGCTGGGGGACTCTACCCCGGCCCTCGCTCCAGAGGGCAGAGGGGTTCTTGATGAGCAATTTGCACCCACGAGAAGCTACGGGTATGCACAGTTCTCGAGGCCCAACTCAGTGCTCTGAGGTAACCAGTCCTTGGATCAGCCGTCTCCTTTCGACTCATTGTCACACATCTCTGGGGCTCCCACAGGGGCCGGGTGCTGGCTCCATGCACCTTTCATTTTAGTGGAAGAGGGTAGATTGTGAGCAGAATAGAGTGTGTGTGAGTCGTGGTAAGCGTAAAGACAACAAGCAGAATAGAGAGAGAAAAACAGGGATGTCTTCAGCATTAGTTAGAGGGGTGTCCTCGCTGAGAAGACCTCTCAGCCAAGATGAGAGGGGGTGTCGGGGTCCGAGCAGAGGACAGCCCTCATCTAGTGTGATAGAATAGGGAGACCCAAGGAAGGCGCAGGGGTGAGGGCCCCTGGGGCTCAGAGGCAAGGGTGCGGTGCCCACAGTAAGGGTGTTAGGAAGCAACTGGCATGTTTGGATAAATCCTGTTACAAAGTACTGAATTCCATGGTTGAGCTGAAGGCCATGGGGGGCGGGGGGAGGGTGGACAGGCCGAGCTCTTGGCTCCCGCTGGCCACGGCTGGCGCAGGAGGGGACACTGGTGACCAGGGCTGCTCCTCATTGCAGATCTGCCTCAAGTGCCGGGGTGTGAAGGAGACCAACATGCCTGTGTACTGTGGCTGTGCCGGGGACTTTGCCCTCACCATCCGCACCAAGGTGGGGGTCCCACAGCTGGACCAGCTGGCTGCCCCCTGTGGTCTTTGCCATCCTCTTCTCTCCCTATACACCTGAGCCTCCACCTTGCATCCCTCCGGAACCAGGTCTCACTGTGACTGATCATTTCTGCAGGTCTTCATGGACCAGATTAGAATCTTCCAGAACATTGCCCAGCACTACGGCATGTCATACCTCATGGAGACCCTGGAGTGGCTGCTGCAGAAGAGCCCTCAGCTGGGCCATTAGCAAGCCAACCATCCCCATTCTCTGCCCTCACTTCCCAGGCTTGTGATCATATCCAGGACGGAGCACCGAGGAAAATGAGCATCAGGGAGCTTCTGCGAGCGGGAAGTGACTCCACTCGGGGCTTTCCTGGGCCCCCAGCTGTGGTCAGGGCCGCCTGCCCATGGTTGGCCCAAGAAGGGTCACCAGGGTGGTTCCTGCTGTGTAGACTGCCCTCCCTGTGGCCCTGCTCTCACTCTCCTCTGCTGTTCAGGGGATCTTCTGTCTGGTGAGGACTGGTGGGCTTCGCAGCCCCTGTTTATCACTTGTGAGCACGGAGGCAGAGAAGCATGTGCCATGGCTGGGTGCCAGCAGGAGGGTGTGGGCCTCTTCCCGGGACTCCGAGCCAAACCCTGAGGGGACCTGGGTGTCTTTCACACAGCGAGTTCCCAGGACTTGGCCTTCTTGTCTGGAGACTTCCCAGTCGGTGTAGGGTCTGCAGGGGAGGAGCCCGATCACAGCGGTCACTTTGTCTGCAGCAGCGAGACCTGGAACCCGGGGTGCGGCGCCCTTCCCTCTGCCCCCGCCCCCGCTGTGCGTGGGGGTGGGGGCGGGGGCAGACACGAGCGCTGGGCTCCGACTGCCACTCACAGGAGGGAGGACGCACTTATCACAGACTTTAATGTCGTCTGTCAGCACTCGGGTTCTCAGGGAAATGCTGCTTCACGTGCAAGACTAGGTTTTCCCCTTCAGCTTCGGGCGGGAGGGGGGAGACAGGAGCGAAACGGCAGCAGCAATCGTGTGGGGCTCGAAGTGGTTGTGCTCTGGCTTCTTGGCTGTAGCGTCTGTGACCTCCGTCCCTTGCGGGCCTCCCCGTCCTCCAGTGGCCAAGGGGGCCACGCAAGCCCAGGCACGTCTCTCCCCTGCAGAGACGGTCCGTCAGGGCCCTGGCCTCTTAAACCTGGACACTTGCCACCAGTTTCTTCAGACAGCCAGTGCGGCACAGAGATGTGGGGCCTCCCTCCGCGCTGACCCTGCCGTGGGGCTGGGAACGTGGGAGGCCCGGTGACCTCGGGACGACTTTGCTGAGCTGTCCCCCCTCTTTCTGTCCTCTGCCCCAGGACAAAAGACTAAGTCCACGCTTCATTTTAGTAGTTGGATTTTATTTTTTTATTTCAGAGAGTAAGCGTGAGAGGGGGAGGGGGCAGAGCATGAAAGAGACTCTTGAGCGGGCCCCGGGCTTCTCTGACCCGGGGACTTGATCCCACATCCCTGGAATCAGGACCTGAGCCAGAGTCGAGTCAGATGTACCACCGACTGAGCCGCCCAGGCGCCCCACACTTCATTTCTAACTAAATGAGACTGGAAGCAGGAAGAGAAGAATGGCCAGGTTGGCAAGGCAACAAGCAGACTAACTGAATCCTAAACTCAGACCCCAAATGGGCAGCCTCAAGGGAAGCATGTGGAAGCCGCAGGCCACTGTCAGCCCTGGAGCCCGGCTTGAGTTCGTCACTGCCGCCTGACTTCTCCGAGCATCCCCTAGCATGACACTTTAACTTTTGTTTTTACATGCCTTAAAATTGTGTGTGTGTTTGTGTGTGCGAGGCGTCTTAGTCCCTACAAGGATGGAAGGAAGACTGACATCTGTCACAGCTGGGTGCGTTGGCCCCTGGGTACTGTGCTCCGGGTGTGTCCAGGCCACGAGAAACCGGACACTGGCTGGAAGGTGGACAGAGCCTGCGTCACCCCCAGATGGAGATCAAATCAAATTAGGGCTCGGGGGGAGGGGGGCTAACTGGGCTTCCTGGAAGCGGAGCAGAGATGTCCCAGAGGGGAGAGGGGGAGGGGCCGGGGGCCTGCACACCACGCCTTGTCCTTGCAGCAGGGCCAGGGCTGCGGGGGGCGGGGGGGTCACTCAGAGGCCAGCTTAGGGACTGGGGCATCGGGGACAGTGGAGGGCCCTGGGGACCCGCTCGTGCTCAGGCGTGGGAAACCTGAACCCCTGGCCCCGGTTCTTGAGTGGCAGCCCAGGCCCAACTGGAAAAGCCAGTTTCTCCAAAACTGGACATCAGGGAGCCAGATACAGTACCGCAGGCATCTGGGCCACAGGACTCCTCACCTCACGGGTGGGAGGGTCTGCAGAGGCAGCTGGCCGGGGGCTTCTCAGCTGAGTGCTGTTGCTGGCCCCGTTGGCTGTGGGCAGGTGGGAAGGCCAGCTCTGGCCACCTGCCAGCATCATTTGGACGTGAGGACCCCCTGACCCATCACTTAACCTTAGAAGTGGTGGGATCCTGGCTGAGGTGGTCTGTGCAAACACAGCATGTGCTGCCACAGATCTGGGCGCTCACCATCCATGTTGCCAGGGGAACCACCATCCAGCCAAGTTCCGGCGGCCCCTGGGGGAGGGGGGCCCTGGCCAGACAGGCACCAGGCAAGGCCACTGAATATAATGGCCGTTATGGCCTCCAAGGGTGTGGCAACCAATTAGCCGCTGGCCTGTGCTCCCCCCAACCCCACCCTTGTCCACCCCCTCCCCCGGCACCTACTTCCTGCCCCCTGGGTCCCTTTTTCTTGTGTCCTCACCTACCCCTTGGCTTGCTTCTTCCAGAGCCCCCATCCTTTCACGTATTTTGAGGGTGGGTCTGGGATGACCCCCCACCACCCCACCCCAGGAGGCTGGTAAGCAAGCTGACTGAAGGGCAGCGCTGGGTTCCTCATGCACCCAGTCCCTGCCTGTCCCCCTGCCCCTCTGCTCAGACACAACACACGGTCTGCACCCACCCAGGCTGGTTAAAGGGCAGACCAGACCAAGGGCACTCCTAGCCCCCATGCACAAGGACCCTCTCCTGCCTGTTTGTCTTCGGGACTTCAAGATGCTTTTCCCCAAAAATGAGGCCAGAGGTTCTGGGCACAGGTTTATTGGACTCTGGGTACGTGACTTCTGGCTATGAAGCCAGCAAAGCGCCTGGGTTGGGAGGGGTGAGAAGCCTGTGAGAAGGACAGCGAGGGGTGAGGGGGAGGAGGCAGTTTGTCCCTCCCTCCAGCCCGGGCAGAGTCGGGGGGCGGGGGGGCAGCCAGGATCTGATGCCACCCACTTGGTGTCGCCCACCACCCAGTTGCGCGAGCGTCTTTTTGTTCCCAGTTTCTCACAGACCATGTTGAGGGGAGTGGGCGGGGCCCAGACTTCAGGTCCCCACCAGGCCCGGCCTTGGACACTGCGTGACGGAAGGCGTGTGGTAGGCTCAGAGCTGGGCCAAACCTCGGGGGTCTGCGAGTGTGGAGTCCTGCCGGGAAGGCTCGCACGCGCACAGCTCTGGTCCCTCATTCTGCTGGGGAGTATCCGCCATCTGCTCAGAAGGGGCAGAGGCAGGGCGAGGCCATGGGGGCGGGACGGCCAGGGATGGGCTTGGGTCTGCAGAGCAGGGGTGGGGCGGGGGAGGGGCCTGGCCCAAAACAAGAGCCAGGGGCACAGGCCAGCTACCGGAGGAGTGCCTGGGCGTGCACACCTTGTCGAATTTCTTATGGCTGTACACCTTGTTTTTGTTCATGAACGTCAGCAAGATCCAGTCACACAGGAAAGAGCCCTGGGCCAGCAAGACCAGCAGGTGAGGGCCCGGGAGCCCCCGCCCCCGGCCCCCGCCCCAGCACGCATTTCCTTACCACCCCGATGGAGGTCAGTGCTGTGGCCAGATTAATGATGGTGGGAATCAGGCTGAACTTCCCTGCCTTGGGAGAGGAGGCTGCCTTAGATGGCTGTTGGGTCTGGGGCAGGTGAGGCTCAAGTTGGGGTGGGGAGACGGAACCACACTGGCTCGGCCCCGGGCCTGTCCGGGTCCTTGGCGGGCAAAGCAGGCGGGCCTACCTGTCCATGCACAATGACGTCGATGCGGATCCCATAGGCCTTGATGAGTGTGCGGGTGGCACTGCCGTTTACCTTGTAATACTTGGCAAACCTGGGACAGCATGACCCTGAAGAGCATGGTGGTGGGCACCCACCCATCACCCAAGACGAGAAGCTCCAAGACTCCAGTGACCCCTGATCTGGACCTTGAAGCACCTGCCCTGTTATTTTAGAGCCACTACAACCCGGGCAGACGAGGACCCAGGCATCCCAAGGCCAAGGTACCTGAAGTTGTAGCCAGACGAGGCTGGGACGTGCTTGGGGTCAAGCCTCCGGAAGGAGTACTTGGGGTTGCACTTTGATGCCGACAGGTCCAGGTCACAGTCCCAGTTGATAATGACCCCGATGACACCACCCTGCCCAGAAGTGGGCACAGGGGTGGGTGTCAGGGAGGCCTCACAGAGGACCCTCAAGAGCAACAGGGCCTGCCCTGAGACTGTGTGGGGCGCTCATCCTGGGGCAGCTCAGGGCCGAGAGTCAGGGGTGCCTGGCGAGCACCCGCTTCTGAAGCGTGAGGGTATGCTAGCGGCCAGCCGTGTGACCAGGAGTCAATAATTTAGCAGGACGCATGCATGCCCAGACCGGTTGGCTGATTGTGTTTCTCTTTCCTCTGCCCAAACAGGGCCAGGGTTGGCCGAGACTGCAAAGGGGGCTGGCTGTCATGGAGACCCGCCACTCGCCGCTAGGAGCCAGCACCGGAGGAGAGCTGGCCCGCTCTCCCTCGGCTGCCCGCCTCACCGTGTGTGCCAGCTCCGTGAAGTTTTCCCCTGCCTGTTCCACAATGAAGCCCAGCTTGAAAATGGGACAGTAGAGGTCGGAGGCCTCATCGAATGTGCAGCGTTTCAGGTAGCCGTCCTTCCGGTGCTCAATGTTGCCTCTGAGGACGGGACCCAGGCACGTCACGTGGGGAGGGGGCAGAAGCTCTGTACCCACAAACGCCACGTTCCCAGGAGGTAGCCCCCATCCCTACCCACTGTCACTACACCTTGGTGGCTCTTACTTGGAGAACTGGAATTTAGGGTAGTGGATGCTGTTCTTGATGAGGATGGTGAAATTCGGAGCCATCTTGCCGAGAAATTGGCTGAGGAGGCACAGACTGGGTGTGTTTAGTCTCCCCCCTCCCTAAGGCCCTCCCCAGCACATCGCAGCTCTGGCCAGTGAGGAGTCAAAGGAGCAAAACAGAGTCGTGCTGGGGTGCCCGCTGCGTCCCGGGCAGGTGGGGTCACCGGGCGTGCGCACCTGACAGAGGCCCCATCTTCCACCGGGCACCAGCCCGACACCTCACAGGTCTTGGCGGACCCTTGGTAGTAGGGTACGCAGCGCCCGGTCCTCAGGCCTGCGGGCAGACAGACGGCGCTCAGGGGCGAGGGGCGTGCCCCCCACCTTACCCCACCCCGAGCTGGTGGGCACTGACCGTTTCCCAGCATGTCCAGCTGCCCTGCCACGCAGTCCTCATCTGTGTCACAGGAGGCGTTGCTAACCCTCATGCTCTAGGGAGGAGCCGGCTGCGTCAGGAGCCCGCGCCTCTGGGGCAAAACGATCAGGCGGGGGGCCCTCTCCCGCTGCCCCAGCCCTGCGTCCCACCAGGCCTCACCTCCGGGCAGGTTCCGAGGGTCTGCGAGGGTGTGACCTCAATCCTGGTGATGATGCTGAACACGCTGCCTCCCTGGGCTCAGAAAGAGGGGATGGTCGGCCGAGGCTCGGAAAGGGGATGGTCGGTCCTGTCCCGGGGTGCGCGCCGCGGGCGGGGCGGGCAGGCGCACCTCGGGGGGCTTCACGTACTCCTCCACGTCCCACACTTTGCGCTCGGAGTAGGTGATGCCCTTAACTTTGGTAATGACGGAGCTCTCGGGGCCCGTCTCGCTGTCCTGGTAGCTCTTCTGCACGATGAACACGTACCTGCGGGACCGGCAGGGCCGCGCTGGAGGCGACCCGGGGCCCTCCCCCGCCGGTCGCCGCCTCCCGGGGTCCCCAGGCCCTGCGCCCCCGGCGCACCGCACCCACCACACGAAGTAGAGCAGGATGAACAGCTGCACCGCGCGGTACACGACGCCCAGGCGCCGGTTCTTCACCACGATCACCTTGGGCGTCTCGTAGTCCCAGAACGCGGACCAGCAGCCCCGGGCCAGGCGCCGGGCCGCGGCCGCCCCCGCGCGGGGCTTGGGCTCGGCGGCCGCCATGGCCCGCAGCTCCGCCCGGGCGCGACGCGGGCGCACCCTTCGGGCTCGGGGCGCGGGCGCCTGCAGGGAAGCCCCGCACCGCCCCGGGGCGTGGCCTCGCGCGCCGCCCCGCGCCCCGCTCCCCGCCAGCCCGCGGCCCGGGGCGCGCGGCGCACCTGACAGGTGTCTCCAGGTGGGCACGCGACGGGCCGAGCGCGGGCGGCAGCCTTCGCCCCACCCGCCCGCGGAGGCCCGCACGTCCCCGGGAGGACACGGAGCCGCGGGGACATTGTTGAGATGCGGGAGGGAGACCCTGCGAGGCTCCCCGGGCCTCCTGGCGCCTCATGACCGTGCGCACTAAACCCGGGGGGCTGCCCCTGTGTCCAGTGCCCTGGCTTAGAACACTGTGGGGGATTACGTGCCCAGGAGGAGTTTTCCAAAGGGCGCCCCTGGATTCTCCGCCGCTGCCCCCTGGAGACCCCCTGCCCCCACAGCCCCGCCCCCGCCCCCGCCAGGGTCACACAAATCTGAATCCTCTTCTTCGCCCCAACAGGCCCTTTGCTTGAACTACGGGTGCGCTCTGAGCCGTCAGTTCTTGCGCCTCCTCCACCCAGTCGCCCAGCCCTCGCGTCTGTCCCTCGCGTCTGTCCGGGACTGTGGCTAAGGCTCCTAACTGTGCTTTTATCCACTTCCACATGCACGAGAATGAGGTTAGACAGACCCCCTCCTCACATCATATACAAAAACTAACTCAGAATGCATCAAGTACCTAAATGTACGAACTAAAACCATAAAACTCTTGGAAGAAAACATGAGAATAAGCATTTGTGGAGTTAGATTTGGCAATGGAGTCTTACAAATGACAAAAATATAAGCAAAAAAAAAAAAAAAGATAAATTGGACTTCACCAAAATTAAAAACGTCTGTGCTTCAAAGGACACTATCAAGAAAGTGAAAAGATACCCCATAGAAGGGGAAAAAATATTTGCAAGTCACATATGTGATAAGGGGGTTGTATCTAAAAAGACTCTTGCAAGTCGTAGCAGTATGACAAATAGCCAATTTAAAGAATGGACCAAGTATCTGAATAGAAATTTTTCCAGAGAAAATGTACAAATGGCTATTAGTACACGAAAGAAGACAACATCATCAGCCAGGAGGGAAATGCAAATCCTACCCCTAGGAAAGCTATGACAGAGGTTGGCAAGGGTACAGGAAAACCGGATCCTTCTCACATCTGCTGGGACTATAAAAATGGTGCTATAAAAAAGAGTTTGGAAAACTCTGTGGCAGTATGTCAAAAGTTATCACACGATCCAACTATTCCACCTAAAGGTGAAATGAAAACATGTATCCACATGGAGACCTGCACATAAATGTTCATTGCATTATTCATAATGGCTGAGATTGGAAACAGCCCAAATGTCTATCAACTGATGAATGAATAAATGATACGTGGTATATCCATACAATGGAATATAATCCTGCAATACATGGAATGAAGTACCTTATATGTGCCATATGTTACAACATGGGCAAGCCTAGGAAATACCGTGCTGACTGAAAGAAGCTAGTCTCCAAAGACGACCTGTTGTACCCTCCATTTATATGAAATCTCCCAAACAGGCAGCTCTACAGGGAGAAAGCAGATTAGTGGTCCCAGGGGCTGGGCGAAGGGAGCTGGGGGTCAGGGCTATGGGATCCCCTTGCTCCCCGGGTGCTGCGCTGGGAGGGGCCATGGCTCTCTGTTGCCTGTAGCCTGGGGGTGACAGAGACCCTGCCCCTGGGCCTGCGTGTGCTGGTGTTAGCAGAGAGGGCCCTGGAGGGAGTGGCTGGTTAGTCTGTCTACCACGGTTACAGGAACACAGGGTACATGGCTTTCCACTGGCCAGGGGCTGGTCACCGCATGTGTCTGATGCAGTGACCAGTCTGACCCCAACAACCAGGAGGAGCACACATCCTTACTCAACATCTGGCACACTGACCGGGTAACAGAAGGGCCAAAGGGAACTTCAGCCAGAGGCGATGAAAACTTGCAATGAGGTGCGGTTAGAGTATGAAGAAATCTGGGCCCAATCGTGCTTCAGGTAGGTGAGCTGGCAGAGAGCAGCTCACCCAGGAGCTCCCATGGCAGGAACGCCTGGGCTCAGAGCAGAGCGCAGAGGTGGGGCCGGAGCAAGACAGTTGTGTGTACAGGATGCTTGGAAGCCTAGGGCACAGGGTTGGAGGAAGAAAGGACAGGAAGTGATGAATAGTTGAAGAAAATTATCTGATTTGAGCAGAGACTTGTATCTGCATGTGGGTATGACTTGGGTCCCAGGCAGGATGATTTTTTTTCTTTTTAATGTTTATTCATTTTCATGAGAGAGACAGAACACGAGCAGGGGAGGGGCAGAGACAGAGAGGGAGACACAGAATCTGAAACAGGCTCCAGGCTCTGAGCTGTCAGCACAGAGCCCGACGCGGGGCTCGAACTCACAAATCATGGGATCATGACTTGAGCCGAAGTCGGACTCTTAACCAACTGAACCACCCAGGCGCCCCAGGATGATTTTTTAAAAAGGTGCCTGGGCAGGGAGGGTGAGATACCTGAATTGCAGGGATGAAGAGAGACAGAGAGCATCTGCATCTGCCTCTTTCTGCTTCCTCGCAGGCGGAGCTCCACGCTGGTAGCCACGGGCAGGCATTCCGTCCCCTGAATGTGTGCAGTGTGCTTTCCTTATGTTTTCTTGGAAGAAAAGGTATGCTATAGAGTCTCAAGTTTGTCCCAGAATTTATTGATTTCTTGAGATGAGTTTTCTGGCCTGTGTCGTTAGGAATATGCGTCAAGCTGCAAGGAGAGCTCGAGGGCCCCTGGGAAGGTTCCAGTTACTAGAAGACACATAGTCTCTCACATTTAGTGCAGAGTCTGTGTTTGATTGGTTTCGGGAGACTCCAAACACTTACTGTTAAGTTTATACAAGGTGTCTGGAAGCCTACTGGACGGAAAAATTAAGAAACCAAATGGGAGTGCCTGGCTTGCTCAGTCAGTAGAACATGTGACTCGATCCTGAAGTTGTGAGTTCAAGCCGCACACTGGGCACAGCACTTACTTTAGAAAGGGGGTGGGTGGGCACCTGGGTGGTTCAGTCGGTTGAGTGTCTGATTTTGGCTGAGGTTATGATCTCTCAGTGTGAGTTTCAGCTCCACATCGGACTCTGTGCTGACAGCTCAGAGCCTGGAGCTGCTTCAGATTCTGTGTCTCCCTCTCTCTGCCCCTCCCCTGCTCATGCTCTGTCTCTCTCTCTCTGTCAAAAAACAAAACAGAACAAAAAGCAAACAAAAAAAAACATTAAAAAATTCTCAAATTTATAATTTGGATAATACTTTCAAAGAGGTTAAAGAAATTAGTCTTAGGAAGACTGAGTCTGATAATATTTTTTTTTTTACTTAAAAAGGCGTTTTACAAGTGAAAAAGGTTATTCAACTGAATTCTAAAATGTTTGGTTAACAGGAAATATTACCCTATGGCAAGTATGGAGTAAAAATATCTATACATAACAATGTAAAAACAGCCAAGTTACAACTAAAAGTCCCAAATAAAAGTAAAATTAGATTTCCTTTTCTTTTTATTTATTTATTTATTTATTTCTAGGAGAGAGAGAGACAGCGTGAGCAGGGGAGGGTCAGAGAGAGAGGGAGTCACAGACTGAAACAGGCTCCAGGCTCTGAGCTGGCAGTCAGCACAGAGCCCGACGCGGGGCTCGAACCCACGAAGAGAACCGCGAGAGCTCTCCAGGCTCTGAGCTGGCAGTCAGCACAGAGCCTGATGCGGGGCTCGAACCCACGAACTGCGAGATCATGACCTAAGCGAAAGTCGGACACTTAACCGACTAAGCCACCCAGGCGCCCCTAGATTTCCTTTTCTAAACAGCTTTATTGAGATAAAATTCACATGCCATATAATTTACCCACTTGGAGCATAGAACCCATTGGTTTTAGTATATTTATGGGGTTGTACAAACATCACAATCTAACTGAGAACACTCACCGCTCCTAGAAGAAATCCGAGACCCATTCCGAGCCCCGATGCTGCTCCCCGCGACCCCAGCCGCCCTTGGAGGACCCCGGGCCCTCGTGGCCAGATTTCCAGCCGGATCGCCGAGCCGCCCGGACCCTGTGGGGACCCTGGTGCGCCCGGCCAGCCCCCAGGGCCCGGGGGATGATGGCGAGAAGCTGCCCTTTCAGGCCTCAGAGTTCTGGGGGGCATTGTTAACGCTGCATGGACGCGGACCCTGCGACACCCCAGTCACCACGGACCGGGTCGCTCTGGGTTCTTGGCCCCGCACCTGCCCCTCCTTCGGGCCGCAGTCCCCCCCCACCACCCCGGGTCCTGGGTCCTGAACCCCGTCCCCATCCCGGCAGGTCAGGTTAGGCCGAGGCTGGCTACTCGCCGCCAGGGGCCGCTCCCTAACCAGTCCCTCTCCCACCACCCCCCCCCACCCGCCTCGTTCTTAATCCATCTACCTCCTTCTACCCAATCTCTGTTGCCCCGACCATTTCCCAAACTAGACCAAGCAGTCGTGGGGGGTGGGGGCCGGGCACACGCCACCTTTCCCGGGGCAGAGCCTGGCCCGTAGTCAACAGTAAGTACACGTTTACTGAATGAACAATGTCAGCAGAGAGAAATGAAGGCCACCTGCGGTGGGAACTCCATCGATCCGGAGCTGGGAGTCCACCCCTGGCTCTGATCCACTGGCCCGCAGCGGAGGGCGGGGATGCTGGTGGGGGCCAGCCTGGTGCAGGTGCCCCCAGGGACCCACTGGGGTGGGGGGGAGCGGGCGCATCGCACTAGATGGGTTAGGGGCATATGTGACTGGTCCTGAGTCGGAAGAGGGGAAAGCCTCAGGAAGCCACAGTCGGTGACCCAGCGCTGGCTGTCCGGCCCGGTTGGGCGGCAGCGGCTGTGGTCGGCTTCCTGGGCTCCTGCGTGGCCCAGCCACGTCTGCTCCATGCAGTGCTTCCTGCCCAGTGCGGAGACTCTGGTCACCTGGAGGGTGGGGCCAGGAAGGAGGTAAGAGAGGAGAGCGGGCCTCGCGCCTCTGAGTCTGGGGCACTTTGCCTGGGACTTCCTTGGCCTTGGTCCTGCGGATTCTCCCGGGGTCTGGGGTCTGTTCTGGAGTCACGGCTTGTCCGGTCTCGCTTACAGAGGGGCAGGTGGGGCCCACGATAAAAAGGTAGGACCACTGGACCCTTGAGCAATTATCAGCGGCCAGGGGTTTTCTGCAAGCACTGTGCAGCCTGGCGCGTGCGCCCGCGTGGTCGGCTTCCCCGCGTGTGCGTGTGTGGAGGCTGCCGCCTTTCCTTGGAGATGGGGGAAGAGGCAGGGCAGGTAAGGCCCAGTGTGAGGGGTTTGTGCTCGAATATGGGAGTCACAGTTCAGGGAATAATTTTTTTGGTATCTGCAAGTTTTGGCAAGGTTTGGTGTCAAGCTTTTTTTTTTTTAACATTTATTTTTGAGAGAGTGCGCATGAGGGAGGTGGAGGGGCAGAGAGAGAGGGAGACACAGAATCCAAAGAAGGCTCCAGCCTCTGAGCTGTCAGCACAGAGCCCAACTTGGAGCTCGAACTCGCAAACCGTGAGATCATGACCTGAACTGAAGTCAGACGCTTAACTGACTGAGCCACCCAGGTGCCCTGGCATCAAGCTTTTATTTGCCAGAGTGAGATACTATGGAATCATGTTTTGGAGTTGAGGTTTGGAAGGAAAAACTGTGGAAAGATGTCTGCTCTGAGAGACTTATAAACAAATATCCAAGAAAAGAGACTGCATATATTTAAAAGAATATTTAAAAATAAACGGGGGCAGTGAATGCCCTGTTCTTCAAGTTCAGGAACAGCTATGCCTCCAGGGCCTCTAAGCGGCACCTGTGGCCTCTGATTTACCGTGGTAAGATGCGCATAAAAATTTCCCATCATAACCACCGTAATGGGTGTAGTTCAGGGGCACCGGGTACCCACACACTGCCTACCGGGGCCACCGTCCACCCCGAGCACTTTCTCACCCTCCCGGACTGGTGCTCTGCCACGCTCCACACCGGCTGCGGCCCAGCCCCGGCGCCCGCCATCTGCCCTCTGTTGCTACGACTCTGTCTGCTCTAAGGCCTGCCTGGGAGTGGGATCCTGCATGTCTGCCGTTCTGGGACTGGCCTATTTCACTCAGCATCATGTCCAGGTTGTAACACGTGTCAGAATTTCCTTCCTTTTTGAGATGAATTACATTTCATTGTATGGATGGACTACATTTTGTTTATCCTTCACCCTGAACACCAGGGCTGTGCCCACCTCTTGGCTGCTGGCCGTGCTGCTGCTGTGGGCGGGGTGGGCTGCTCCATGTGGACAGTGGGTTCCCGTGGCATGTCTGTTTGACTGATCGGGCACATCAGGCCCAGTTTATAAGACTGAACTTTTCCTTTTTTTTTTTTTTCTAAATGTTTTATTTATTTCTAGGAGAGAGAGAGAGACAGCGTGAGCAGGGAAGGGTCAGAGAGAGAGGGAGTCACAGACTGAAACAGGCTCCAGGCTCCGAGCTGGCAGTCAGCACAGAGCCCGACGCGGGGCCCGAACCCACGAACCGCGAGATCATGACCTAAGCGAAAGTCGGACGCTTAACCGACTAAGCCACCCAGGCGCCCCTAGACTGAACTTTTCAAGGGCCCATGAGAAATCCGGGACCATAAAGGTTTTATCCCCCCTGTTCAAAGTACAAAAACACATAGCAAGTTTGAAATTCTTAAATATTCAAGTTGTGATTTAAATTTAGCTTTTATATGGTTATATTAATCACATTCTTTACATTTGATATGATATGGAAGCAAGGCTTTCAAGATTGATCCAACGGCTATGAGTTGGCCCATTTATCTTTGAGATTGTTTATCCGACTCCATTGTCTAGTGTCATTTCTCTGGAATGTGTGCCTAGGGGCATCTGAGAGCCTTGACCTGCGGTGAGTGAGGGGACAGAAAGGGTTCCCACAGGGGCGCCTGGGTGGCTCAGTCGTGCTGGGAGCCGCACCAGCCTCTCCGGGTGGCAGTCACAGCAAGGAAATGGCAGTGTTTGCAGCTCCTGCCATGAGAAAGGAAAACTGGGATCTCCTTCTGCTAACTACTGGCTCATGTTGGGGATAAGCCTGCTGGTGTTGACCAGGCCTCACAATATTCCATATCAGACCCATATTCTGAACACAGATACCTCATAAGGAAAAGCATATTCCTGCCTTTACAAAAGAGACTTTAGACGAAAGCTCTATGGGCGATTGTCAAAAGGCTCTTCCTATGGGCCTTGCAGACCTAAGATTTAGATAATAAAGGGGGCTAAGAACACAAGACTTACAACTGAGCCTGGCCCTGAGACCAAGAGCCTATTTTGGGGTTCAGGGCAGAGCACAGTTGCTACATACATCTGTGCTAATTGGTGAAACCCGGCAGTCCCTTCCTCAAGGCCTGCATTCCACAAACACCCTCCCTTCCGCTGGCAGCTGGGATGAGGACAGATAAGAGCAGCTACAACAGAAACCCAGGTGCCAAGACTGACACATTTAGGGCCCCCATGGTAGTTTCCACAAATAAACCAATTCAGAAACATTCATCCTCTTGAGAACCAGACAGAATGACTCCTAGCTGATCTATATACAATTTAAGCTGCATGTTGTCCTGTTTTTCACTAAGAGCATCCTGTTAATTCCTCGGTTGTAAATTCACTATGACTGGGATAATTCTGCAGAACATCAAAAACTTGTTATGGCAAAAGGCCTCCCATTGTAGAAATTCCTTTCTCTGACTTCATGTTGTTGCTGAACCTTTAAATAAAGACACCAAAACAGATAGGTCAGAGATGCCTGTCTGGTGATCAGAAAGAATCTTGGGGCTCTCTCACTCTCTCTCTCACCGACACCGTCCATCCTTCAGGGGCCCTAGGACCTGCCTCCAGCACAGTCGGTTGAGCGTCTGACTTTGGCTCAGGTCATCATCTTGTGGTTCGTGAGTTCGAGCCCCGTGTCAGGCTCTCTGCTGTCAGCACAGAGCCTGGAGCTTCAGATTCTCTGCCCTTCTCCCTCTGCCCTTCCCCTGCTTCCACTCTCTGTCTCTGTCTCTGTCTCTCAAAAAGAAATCTTTATATATTAAAAAAAAAAAGAGTTCCCACAGCCCTTCCGCCATCTCTTGAGTGCTGGCTCATGGAGCTTATGGACGAGGAGAACAGCGGGCCAGCGGTCAACAGGGTGGGACACAGCCCAGCAAGTAAGCACGACACAGGGAGGTGTGTCCACACCCCGGGCAAGGGGCCCCAGAAGGGACAGCCCCTCCCACACTCGGATCTGGACCGCCAGCCTCCAGGGCTGCGAGGCACAAATGTCTGCGGTTTAACCTCCCCCCGCTCGTGATGTTTGTCACGCAGCCGCGGCGCACGGGTACAGATGGCCCACGTGATTGCTTACGGGGCATATTTGGCCAGGCTGGTCCTGAGCTGGGGACGCTGCAGCCGCTGGCCCGGTACTGGTGCCCGAAAGCCAGCCGAGAGAGTGCACTTGGCTTCCAGATTGGCTGCTGTGGCCCGGGGGCCGAGTCCCACTTTCAGTGACGGTCTGGGCACTGTCTGTATGGTCACCAAACGTGGGTCTTGGGTTGCATCATGCAGATACTTGGCAACCTCATGAGAGCTGTTTCTGAATGTTTCTGAAAGTTCAGGGAACTCCGCGGCCTGGGGGTCCGGGAGGTGCTGGCGGGGGCCGCCAGGTGGGCGGCCTCAGGAGCCCCCAGAACCCGCAGAGGCCGCGCCGGGAGACCTTGCTCGTGCTCCGCACCCACCGTGCCAGGGAGCGTGCAGGGAGCCCACACGCTCGCACATGGCACCCGCCAGCAGCCGGGACCCCACGCGGCACAGGTGTGTCCTGACTGCCAGCTGCTGCTTTTGAGGGGAAAACACCGTTAGCACACACTCGCCGAAACGGCCTTGGAAGCGCTTCTAGAGGCACCACGTGAAAGGGCCCGGCCCTGTCTGTGCCCCGCAGCTCTCCTCCTCCGTGCCTCTGTCATTCTTCCGCGGCTGCAGGTCAGAAGAGGCCTCCGAGTTCAGGCTAGTGGCTCCCTTTGAAACCAATTAGCCAAACTTTGGAACAAAATGGTCTAGCAAAGCTTTTGTGACTTACAGGCTATCTTAAATTTGTTGCAGATAAATTTAAGTATAAAAATACAGAAAACCCAAAACTCAGGTGATATGTGCTGTGATTTGCAGGGCAAGTGACCCCAGTAAAGAACAAAGGGCAAGATGAGCATGTCTCCACTGGAATCATCTGGTAACGAGAGGTTCGGGGGACACGAGCAGGAGCGCGGGAGGCCACCGCTGACCTCACAGACGGCACGGCAAGGTCCCGGGAAGGCTCGGCCGCCCCCCCAAGGGCCTGCGGCGCTCGGGACGGAAACTGCAGGCGGGTCTGAGTGTGAGGCTCGTGGGCCCTGGGCTGGGAGCTGGCAGCCCTGAGGGGAGCGCGGCCACGGGGAAGGGAAGACGGGAGGAGGGTTCTAGAATAGGACTCCAGCTTGTGCTGTGGGATGATGGAATGTTCTAGAACTAGATAGACGTGGTGGTTGCGCACTGTTAAGAACTAAATGCCCCTGAATTGCTTACTTTAAAAATGGTTATGGGGGCACCTGAGCAGCTCAGTTGGCTAAGCGTCCAACTTCGGTTCAGGTCCTGCAGCTCAGGTCCTGATCTTGAGGTTCATGAGTTCAAGACCCCTGTCGGACTCTGTGCAAATGGTGTGGAGGCTGCCTGGGATTCTCTCTCTCCCTCTCCCTACCTGCTCTCTCTGGGGGGTGGCGGGAGAGAGAGAAAGTGTTGGATTCTCAACTGAACCACCCAGGTGCTCCATCACTTCAATGTAAAAGATAAAAGAGAGGCTTCTGGGTGGCTCCGTCAGTGAAGCATCTGACTCTTGATTTCTGCTCAGGTTATGATCTTGCGGTTGATGGGTTCAAGCTCGCAACAGGTTCTGTGCTGATGAAGCAGAAGCTGTTTGGGATTCTCTCTCTCTCTACCGCCACCCCACCACTCTCTCAAAATAAATACAATTTTTTTTAAAGATAAAAGAACTGGGGAAAAATTTGAGGCCAAACCATCAGCTTTATGAATAGGCAGGCAATGAGCCAAATGGCCCAGAGGACGAGAGAAGGAGCAGCGGCCAGGGGCAGCTCAGGCTTGGGTCTGAGGCTGACTTGGGACTCCCGGGGACCCTCCCTCATGAGGGTGGGAGACGCACCTGTGCCTGGGGCTGGGAGACAGGAGCTGGACTCACAGGAGGGAGGGTCACACGGCCCGTGGGCGCTCTCTGACGTCAAGCTGAGAGGCCCCTGTTGAACTCAGAGAGGGCACGATCCTTCCCTGGGGAGAGGGGTGTTGACAATTCATTTTCCACTCAGCGATAAAAAGAGATTTGCCATCAAGCCGCGAAGACACACAGAGGCCTCTGACGTGGGTGTCCGTGGGCGAAGGAGGCCGCGTCCTGTATGGTTTCCGGCTCCAGGACACCGGGAAAAAGGACAACTGCGAGACCCAGACAGACCCGTGGCTGCCGGGTGTCACGGGCGAGGCTGAGCAGGCGGGGCCCGGGGGGCTGGGGCAGTGAAAACACCGTGTGCTGCTGCGGGTGTGCCGCACGAGCAAGGGACCGGGTGTGATGACGTGTCAGTGTCAGCTGGCCCACGGTAACCAATGTCCAGCGTCCCCTGAGTTAGTACTAGGGAGGCGGGCGTGGGAACGGGGCTATGCGGGAACTGCTTGTACTTTCCGCACGATTTCTCTGTAACCCTAAAACTGCTCCAGAAAATAACGTCTGTTGATTAAAGAAAACCTATTTTGCAAGAGAAGGGTTGGGAAGGAGGAAGGAAGCGGGCGTCCACACAGGTGCCGCGGGGCCCGGACACGCGGGGCGCGATGGCGGGCGCCGGGCGTCTGCTGCTGCTGCTCTGTCTGCTGCCCGGATCCGTGGCCTGGGGCTCCAGCGCCGCGGCGCATTTCTACAAGGCGAGTACCTCCCCGCCCCTCCCTGCAGGTGCCTGCCCCCCTGCACTCTGTCTGCGCCCCCTGGAAAGGGAGGGACCTGGCGCTTGGGCCCCCAGGAGGGCTCCCCCAGGCTGCAGGGTCCCCGGTGAGGACAGTCACAGGCCGGGGAGCCAGGTGCCCGGCGGCGCCACTCTGTCCTCAGCACGTTCTGTTTTGCTTTGGAAAATACACCTATTTTTCTTAAGAAGCTGTTCTTTCTGTTAACGTGGGATGGGGGACCTAGTTTTAAATAAGTTCACACGTACGTGCGTAAAGCTCTGAGTTAGTCCCCGCAGTGGGAAAAGTCATTAGGAGGGACCCACAGCCACCCACAGCTTTGGGGCCTCAGGAATGTGTCGAGTCCGGGAAGGACTGTTGTGACCAGAAGCTTGAGAACTTCCATCAAAGGCCTCAAGAGCAGGCGGCCTCCAGCGGGCGGGGCGGGCACGTGGGTGCGACCCCAGCCGCGGCCCTGCCTGGGCCTGTGACCCCCACTCGCCGCCGGGCCCGTAGACGCCGCGAAGGAGTCCGTGGCCTCTCTTCCCTTCTTGCTCCGCTGCCCCTCCTCTTGTCCTCTGTGCCTTGGTTTACCCCCCAGCCCCTACCACCTGCGCGGCTCACAACACAGACCACGTTAGTTCTCTTCCTCTCCCTTTCCTGCCATTAGCCCCGCCAGATCTGGAACGTTCTGGGAACCTCGAAGGGAAGCCGAAAGAAGGGGAGGGTGTTCCTCAATCGAGAAGCCTTACTGGGCGCTGGGTCTGCAGGATGGGCGGGGCCTGTGAGGGTCACTTGGGGTGCCAGGGCCACTGCCGCACCCCAGCAGCCTGGGGCTGCAGGAGCTCTGCACACCCAGCCCTTCCTGCAATGCCTGGTCTGCACAAGGTGTCCCGGGGGGTGGCCGGCGCAGGGGGGAGGCACCACTGCCCAGAGCTGCCCGCTGAGGGGCCGGGGGCCGGAGGGGAGGCAGGGTTTCCTTTCCCGTGTGTGTGTGTGTGTGTGGGACAGGGGGCCTGAGGAGAGAACGGGGTCTCTTCTGCGCTCTGGGGAGCAGGTGTGCAGTTGAGAGAACCAGGTCCCCTTCCGGCAGCCGAACAACCACGCCTGCTCCAAGCACTCGGATTGCCAGAGCGGCTGCTGTGTTGCCAACATCTACAGCTCCGTTTCGGAGATGACCTGCAGACCCAGGACCATCTTCCTGCAGTGTGAGCCTTGGCGCAAGGTGAGCTGGAAGCCGAGCGGTGGGGGTGGGGTGGGGGGCGGGAGCCAGACTCAGGCCCTGTGTCCCCAGCGCAACGGGAGCCACTGCACCAGCCACGAGGAATGCCAGAGCAGGTGCTGCATCAAGCTGAACAAGGTCAGCCGCCACCGCTGCGTCCCCCAGAGCGGGATCCTGGCTCAGTGCCTGCCCTTGGTGAGTGCCCCCTACGCAGGGGATGGAGGTGCTGCCCGGAGCCCAGACCCAGCCCAGACCCAGCCCGGGTCCTGTGCCGAGTGAATGGGATTCTCCAGACCCACTGGGCGTTCCCTTCCGGGAGAGGCCGCCCTCTGCTGTCGGGACACTGGCCTCCACATCCATTTCCTTGAGCAGAAGGCAGGGATGAGGCCTCCGGAAAGGAGCTAGGTCCCAGGCAGGTCTGTCGGGGCCCAGCTTGGAACAGGTGCGGCAGCCTGGGAAAGGGCCATCTGATGCGTGGCTGGGTGATGGGCCCACCCCACTGGGCACCAGGATTCCCGACGTGGGGCTGAGTGTGGGGGGCGGGGCAGCTGGAGACGTCTGAGGGAGGACCTCACCAGAGCCTCTCTTTCCTTCTGGACCCTTGTGACAGCTGAACAGCAACTGAAAACCAGAATGGCCAGTTGTGGTTGTGATGCAGTCCCGGGGGTCAGCCTCCCAGGGCACAAGACACACACGGTGCCCTGGAGACAGCGGAGGGCATGTGGGGACGTGGGGGCAGATGAAGGCCAGGGGGTTGGGGACAGAAGGAGGGGGACAGAGAGGGGCTTCAGAGATGAGGGGTGAGAGGTGGGGAGGGGTGGACGGAGGCGAGGAGGGGGGTGGACGGAGGCGGGGAGGGGTGGACGGAGGCGGGGGTGTGTGGACGGAGGCGGGGAGGGGTGTGGACGGAGGCGGGGAGGTGGACGGAGGCGGGGGAGGGTGTGGACGGAGGCGGGAGGGTGTGGAGGCGGGAGGTGTGGGAGGCGGGGAGGGTGTGGGCGGAGGCGGGGAGGGTGTGGGCGGAGGCGGGGAGGGGTGTGGGCGGCGGGAGGGTGTGGAGGCGAGGAGGAGGAGGGTGGGCGGAGGCGAGTAGGGGTAGGGTGTGGACGGAGGCGGAGGCGGGGAGGGTGTGGACGGAGGCGGGGAGGGTGTGGACGGAGGCGGGGAGGGTGTGGACGGAGGCGGGGAGGGTGGGCGGAGGCGAGGAAGAGGCCCCAGGCCCTGGAGACGGCCTTGGGGGGGTGCGGTGTGCGTGCGTGTTTAAGCACATGGCCTGATGCTGGAATCCACAACGTGTCTCTGGTTACGAAGGGGTGCCTGCCCCCCGGGGTAAGGTCACGTTTTGAGCACACACCACCTCCGCCCCCAGGGTAGCGCTGGGCACGGCGGGGGCTCCGGGCGGTGTGTGAACGCTGGGTTCCTCGGGGTCCGAATCCGTCGGTGAGGGCGGGGCGGCGCTTGGTGCCCGGCGGGCCCTGTACCCCGAGCATCTCTCGCCGGCCCTTCAGTGACCGGGACACGCGTCCTCGCCGAGGCACCGCCCGGCCCAGCCGGCCGTTCTGCGCTGTGAAAACCCGGAGCCCCGGCCTGGATGACGTCACGTCAGGGACCGGCTGCGTGAACCTGCCTCGTCACTCACCTCCCCTTTCAGGCAACAGAGAGAATAAAAACCTCCGAAAACGTGGCGGCGGGAGAAGGAGCGCCCGCTCAGGCGGCCTTCCTGGGAGCGGGGGTCCCCCAGGGGCGGAGGCCCGCCCGGAAGGGGCGGGGCCAGGGCGGGGGCGTTTCCGGTGCGCGACACGGCCCTCCCCGCGCACAGGTGCCCCTGTCGTCGACCGTCCCAAACTGGAAGGCTCCCCTAAGCCTCGCTGCCCCACACGAGCTCGAGCTCGGGAGCAGAGCGGAGCGGAGGCCTCCCCGCAGGGGCGCCCACTTCCCGGGCCGCACCCTGCAGCTGGCCCTGGGGCGCACACGCTGGCTGGGAACCTGCTCCCACCGCTGGAGCCGCTCCTGGGGCTCCTGCCTCCCCGCCCGCTGCCACCTGGCTTCTCTTCTGGGCTTCGTTAGAAGTAGTTCCCCTCCTTCCTCCCCGCCTCCGCCCTCCCTCCCCCTCCTCTTCCCCCTCCCCCTTCTTCCTCCTCTTCCTCCCCTCCTCCTTCTACCCCTTCTTCCCCGCCTCCCCCCCTTCTTTCCCTTCTTCTCTTCCCTCCCTCTTCCCCCTCCTCCTTCTCCGCTTTCTCCTCTTCCTTCCTCCTTCCTCTTCCTCCTCCCTTCCTCTCCTCTTCCTTCCTCCTCCTTAGCCTGCGCTAAAATGACCCTTGAAAAGAAAGTTAAAAGCCATGGCTCCTCTCTTAATAATGAGAATAGGTAAGGTAAGCCATAAAGTATAGTTAAAAAAAAAAAAAAACAGATGCAAATGTAAAACATAACATATAAAGCATTTAGAAGAAAAATAGAATATTTTCTTGACTTTGGATTCAACAAAGAGTTCTTACATGTGACCAAATGTCACCCAT
Source organism: Proteles cristata cristata (assembly GCA_017311185.1). Taxonomy (NCBI): domain Eukaryota; kingdom Metazoa; phylum Chordata; class Mammalia; order Carnivora; family Hyaenidae; genus Proteles; species Proteles cristata. Next base: position 13,704 of record JAESUZ010000041.1, on the reverse strand, counting down.
AAGAGAAAAAGATAAGTGACTAAAATTAAGAACTTTCATTCTATGATACATACTATTTTTACAGATTTTATTTTATGAAAACTTGCAGAAAACACGTTTTTTTTAATGTTTATTATTTATTTTGGGGGGAGTAGAGAGAGGGGGAGAGAGAATCCCAAGCAGGCTCAGCACTGTCAGTGCAGAGCCGGATGTGGGGCTCAAACTCACATGCCACAAAATCACGACCTGAGCTAAAATCAGGAATCAGACTCTTAACCGACTGACCCACCCAGGTACTCATATTTTTTATTTTATTATTTTATATTTTATACATTTTATATTTTATTAATTTTATTATTTTATTTTATTGCAATCTCTGTGCCCAACATGGGGCTCAAACTCAAGAGCCTGAGATCAAGAGTTGTGTGCCCCACCGACTAAGCCGGTCAGGTGCCCCTGGGATAGAAGCTGTTAAGGGAATGAAGATATCTAACAAACGGCTTATATCCAGAATATATTAAAAAAAAAACACCCTCTTGGAACCTAACAGTTACTAAGCAATCTAATTAAAAAGTGCCTCAAATGGGGCGCCTGGGTGGCTTAGTCGGTTAAGCGTCCGACTTTCGCTTAGGTCATGATCTCGCGGTTCGTGGGTTCGAGCCCCGCGTCGGGCTCTGTGCTGACTGCCAGCTCAGAGCCTGGAGCCCGTTTCAGTCTGTGACTCCCTCTCTCTCTGACCCTCCCCTGCTCACGCTGTCTCTCTCTCTCTCCTAGAAATAAATAAAATATTTGAAAAAAAAATTAAAAAAAAAATAAAAAGTGCTCCAAAGCCTTGCACAAACACTTCACCGGAGAGATGCACAGGCAGCAGAGAACAGGCAGCAGAGAAGCGCACACGACGGACGTGTCGGCCATCGGGGAAGGGCACGTCCGGCCACACAGCAGAGTGACGGTCCTGACGGTCCACACTGCCTGCGCCAGATTCCCGAGGAGACCCCATTCCTGACCGAGGTCACTGTTTCCCACGCCTGTATTTCTGGAAGCTGCACACAGCTCCTAAATTATATCGCTCAAAAGACAAGTCCCCTTTTCGTGAAGATCTGGATGGGATTTCTCTGACCGTTTGGAGGCCCGTGTGCAAAAAGATAGGTTAAAAAAAAGGCAGGCTTGTTCCATTTGACGGCAAGGTGTGCCCAGAGCCTGGCTGGGAACGGGTGCGGGTGCGGGGAGCCTGGACCTGAAACAGGGAAACGTAGGCGGAGCTCGCGCCTCTGAGCAGCACCCCGCCCCGCCCAGGGGCCCCCGCAAGGGGCGGTCTGGCGGCCACCTGGGGGCGAGGGCGGCTGGCGACCCGCAGACGGTGAGCCAACTGCACATGCGCAGGTGCGGCCCGGGGCGCGTGCAAGTGAGGCATTGGTTGGGGGTGGCGGGGGCAGGGGCGGGGTGGAGGTGTGTGTGCGCGCGCGCGCGTGCAGGTGAGTCAGGCGTGTGTGTGTGTGTGTGTGTGTGTGTGTGTGTGTGTGTGTGTGTGTGTGTGTGTGTGTGTGTGTCGCCCTGGGCCTCAAAGGCACGGCTAACCGCATAGCCTGGGTCCGGGAGCTGTTCCCAGAGGCGCTCGGCATCTGCTCGATCCAAGAAGGATGCCAAACGACGGCGCGTATCGCCCCGAAGCCAGAGCCGGAGCAGCGTGCGTGCGTGGGCCTGGGTCGTGGGGGGCGGGCGGGCTGTCGTCCAGGGAGTCACCCAGGAGCCTCCCTTGCTGAAGAGGCCGGGGGCCCCACCGGGCAGGTGGTCTGCCGGGGGGCTGACTGGCACCGGGTTCAATGTGCCCCCTCAGAAAGACGGTCCCAGCCTGGGGTCCTCTGTCCTGAGGCCGTTCAGGCGTCTTGGGGGGACCGGGATCTCCGCAGGGCTGGGGTGCCCTGGGGCCCAGGCGGTGCGGGGCGGACGCGCACGTGCGTGCAGGCGGGCGGCGGCGCACCGTGGGGCCTGGGATCCGCCTGGTTCAGAGCCTCGATCCACACCAGGGCGCATGTCGACCCCCCCGCCCCCCGGCCAATCTGGAGGCACGTGCGCTACCTTCGCAGCACCGGGAAGGGCTGGGGAACCCTAGTGACTCACCCTACAAAGACCCGGCGAGGGGACCCTGATGGCTGGAGAGGCGACGGGCCCCATCAAGCAGACAGGCCGGAGGGGACTGACCGTCGCCAGCATGGAGGGGTTCTCCGGGTTGGGATCTCTCCGCCTGGAAGCGGGTCTGGGTGCTTCTTGTGAGGACGAGCTCTACAGGTAGAGACTCCCGGTACCAAACACGGTGGGGGGGGGGAGGGGCTGTGAAGGGACGGAAGGTGCCTGGTGCGCACGCGCGAGCCCCGCCGGCGCCCGGAACGCGGAACGGACGCGGCAGGCCTGGCGGGCCGAGGCCGCTGCCTGATTCCCAGGCCCCCGCTCCGCAGCTGTGCCCGCTGCACCCCCAAAGGTGAAGCTGGGGGCGCGCGCCGCCTCGGTCGGAGGGGCAGGGGTGGCCGGCGGGGCGCTTTCCAGCAAGAGGCGGCCGGAAGCCTGGAGTTGGGGACACGGCGGGACTTCATCCGCAGCCGGTCCCCGTCGGGCGGAGCGTCGGCAGGTCGACGCCGCGGCTCGGAACCGTCCGCGCGGGTTTTGACCACAACGGCCCTCCGTCCGGGCAGGCGGCCGAGCAGCGCTTCCGCCGCCCCTCTGCGCCCGGCAGGCCGGCGGCGCACTGCGCGTGCGCGAACAGGCGCGGGGCCGTCGGAAGTGCCGGTGGAGGCGTCCGCGCTGCCCGGTCGGGACGCGTGGGCCGCGGCAGCACCTTCCTCACGGGCCCCCGGGAGCCTTGGGGGCGGGGCGTCCGGGCGCACCAGGCCGCCGGTCCAGCCTGGGACCGAGCCGGGCCGCTTGAGACGTGCGTCTGAGAGAGAGGTTCGGGTGGCGGCCCCCCTCCGGCCTGCAGGCCGTGCGCGCGGCCCCAGCCCCCCCAAGCTCCAGGGCCCGGATGCCCCAGCCGCGCCGGGGAGCGTCTGGAGAGGCCGGCTCGCAGGAGGGGCGGGGGGCGGGGGGGCACCTGCCTGCTTCCAAGCGCGAAGGCACACAAATGCGTGGCTTCCGCCTGAGGCGCCCTGGAAGGATCTGGAAGCCTTGCAGGGGCGGGGCGCGGCCGGCCGAGCGTCCGCCGAGCGTCCGCGAGCGGCGCCTGGGGGTCCTGCTTGCGGCCGAGACCCCGCGCTTCCCAGCAGCCGGTCCGCCTGGGCTCCGGCTCGCACCCGCTTCCGGGCCGCCCGCCGGGGAGCGTCGGGTGGGCGCCCTCGGCGGTGGCCAGGTGCCCCTCAGCTGATGCTCATCGTAAGTTCTGTCCCGTTCACCTCGTTCACTCCGCCCCCCCCACCCCCCAGCTCCCCGCCTCTAACCACGAGTGTGTTCTCCATGCTCGAGTCTGTTTCTTGGTTTCTCTTTGTTTTCCCCCTTTATTTTGTTTCTTAAATTCTACGTGTGAGATCATATGGTAATTTGTCCTTCTCTCACCGACTTCGCTCAGTGTAACCCACCCTAACTCCACCCATGTCACTGCAGACGGCAAGCTTTCATTTTTGATGGCTGAGTAGTACGACGTGGTATATGTACGTGTACGCGTGTCCGTATACGTCCCACAGCTTCCTTTCCACTCATCGGCTCAAGGACATGGGCTGCTTCCACTGGTTCCATATTTGGGCTGTTGTGGACAATGCTCCCATAGACGGGGTGTAATATTTTTGTGTTTTGGGGGTCAGTGCCGTGGTGTGATTGCTGAATTATAGGCTACTTCTGTTTTCACCCGTTGGAGGAACCTGCCCCGTCCTCCTGAGCAGCGGCGCCTGCTTGCCGTCCCCCGGCCGTGCGGAGGCCTTGCCGTTCCCCACATCCTCGCCGGCGCTTGCTGTTCCTTGCGCTGTGAACGTCAGCCATCCGGACGGGTGTGAGGCGGTTTCCCGGAGCAGCAGTGACGCCGAGCGTGCCGCGCGTGCCAGTTGGCATCTGGATGTCTTCTTTGGGCATACGTCTCTTCATACCTTCTGCCCAGTGTTTTAAAATTATTCATTTTTAGGGTGTCGATAAGATTTTGACAAGATTTTGGAGACTAACCCTTTATCCACCATGTCATTTGCAAGTATCTTCTCCCGTTGCAAGGCTGCCTTTTAGATCTGCTGATTGTTTGCTGGGCAGAAACTTTCTACTTTGCTGTGGCTCCCATAGTCCATTTTTGCTTTTGTCTCCCTTGTGTCAGGAGACATATGTAGAACGAGGGTGCTATTGCGGCGCCTGGGGGGCTCAGGCAGTTGAGCGTCCGACTTCGGCTCAGGTCATGGTCTCACGGTTCACGGGTTCGAGCCCCGCGTCGGGCTCCGTGCTGCCAGCTCAGAGCCTGGAGCCTGTTTCAGATTCTGTGTCTCCCTCTCTCTCTGACCCTCCCCTGCTCACACTGCCTGTATCTGTCTCTCAAAAATAAATAAAACGTTATAAAAAAAAAAAAGAAGAAAGAAGCTGCTATGGCCCATGGTAAAGAGGTTGCTGCCTGTGTTCTCCTGTGGGGTTTTTATGGTTTCAGGTCTCACATCTAGGTCTCTAATCCCTTCTGAACTGATTTTCACACATGGTGGCAGAAAGTAGTTCAGGTTCACTCTTCTGCACGTCGCTGTCCAGTTTTCCCAGCACCATTTGCCGAAGAGACTGTCTTTATCCTACTGGATATTCTCTCCTGCTTGGTCAAAGAGGAGTTGGCCGTACATTTATGGGGCCGTTTCTGGGTTCTCTGGTCCACTGATCTGAGTGTCTGTGTTCGTGCCCGGAACGTTCTGTCTCGATGACCACAGCCTTGTAAAACCGCCCGAAGTCCCTGATTGTGGTGCTCCAGCTTTGCCGGCTGCTTGTTCAAGACCGTTCTGGCTATTCGGGGTCTTTTCTGGCTCTGTACCAACTTCGGGATTGTCTGTTCTAGCTCTGTGGAGAATGCTGGAAGGATCCCATTGCACGTGCAGACGGCCTTGGGTACTAGAGACACTTTAACGATACTTTTTTCCTGCAGCTCAGGAGCATGGGATGTCCTCCTTGTTTGTGTCATCTTGAGTTTCTTCCGTCAGTGTTTCAGCTCTCAGGGTACAGGCCCTCCACCGCTTTGGTTAAATCTATTCCTAGATGGTTTGTTGTTTTTGGTGCAATCATAAATGGTACCGTTTTCTTAATTTCATTTTCTAGTGCTTCATTATTAGTGTATGGGACGGCAACAGATGTCTGTATACTGATTTTTATCCTGCAATTAAAAAAAATTTTTTTAATGTTTTTTATTTATTTCTAGGAGAGAGAGAGAGAGAGAGAGACAGCGTGAGCAGGGGAGGGTCAGAGAGAGAGGGAGTCACAGACTGAAACAGCCTCCAGGCTCTGAGCTGGCGGTCAGCACAGAGCCCGACGCGGGGCTCGAACCCACGAACCGTGAGACCATGACCTGAGCTGAAGTTGGACACTTAACCGACTGAGCCACCCAGGCGCCCTATCCTGTGACTTTACTGAATTCATTGCTCAGTTCTAGTAGGTTTTCAGTGGAGGCTAAGGTGTCTGCTTTGGATGTCTGCCCATGGATGATGGTTAAAGGTCTAAGTGGGGACTGCCGCTTAGCGAGCCCCCAGGTGTCGTCTGAACCCGGGCCCTGCTCCGAGGGCAGGGAGAGACCAAGGAGAGGGCAGCCCACCTCAGGTGGGAGGCGGCAGGTTTAAGGAGCAGGGACGCTGCCTGCGTGGCTTGTCCGGGGCAGCAGTGACAGGGCCCATCTCCACATCTGTCTGCCTCCTCGTAGAGGCTCACGTAGAGGCCGTTACTGAGTTCAGTCACAGATACCATCTGGGTGGCCTCCCCACCACATGACCGCCTCAAGGCCACGTGCTTGGAGCAGCCTCCGGGAGGAGGGAAGGCAGGGGAAAGCCACCTTCCAAGGGCGGGGAGGGTGAGGGGCCTCCGATCGCCTGGGTCCGGGTCTTGGCAGGTGGTGGTCACAGCCTCTCGTCGACCCTCTCCAGCACCCCACCCCGCGTGCCCAGCTCTCCCGCGCCCTCGTGAACCCCTGTTCTGCGGTGGGCCCGAGCGGCCACGCGCCGGCACGGACATGTGTCCTGTGGCAGCCGTCCGGCTGCGCTGGAGGCAGAAGCCCCAGCAGTGAGAGCGGCACGTACGTGCAGGAGGAAGCGCGCGCGAGGACAGTGATTCCCCAGACAAGCCACAGCTTCTTCCAAGAGGCCCCTGACCCCAGCCACTGACCGATGGGCCCCCCAGGCTGGGGTTCGGATCACCCAGGGCACGCGCTGTGTCCTCGTGAGACGAGGTGTGTCTGCAGATTCATCAGACCTCGGCATCCTGTTTGGATCGTGGTGCAGGTGCCTCCTTGGAGGAAGCAGAGACGGCCACGTCCACGGCCGTTTGGAGGACAGCTGTTTTCATTAGAGACACTGGGGTGTTTGGTGAGGACAAGGTTTGAGTCACCGAGTGACCACAGTCCGGGCTACAGAAAGCCGATGGAATGAACGGCAGCCACACAGTCGTCCCATCAAAGACAGAGCGCACCGTGTGGCCTCAGGAGAGGGAGCCTGTCCACTGTAGTTCCCCAGGGCAGGTTCTCCCCTGTGCCTGGGGGACACCCAGGGGACAGCGGCCCAACCCCCCAGGTGGAAGCCACGCCAAGCACGTGTGCCACGAAACCACGGAGGCCCATTGGGGTGGCCCACTAAGTCCCCAGGTGGGGGGACCAGTCTCCCTTCATCCGACAGGAGGGCTCTGGCCCCAGTGGTATCCGTCCCACATTCCTGGTACGGTTGGGGTGAGTTTGTTTAGAGTGATTTTTCTGTTCCCAACACAGGGGGGACAGGACACTGAAATGTCCATAATCCGGAGTAAGCCACATAAATCCACTCCAGTTCTGAGCATAGCCGTCCATGACTCTGATGGTGGTCTTTCTAGAACATTCCAGGGAGCAATTCGATGGGCTGCATTTATAGTTTGTTGGACAGAAAAACATGACCACGCGCAGCACTGTGGATACGCTGTCGGCGATGTGGGATGACAGAGTGCTGGTCCTAGCTTGCTCTTAACGCCTCCCGACTTCCCCCCTGGGAGGCGATACCCACCACGTGGGCCACGGTAGGCAGCCCCCCGAGGCGTGAGGAGGTGGAGTGGGGGCGGGACATGACGGACCAGGACCCCGGCCTCTCCCTGTGCCGTGTCCATGCCAAGTGCAGTGCGTTTCAGTAGGTCTGCGTGCGGCGGGACCCCAGCGGAGCCGGAGTCGTTTCCCGTCACCCAGGCTGAGAGGCCGCTCGTCTGTCCGGGAACTTCGCGGTCCAGATTCCAGCACGCCTCTCCCGGGTGTGGCGGCGGCAGAGCCGTGGTGGAGCCGGGGCATCCAGGGCATCGAGTGTCCTGCAGCTGCCGTGCTGACGCTGCTGGGGGCCTTCCCGTCTCCCTGCGGACAGCGGGCCCTACGGGTTGACCCTCAGAGGCACTAGAGCCTGGACGGAACGCTCGGACCCGCCCAAGGTGGTGTTCCCTGTTCGCAGCTCCACCCGCCTTCACGTCCCATGGTCCTTTCCACCAGCCTTGCACGTGGCTCTAGGAGGGACGGGCCCCCACGCGCCCCCATCTTGCACAGTGTGATCTTTGAAGTGTGACCCCCCGTGACACTCTGCTTCTCCTACCCCGGCGGTGGCAGCCTGGTTTGCACGGTGACAGGGAAGGCTTGGGTTACGCCAGGTGCAGTGTCCACGCAAACCAGGCCATGTTAGGACCCCCACCCAGAGGGCGGGGCCGGTGTAATCAGCGTGCCAATCCCCCCCGGGTGGGGACTTCACAGGTGGTCCTGGAACCTTGGGTATTGTTGGGAACACACAGGACACGGTGTCACGGCGCTGACCCAGGCGCTGGGCGCCAGGGGCGTCGGCATCTGTGGCGGTTGGCCGCCCCATCCGGACACAGAGGTGGCCCCGCCGTCTGTGCGCCGAGCTGCCATGTCTCCTGGAGAGGCGCTTGCTCAGCCTCAGCTGGGGCGTCCGCGGCCTGACTGTGGGCCTCATGAGCCGGACAGAGGTGGGTCGAGGGGACGGATGCTCACCCCACCCCCACATGCGGTGCGGCTGGGCAGTAACTTGGGGACGCACCTGAAAGGTGGTAATCTTGACCTTGTGACCCGTCACCAGAGGCGTCCTGAACACGGCACTGCAAATCCGGCAGAGGACCGTGCGGTCACTGTTGGGCACAGCCTCACGGATGGGGCGCTCACCCCCGTCCACCGTCACCTGTCACCCGCCGTCGGGCTCTAGCTACCATGCCAGGCTGTTGAAACCCTTTGGGGAGGTGCACAGTGGCCACAGTCAGTCCTGGGTGGCCCCCTGTCCCCTCGTGGCCCTGGGCAACTTCTGCTATTTGACGGTGACCAACCTTCAGGGGGCACAGGCCCCCCACTTCCTGGTTCCCACGCACCCCCTCCCCCCCCCACCACACCGCTTTGAGGACGCCAACCAGAGGCAAAATCCAGACAGAAACGCAGTGTGTGTCCTCAGGGTGGGGGGGAGGCCACGGTGTCTGTGTCAAGGGACCCCTGACCACAACTGCTTGCCCCCTGGGACCCTCGGAGCTCTTGTGGGGGTGACTGCATGTTCCAGTGCATTCCACTGCAGGACCGACCCACCAACGGCGCCTGTGTGCATCTCTGGAGGACCGACGAGCAGTGGGCTCACCGTGAGGCCTCTGCTGGCCCCCAGTGGCCCTCACCTGGCCGCGTCCTGCACCCGGGAAAGGAGGCCCCCAACCTGCGGAGGACAGTGTCCCTGAGGAGTTTTCTGGAGCAGGTGAGCCACCCGGGATGGCGGGGTCGATGGGGCAGATCTGAACCGCTGCCTCCAGGGAGTGCTGGCGGCCTGCCCATCTCCGCCGTCCCCTTGCTCACGTGGTGGAAGCCGCGTTCCTGGCGCGTGGGTCGCCGCTCTCACACGGAGGCCGTGGGCCAGCTGTCCTCCGTGGCTGCTCTCGCCCAGGCCCGTCTCTCCCATCCCATCCGCACGCCCCAGGTGCCGAGTGTGCAGCCGCTCGAGAGCTGCTCAGGTTTGTCTGACACCCGTCCCTGCGTGGAGAACGGGGAGGGACCGAGCACCGGTCGGTTAGCAAGGGGACTTACGTGCAAGGTCTGGGACAGCAGGGAGACGCGCACGTGTCTGGCTGCCACATCTGGAAGGTTGGACAGACGCCTCGGCGGGTCTCAGCACGTCAGCGTAGCCTGGCAGCAGGGAAGGCAAGCAGAGCCCCCGGCGAGGGACGGGAGCGGGCGTGGGGGCCCGGAGCACGGGAACCAGCCGCCTCGGCGCGTGCACAGCCGCCTCCGTGGTGGCTCTGCAGTAACCAGTGGGACTGGGAGTCTAGGAAATCATCAGATTCTTGGCTGTTTATACTGAAGGGAATGACCGTGTAGAGGCAGCACGGTGGCTGTCCTACGGTAAGGTGCTAGCGCCAGGTAACTCCGAGGGGAAGTTGTGGTCATTTTCACACATTTCTGCTGTGTGTCCAGAGTGCCCTCGAGTGAGTAGGAAGGCACTGGAGCAGCACAGAGGTGAGGACACTGTCACCTCAGTGTATCTGCTGGGTTATCCCGCCAAGCTCCCGTGTGCAGCCCAGACCAGAATTCATCAGCCAGGTCCGTGTGCAGGACGACACGGCGTCGCTCAGCCGCCCCACCGACTGCAGATTCAGCAGCTGCGCTTGTAGATAAAATGCAGCACAGAGTCAGTCAGGAGTCAAAGTGGGGCTGTCTTCACAGAGTCTCTGCCCTGTGCCCAGAGCTACGTTCTGCAGCGTAGGGTTTGCGGGGAAGCAGAGGACTCTGTACCTGCTTGGCTCGCTGTATTTGCTGGGTTCTAACACCCAAGTGCCAGTTACAGTTCAGGCCAATCTTCTTCCTCCAAGTCACAGCATAAGGGGGAACGTCAGTGACCCTTGGGCAGAGTCAAGTTCAGGTTTCCACTCTGGGTCAGCCTCCCTGCATCTCCCGTTTCCCAGCGAGCAGGCGCAGCCGACAGCGGAGCTGGGGGCTTGGGCTCGCCATGCCGGGGACGCTGGTGGCGCTGGTGTGTCCTCGGGTGTGACAAGGTCCAGGATGGTGACCGCGGAGCAGGCGGAGGCTGTCGCAGACAGTGGAGCTGTCTCTGGAGCAGGAGGCCCCCTTCCAGCTCCGAGCGGGGGTGCAGCAGCTCTTGCTGGGGCCGCTGCAGGGGTGCCCGCGGCGGCCAGTGAGGACGGTGTCCACCGGTGAGCAGGGGGCGGGGCCTGCTGGCCGGCAGCAGCGTCTACGCCAGCTCACCGCACCGCGGAGTCTCGCTGGAGTCACACACACGTGGTGCCCGGTGCGGTGTGAGTCACGAGGCTCCTGTCCTGCCAAGTTTTCATCTTCGTCGTTCCCGCCCCTCACGGGAACCCGTGCTCATCCCGGCCGTCAGCGCGGACGCGGCCCCGAGCACACGCGCCCCGCATCACTTGGGGCTAAATAGTCGGCATCCAGGGCTGATGCGCTGAAAGCCGGGGGTGGTCTTCCTACCTGACGTTTTTATAGAACCGTCCTATGATTTTCTTTAATTTGATAATGATGTGCCTTTTACTTCAGTCGCCCAGTGGGTGTGATTAGTGGCAGGTGCTGTACCTTCCCCAGTGCTGAGTGTGCATGCGTGTACGCACGTGTGCGTGTGGACCGATACCGTGACGTCTGTGATTAACACCTGTCCTTTTCACTGAGATGCCGGGGGGTGGTGTGCCGATTCTGGTCTCTGTGGGCGCCTGCGGGGACCATTCAGCACAGGCCTGTCCACGCTTTCTGTATCTGCGGTTTAGGGATCGCGCCGCCCACCCCCACCCCCCTCACACCCCCCGGGCTGGGTTAGCCGAGCTTCAGTCTAGACTGTCAGCAACCTAGGATTCGGCTGGGGCCCCCGGACCTCTCAGTTCCACCAGGGGCCGTGGGGTCGTGGCCGAACGGGAAGACGCGCCTTGTGTCTTGTGCCTCGACCCGTTCTCGCACTGGCCTTCCTGTGAAGTGGGCGCCCTGATCTGACTCGATGGTGGCTGGGAGACCTCAGCAAACCACCCGGGCGTCGCCTGCTCTCTGCTGCATGTGTGCAGCCGCCTTCTGGCAAGCGTAGGGGAGCCCTGCTCCTGACCACGTGTCTACAGTGGTCTGCGCACATAGCTTATGCTCTGATACAGGCAAGCATCCATTCTACACACGTTGTAGAATTTGGAAGTCTGTCAGCTTTGACCTTCTCTGGACTATTCATGGATGACCTCGGAGCTTTTTAAAGAAATTTTTTTAATGTTTTATTTATTTCTGAGAGAGAGAGAGAGAGAGCAGTGTGAGCGGGAGAGGGTCAGAGAGAAGGAGACACAGAATCTGAAGCAGCTCCAGGCTCTGAGCTGTCAGCACAGAGCCCGACGTGGGGCTCGAACCCACAAACCGTGAGATCATGACCTGAGCTGAAGTCAGACACTTAACCGACCGAGCCGCCCAGGTGCCCCAACTCGGAGCTTGACCTCTGCCCATCCTCACCTGTGTTGGAGGGTGGAGGTGTCTGGTCTTCCTGTCCTCACCATGTTCTCCTGCTGTGCGTGTCTGCGTGAGCTGTGGGGCGGGTGCCCGTGCAGCGTTCCGAGTTGTCCCTCTGCTGTGCGGGGACGTGTGTGACGATGCTGGAGATGGTGTCAGGTGCGCGAGTCTCTGCCCTACGTCCTTACCTCTCGTTTGACTTCCTACCGTGCACTTCCCCGCCGTGCTCCGTCCCAGGGAGCTCCGTCATTAGCTCTTGCCCAGGAGTCTGAGAACAGACCCACCTCATTCTCCTTTCCCTTTTAAATTTTTTTTTTAATGTTTTATTTATTTTTAGGAGAGAGAGAGACAGCGTGAGCAGGGGAGGGTCAGAGAGAGGGAGTCACAGGCTGAAACAGGCTCCAGGCTCCGAGCTGGCAGGCAGCACAGAGCCCGACGCGGGGCTCGAACCCACGAACCGCGAGATCATGACCCAAGCGAAAGTCGGACGCTTAACCGACTAAGCCACCCAGGCGCCCCTCATTCTCCTTTCCCTTAACGGGTTCTTCCCAGGGCAGCAGCCTGGTAGCTGGTGTGGAAGGGGCCACGGAGGCCGATGTGTCTGGAAAGCACGCACTGTGTCCCGTGCACCGGGTGGCCCCCATTACAAACCGCCCCAGTGTGGAAATGCTCAGTGCTGGAAAGTTCCGGCAGGTCCACTGTGGGCACACCTGGAGTTTCCTCAGTTGGTACGGAGGGCCAGCCTCCCATCCCTACGTCCTGCTCAGAAACATCCCATTTCCCAGTTAGGGCTCACGGTCGGGGTAGTTCCCCTGTTTGCCAGGGCTCTGCTTTGCCTGCCCCAGAACAGACCCTGGAGTTGACCTGTCACTGCTTTATTTTCTGTGAGCGGCTCCGCCGTTTGTGGGGCCAGAGAGCGCCCAGCTGAGCCTTTCAGCCGCTGGTGCCTGTTCTCTGGACACGGGAACTCGTTCGCCCAAAACCCACTCAGGTACCATTGGGGCGTGCAGAGTTCAGTCCCCAGGGGCCATGTTGCAAACCCTGGTGAGTGACGTGGCTCCAGTGCGTATTCGGAGTCCTCAGCTGGTGCCCGTGTCTTCCGGGTGCTGACAGCGCTTCTTCGGTCAAGGCTGGGCCAACCAGCATGTACTAAGTTTCAGATCCAGTGGTGATATGGTTATGGTATCACTTGTATCTGGGAGTATTCCCTCAATTTTTGTGGTTTAGTTTAAATTTGTTATTATAAATCTTCAGGACTCATGTTGTTTTAAGCTAATGTTATATGAAGTAGCCCACACAGTAAATAATTGTTCCTTTAGGAGTTTTTGGACTTCCCCCCTACTCCAAGTATGTGCTGTTATCTCCATTTCAAGGATGTTTTCCAAATGGGGATATTAAGGTACTTAGTGTAAATGGCTGGTCTGTCACCACGTTAGGAATCTAGGACCCATGTCCCTGGGCTTAATTTTCCTCCTAATCCTTTAATTAGCCTCCATCTCAGAAAGATCATGGAGTGGGCTTCCTGTGCACTGGTGGCTTTGCAGGTTGTCAGGACTGACTGCAGGGCTCCTGACGGACGCGTCCCCCGCCCCCCCGCCCATGCTCATGGGCAGTTGATGACCTGCGTCCTGTGCGTGCGCACTGACGGGCCGTGTCCTGTGTGTGTATGGGGTGCAGCATCCTCACCTGGGCATGTGTCTGAGAGTCCAGGTGCCAAGGGCGAATTGTTGTTGGTCCAGAGTATCTGCCTAGACTTGCCCCTCCTGCGTGGATGCACTCATTCTTCCCCAACACAAAGCTGGAGGAATCTACAGTCTTTCCAGGGTGAGGTGGATCTAGGGAAACCTAGGGCCACTGACTGCTGGTTTGGGGAAGGAAAACTTTTCCTCTGTCTTTCAAGGTTCTTCTAGTTGGTTCAAGAATTAACTTGACCATGAATGGGGCACGTGGGCGGCTCAGTCGGTTAAGTGTCTGACTTCAGCTCAGGTCATCTCCACCTTCTCTACCCCTCCCCCACTCATGCACAGACACACACTCATGCTCTCTCAAAAATAAACATTACAAATTTGAGTTTAAATAACTGACACGATTGGGGCGCCTGGGTGGCT
>JAESUZ010000040.1:0-49458 GCA_017311185.1 Proteles cristata cristata | reverse complement strand
CTTAATATTCATGAGGACTATCAATTAATGCACGATATACATAGTATGTCTCAATACATTACATTTACATTGGTACTTAATATTCATGGGACTATCAATTAATGCACGATATACATAGTATGTCTCAATACATTACATTTACATTGGTACTTAATATTCATGGGGACTATCAATTAATGCACGATATACATAGTATGTCTTAATACATTACATTTACATTGGTACTTAATATTCATGGGGACTATCAATTAATGTACGATATACATAGTATGTCTCAATACATTACATTTACATTGGTACTTAATATTCATGGGGACTATCAATTAATGCACGATATACATAGTATGTCTCAATACATTACATTTACATTGGTACTTAATATTCATGGGGACTATCAATTAATGCACGATATACATAATATGTCTTAATACATTATATTTACACAGGTACTTAGTGTTTATGAAGACTATCAATTAATGCGTGTATACATGATATGTTTAGTGAACTATACTTTATACAAGTGCTAGCTGTTTCGCGGGGCTGTTGGTTGTGTGTTGTTTGTGCAGTGTGCATTAGTATGCTGTATCTGTAGAAGCACGTTGTGTTTGTGGGGGTGGTTGGTGTGGTGTTTTTAATAGGGCGGTGCTTGATTGATGTTTTTAATGTTCTGGTATCTATGAATATCACGTAATTGGCATGGAATGTGCGTATTATGTTTTGGTGGCGCTTGTTTTAGTGCTTATAGTGTTGTGGGCTAGGGGCTTGTGTGTTACAGGGAATAGTTTAAATAGAACTTCAGCTTTGGGTGCTGATGGTGGGGCTGTTGCTTCTTCCTTGAAGCCTTAGGGAGGGTATATATATTCTCCTTTTTTGGTTTACAAGACCAAGGTATTTTATGTACTACAAAGGCTCTTCATTTTAAAAGATAGTTTTCAATAATGCCAGAGACGGGCATTAGGATTAGGATGATGGAAAAGTATGCAATGGAGGCTAATTGGCCGATGGTGATGAATGGGTATTCTACTGGTTGACCCCCGATTCATGTTAGGGTCAGCAGGTCTGCTACTAGGAGTCAGAATAAGCATTGGCTGATTGGTCGAAATGCTATTCCTCGTTGTTTTGAGGTGTGGAGAAGTGGTACAATTGCTAGGATTAGGATTGATATAATTAGGGCTAGTACGCCTCCCAGTTTGTTGGGGATGGATCGAAGGATTGCATACGCGAATAGGAAGTATCATTCGGGTTTAATGTGTGGTGGTGTATTTAGGGGATTTGCTGGTGTGTAGTTGTCGGGGTCTCCTAGTAGGTCTGGTGAAAATAGTACGAGGGTTGATAGTGCTAGTACCAGGAGTAGAAGGCCCAGGATGTCTTTGATTGTGTAGTAGGGATGAAACGGGATTTTGTCTGCATCTGATGTTATTCCTGAGGGGTTGTTTGAGCCTGTTTCGTGGAGAAATAATAGGTGGATGGTTGCTAGGGCCAGGATGATAAATGGGAGGATAAAGTGGAAGGCGAAGAATCGTGTTAGTGTGGCCTTGTCTACTGAGAATCCCCCCCAGATTCATTCTACTAAACTGGTCCCAATGTATGGGATGGCTGATAGGAGGTTGGTGATGACTGTGGCGCCTCAGAATGATATTTGGCCTCATGGTAGGACGTAGCCTATAAATGCAGTGGCTATTACTGCGAATAGCAGTAGGATCCCGATGTTTCATGTTTCTGGGAATGCGTAGGACCCATAGTATATTCCTCGGCCGATGTGTATGAATAGGCAGATGAAGAACATGGAGGCTCCGTTGGCGTGTATGTATCGGATGACTCAGCCGTAGTTTACGTCTCGGCAGATGTGGGTTACTGATGAGAAGGCGGTCATTGTGTCTGATGTGTAGTGTATGGCTAGGAATAGGCCTGTTAGGACTTGTAGGATTAAGCAGATTCCTAGTAAGGATCCGAAATTTCATCATGCCGAGATGTTGGGTGGGGTGGGGAGGTCGATGAATGATTTGTTGACAATTTTAATAAGTGGGTGAGATTTTCGAATGTTGGTCATTAAATTCTTGTAGTTGAAATACAACGGTGGTTTTTCATACCATTAGTCATGGTTAGATTCCATGTGGGAATAATGATAACATACGTTGTATTTATCTTGAGTACTATTTTTGTGGTGAGCTTTGTTAGTTTTTCTTCAAAGCCTTCGCCGATCTATGGGGGTTTTGGTTTAATTGTGGCTGGTGGTATTGGGTGTGGGATTGTGTTAAGTTTTGGCGGGTCTTTTTTAGGTCTAATAGTCTTTTTAATTTATTTGGGTGGGATGCTTGTGGTGTTTGGTTATACTACTGCTATGGCGACGGAGCCTTATCCTGAGGCTTGGGCCTCTAATAAGGCTGTGCTAGCTATATTTATTACGGGGGTGCTGGCAGAATTGTTGATGGCTTGTTATGTTCTTGAGGAGAATGAGGTTGAAATTATTTTTAAATTTAACGGGGCTGGTGATTGGGTGATCTATGATACTGGTGATTCAGGTTTTTTTAGCGAGGAGGCCATGGGAATTGCGGCTTTGTATAGTTATGGAACTTGGTTGGTTATTGTAACGGGTTGGTCGTTACTCACTGGTGTTTTGGTAATCATGGAAATTACTCGTGGTAATTAAGTAGGAGTAGGCTGATTATCAGGGTAATTATGAACGACAGGAAGTAGAGTTTGATTAGTCCTTTTTGGTTGGATACGATGGTTGACGACTTCATTTGGAAGTATGAGATGGATTTGGGTAGGGCGCTTTCTAGTCAAATGAGGTCTAGTAGTGTTGATGCGGATTTTTGGCTTATTGTTAGGTTGGCTAGTGGCAGGGAGCGGTGGATAATGGTTGGGAAGTATCCTAGGAGGCTAGAAAATTTAAGTGTGTTTGATGGGGGGTTAAGTTTTAGGTTTTTGGCTACAAGATTTAGTTCCAATGCTAGAGCAAAGCCTATGGCAGTGGCTGCAAGGGCAGTTAGTTTGAGGTAATAGGGTATAGTTATTTGTGGGGTGGTTATGGGGGGGATGTTGTAGGAAATTAGATAGCCTGCGAAAATACTTCCAATTAGGAGACGTTTGATAGAGTTGATTAAGAGGGGGTTGTTTTCATTAATTGGGCTTAGGGGGTTGAAGCGGGGTTGTTCTATGAGTGCAAAGAATATGATTCGTGTGCTGTAAACGGCTGTTAGGGATGTGGCGATGAGTGTCATTAGCAGGGCTCAGGCGTTGGTGTACGACGTGTTGGCAGTTTCGATGATTAGGTCTTTGGAGTAGAATCCTGTCAGGAATGGGACTCCTGTGAGTGCAAGGCTCCCCACAATTAAGGAAGTTGTGGTAAATGGTATGGGTTTAAATAGTCCCCCTATTTTTCGAATGTCTTGTTCGTCATTTAGGCTGTGGATAATTGATCCTGAACATATGAATAGCATGGCTTTAAAGAATGCGTGTGTGCAAATGTGTAGGAACGCAAGATGGGGTTGGTTAATTCCGATTGTTACGATTATGAGGCCCAGTTGACTGGAGGTGGAGAAGGCGACAATTTTTTTGATATCATTTTGTGTCAATGCGCAAATTGCTGTGAATAGGGTGGTGATGGCCCCAGGCATAGTGTGAAGGTCTGTACGGTTTTGTTTTGTTCTATTAGGGGGTGAAAGCGGATTAATAAGAATACGCCGGCCACCACTATTGTGCTTGAGTGTAGTAGGGCTGACACGGGTGTGGGTCCTTCTATGGCTGATGGTAGTCACGGGTGTAGGCCGAATTGGGCTGATGTGCCTGTGGCTGCTAGGAGAAGTCCTATTAGGGGTGTGTTTAGGTTTTCGTACTCTGTGACAAAGATTTGTTGAAATTCCCATGTGTTTGAGTTAGTGAGGAATCATGCTATAGCTAAAATAAATCCAACGTCCCCGATGCGGTTATAGAGGATTGCTTGTAGGGCTGCGGTATTAGCATCTGTTCGGCCGTACCACCATCCGATGAGCAGGAAGGATATGATTCCCACCCCCTCCCAACCAATGAATAGTTGAAATAGGTTGTTGGCGGTTACTAGGATAATTATTGTAATAAGAAATATAAGAAGATATTTGAAGAATCGGTTAATATGTGGATCGGTGTGTATGTACCATATTGAGAATTCTATAATGGATCATGTAACGAAAAGCGCTACTGGTACGAAGATAATTGAGAAGTAGTCGAGCTTGAAGCTTATGGAGAATTTTAGTGTTTGAATTGTTATTCAGTGTCAGTTTGAAATAACTGCTTCTTGTCCAGAGTGGATGAATATTAAGGCTGGAATTGTGATAATGGCGAAAGCATAGGAAGTTGCAGTTTTTACGTAGTCAGGATACGAATTATTTTTATATATTTGGGTGCTGGCTATAATGATCGGCAAAAGTAGAATGAATATTGCTGTTATGACAAGAGAGTTGAATAGATTTATTACTTTTATTTGGAGTTGCACCAATTTTTGATTCCTAAGACCAACGGATCACTTCTATCCTATAAAAGTTGAAAAAGCCATGTTTTTAAACATGGGGGCATGAATTAGCAGTTCTTGCATACTTTTTCGGTAAACAAGAAGGTTCAAGCTTCTATTACCAGATTCACAATCTGGTGTTTTGTGTTAAACTATGTTTACAGTAGATAGGTCCTAGGACGATTTTGGGATTAAGTGAGAGGAGTAGCAGTGGAAGGAGGTGTAGGGCCATTAGGGCGTTTTCTCGTGTAAATGACGGTTTAATGTTTTTAATGTGATTCGTTTGCTTTCCCCGTTGGGTTGTGATTAGCATGTAAAGGGAGTATAGGGCTGTAATAATAATGTTTGTCCCTATGAGGGCGATGGTGATATTGGATCATGAAAAGGATGCTATTACTACGAATAGTTCGCCTAACAAGTTGATGGTTGGTGGGAGGGCTAGATTTGCCAGGCTGGCTAATAGTCATCAGGCGGCTATCAGTGGTAGTAGTGTTTGTAGTCCTCGTGCTAGAATTATGGTTCGACTATGTACGCGCTCATAGTTTGAGTTTGCTAAGCAGAATAATATGGATGATGTGAGTCCGTGGGCGATTATAAGGGCTGTTGCTCCTATGTAGCTTCACGGGGTTTGAATGAGTACCGCTGCAATTACTAGGGCTATGTGGCTTACTGATGAGTAAGCAATTAAGGATTTTAAGTCTGTTTGGCGTAAGCAGATGGAGCTTGTTATAATTATGCCCCACAAGGATAGTATCAAGAACGGGTATGCTATTTGGCCGGTTAGGGGGTTTAATAGCACTGTAATGCGTATTATTCCGTAACCCCCGAGTTTTAAAAGCACAGCCGCCAGTACTATTGACCCTGCAATGGGGGCCTCTACATGTGCTTTGGGGAGTCATAGGTGTAGTCCATATAGGGGTATTTTTACTATAAAGGCCATCATGCATGCTAGTCATAGAAAGATGTTGGACCAGGTAGTTGAGATGGGTTTAGCTCAGTATTGTGCGATTAGGAAATTTAGGGATCCTGTTGTGTTTTGGATATATAGCAGCGCAATTAATAGGGGTAGTGAGCCCACCAGGGTATAGAATAGGAAGTATAGGCCTGCGTTGAGTCGTTCTGTTTGGTTGCCCCATCGTGTGATAATTACCAAGGTGGGTACGAGTGTAGCTTCGAATATGATATAAAATATAATTAGTTCTGTGGAGGTAAATGTTATGATTAAGAATAGTTGGAGGAGGGTGAGTATGATAATATATAGTTTTTTTCGAGCGGCTGGTTCTTTTGACAGGTGGTGTTGGCTGGCTGTTAATATTAGGGGCAGGAGTCAGGTTGTTAGTGCCAGTAGGGGTGCGGATAGTGAGTCCGAGAAGAACAGTAGTGAGAAATTAAGGCTGTTGTCGTTGAATTGGTTGAGGTAGGATAGACTGATAAGACTAATCAGCAGACCGTGGGCCGTGGTGTTAATTCAGATTGTGCTGGGTTTGGATAGTCAAGCAAGGGGGATGAGTATTATAGTTGGGATGATAATTTTTAGCATTGTAGGAGGTTCAGGTTTTGTACGTAATCGGTGCCATAGGTGTTAGAGACTATTACTAGTAAGGATAGGCCCAGGGCCGCTTCGCAGGCAGCGAATACTAGAAGAATAATGGGGGTTATGCTAGCTAGTGTGAAGTGGTTATTTAGGATGACTACGGTCATTATGACAAATAGGGATAATATCATGCCCTCTAAGCACAGCAGGGAGGATATTAGGTGTGAGCGGTAGATTAGTAGGCCCAGAAGGGACATGGTGAAGGCTAAGAAGATGTTAACATATACAATAGACATTTGATAATTATAGAACGCCTATAATCTAATGAGTCGAAATCATTTGTTTTGCTTAAACTAATTATCATATTCAGTCCACTCTAGTCCTTTTTGGGTTCATTCATAAGCTAGGCTCGCAGCTAGAAGGGAAATTAATAGGAGGGCCATAGTGAGCATGGTTAATGGGCTGTCTGTTTGGGAGGCTCATGGGAGGGGGAGTAATAGTGCGATTTCTAAGTCGAACAATAGAAATGTAATAGCGACTAGGAAGAATTTTATTGAGAAGGGTAGGCGGGCTGAGCCTATTGGATCGAAGCCACATTCATACGGACTTGCTTTTTCTGCATATACGTTTAGCTGGGGTAGTCAGAATGCAATTAGTACTAATAGCGCGGATAGTGTTGTGTTGATGAGTAGGGCTATTATTATGTTTATTATTTCTTTTCGGGTTGGGCCGAATCTAATTGATTGGAAGTCAATCGTACTAATTAATACTAAAGAAATAGGATCCTCATCAATAAATAGAAACGTATAGGAATAGTCAGACTACGTCTACAAAGTGTCAGTATCAGGCAGCGGCTTCAAATCCAAAGTGGTGGTTGGATGTGAAATGAAATTTTAGTTGACGAAGGAAACAAACAATGAGGAAAGTAGATCCGATGATAACATGCAGTCCGTGGAACCCTGTGGCTATGAAGAATGTGGATCCGTACACTCCGTCGGAGATTGTAAAGGATGTTTCGTAGTACTCTGAGGCTTGAAGCAGGGTGAAATAAATTCCCAGGGAGATAGTAATAAATAGGGCCTGAAGTATGTGTTTGCGGTTGCCCTCTATCAGGCTGTGGTGAGCTCAGGTGATGGATACGCCAGAGGCCAGCAGTACTGAGGTGTTTAGTAGGGGGACTTCTAGGGGGTTCAGGGGGATAATTCCTGTGGGAGGTCAACATCCCCCTAGCTCGGGTGTTGGGGCAAGGCTTGAGTGGTAAAAGGCCCAGAAGAAGCCTGCGAAAAAGAACACTTCTGAGATGATAAAGAGAACTATTCCGTATCGTAACCCCTTTTGTACAATAGGGGTGTGGTGTCCTTGGAATGTGCTTTCTCGGATAACATCTCGTCATCATTGGTATATAGTTAATAGATTAGTTGTTATTCCCAGTGTTAGTAGGAATGTTGAGTTAAAGTGAAATCATATGGCCAGCCCTGAGGTTATTAGTAGGGCCGAGAGGGCCCCTGTGAGGGGCCATGGGCTTGGGTTTACTATGTGATAGGCGTGGGTTTGGTGGGTCATTAGGTGTTGTCGTGTAAATACAGGCTCACTAGTAGAGTAAAGACATAGGCTTGGATTAGGGCCACAGCAAATTCAAGGATTGTTAATAAGACAAGGATGATGAAGGTAATGAGGGCGACAGAGGTGTTGATTTTTATGAGGGCCAGGGCGGCTCCTCCGATTAGGTGTATTAATAGATGGCCTGCGGTAATATTGGCTGTGAGTCGCACAGCTAAGGCCACGGGTTGAATAAATAGGCTGATGGTTTCGATGATTACGAGCATGGGAATCAGGGGGAGGGGTGTTCCTTGAGGCAAGAAGTGGGCCAGAGATGCTTTTGTTTTGTGTCGGAACCCCACTACGACAGTAGCTGCTCATAGGGGGATGGCTATCCCCAGATTTAAGGAGAGTTGTGTCGTGGGTGTGAATGAGTGTGGAAGTAATCCCAGTAGGTTGGTTGAGCCAATAAATAAGATTAAGGACATTAGTATTAGGGCTCATGTTTGTCCTTTACGACTGTGTATGGCTAGCATTTGCTTTGCTGTTAGTTGTACTAGTCATTGTTGGAGTGAGACTAGGCGATTATTAATTAATCGGCTTGGTGTGGGAAATAGGATGCTTGGGAATATGATAATTAGAACAACGATAGGCAAGCCTATTATTGTGGGGGTAGTGAAAGAGGAGAATAGATTTTCGTTCATTTTTTTTCTCAGGGATTAGGTTGTTTTAGTGTTGAGAGGGGTTTAAGTTCTGGGCTTCATGGGTATGCATATTTTGAGATTTTTAGTTGAAGTATAATAAATAGTGTGATAATTATTGACACGATGGTAATAAATCAAGTTGATGTGTCTAATTGTGGCATGTCACTAAGGGGAGGTTAGACTCCCAGTCTTTAACTTAAAAGGTTAATGCTCTGATTAGCTTCTTAGTGGTCTTAAAGCATGGTTATTGACCATTTTTCGAAGTGGGCAAGTGGGACTAGTTCAAGAACGATGGGCATAAAGCTGTGGTTTGAGCCACAGATTTCTGAGCATTGTCCGTAGTATAGTCCAGGTCGTGTGCCTATTAGGGTTGTTTGGTTAAGTCGGCCTGGAATGGCATCAGTTTTTAGGCCCAGGGACGGTACAGCCCATGAGTGCAGGACATCTTCGGATGAAATTAGTATTCGAATAGTTATTTCCATGGGCAGTACTACTCGGTTGTCGACTTCTAATAGTCGCAGGTCCCCGGGCTTTAGCTCTTGCGTGGGAATTATATATGAGTCGAAGTTTAGGTCTTCATAGTCTGTATATTCATAACTTCAATACCACTGATGTCCTATGGTTTTTACGGTTAGAGAGGGGTTGTTGATTTCGTCTATTATATAAAGGATTCGCAGAGAGGGCAATGCAATGAGGACTAGAATGATGGCGGGCAGAATTGTTCAGATTGTCTCTACTTCTTGGGCATCTATCGTGCTGGTGTGAGTGAGTTTGGTTGTTAGCATGAGCGAGATGATGTATAGTACTAAGGAGCTAATCAGGAATACAATTATTAGTGTGTGGTCGTGGAAGTGTAGGAGTTCTTCTATAATAGGAGAAGTGGCGTCTTGGAAGCCTAATTGGAGCGGGTATGGCATAGAGGTACAAAGGGTGCGAGCCTATACTTTAACTCTGACAAAGTTATGTAATTTTTTACTAGAACCTCCTCGTTGAGAAAGACATAGTGGCTATGGCATTGGCTTGAAACCAGTCTTAGGGGGTTCGATTCCCTCCTTTCTTATTTTAGGGATACGTAAGTTGGTTCTTCAAATGTGTGGTAGGGGGGAGGACATCCATGCAGCCACTCAAGGTTGGTGGTGGTTAGTTCTACTATTGCCACCTCCCGCTTGGATGCGAAGGCTTCTCAAATCATGAAAATTATCAATATTACAGCTGTTAGTGAAATGAAAGAGCCTATTGAAGAAATTGTGTTTCAGGTTGTATATGCGTCTGGGTAGTCGGAATAACGTCGGGGTATTCCGGATAAGCCTAGAAAGTGTTGGGGGAAGAATGTCATATTAACGCCTACGAATATAATTGTAAAGTGGATTTTTGCTCAGGTGTTGTCCAGAGTGTACCCTGAGAATAGTGGGAATCAGTGGACAAAGCCCCCCATGATGGCGAAAACTGCGCCTATAGATAGAACATAGTGGAAGTGGGCTACCACATAGTATGTGTCGTGAAGGACAATATCTAGTGAGGAGTTGGCCAGTACAATTCCTGTTAGGCCGCCCACGGTAAAGAGGAAGATAAAACCTAGGGCCCATAGTATGGCCGGGGATCATTTAATGTTTCCTCCGTGGAGGGTAGCAAGTCAGCTAAACACTTTCACCCCAGTTGGGATAGCAATGATCATGGTGGCTGATGTGAAGTATGCTCGTGTGTCTACGTCTATGCCTACTGTAAACATGTGGTGAGCTCATACAATAAAGCCCAAGAAACCAATGGATATTATGGCTCAGACTATACCCATATAGCCGAAGGGTTCTTTTTTACCTGAATAATATGTGACAATGTGTGAAATTATTCCAAATCCGGGCAGGATTAGAATATATACCTCCGGGTGTCCGAAGAATCAGAATAGGTGTTGGTACAGGATGGGGTCTCCTCCTCCGGCGGGGTCAAAGAAGGTGGTATTAAGATTTCGGTCTGTTAGGAGTATGGTAATCCCGGCTGCTAGGACTGGTAGTGATAGGAGCAGCAGTACGGCAGTGATTAACACAGATCACACGAACAGGGGTGTTTGGTATTGCGATAGGGCCGGGGGTTTTATGTTAATAATGGTTGTAATAAAATTAATGGCACCTAGGATTGAAGAGACACCTGCTAAGTGAAGGGAGAAAATCGTCAAATCTACGGATGCTCCTGCGTGGGCTAGATTGCCGGCTAGGGGCGGATATACAGTTCACCCAGTTCCTGCGCCGGCCTCTACTATTGAGGATGCGAGTAAGAGTAGGAAGGAGGGAGGTAGCAGTCAAAAGCTCATATTATTTATTCGAGGGAACGCCATATCAGGTGCCCCAATTATCAGCGGCACCAATCAATTACCGAAACCACCGATCATGATAGGTATAACTATAAAGAAAATTATCACGAATGCGTGGGCAGTGACCACTACGTTATAAATCTGATCGTCCCCCAGCAAAGAGCCGGGCTGGCCAAGCTCAGCTCGAATCAGGAGACTAAGGGCAGTCCCTACTATACCTGCTCAGGCACCAAATAAGAGGTAAAGGGTGCCGATGTCTTTGTGGTTAGTAGAAAATAGTCAACGGGTTATGAACATAGGTAAAATGGCCGAGTAAGCATTAGACTGTAAATCTAAGTACAGAGGTTCAAGTCCTCTTTTTGCCAAGTCCTGTGGTGAATTGTCATGTTGAATTGCAAATTCAAAGAAGCAGCTTCAACGCTGCCGGGGCTTCTCCCGCCTTTTTTTTCTAGGCGGCGGGAGAAGTAGATTGAAGCCAGTTGATTAGGGTGTTTAGCTGTTAACTAAAAGTTCGTGGGGTTGGAGCCCACCAGTCTAGTGAGGGCTTAGCTTAATTAAAGTGATTGATTTGCAATCAATTGATGTGAGATAGGTTCTTGCAGTCCTTATGGGGTTGTGTGCAGGAGTTAAGTTTGTATAACTTGCTTAGGGCTTTGAAGGTCCTTGGTCTAATTTAACCTAAACTCCTAGTCCAAGATTGATATTAGTGGTGTTAGGGGGAGTAGTAGGGTTGATAGCGTGGTTAGAGGGGATAGAAGGGTTATTTTTTTTGTAGTGTCAAACTGTCATTTTATTTTTATGTTATTTGTTGAGGGGAATATGGTTAGTGCTGTGGCATATGTGAGTCGCATATAAAAATATAGGTTTAGTAGTGCTGTGACAGCTAGTAGGGTGGGGGTAATGATTATTTCGTTTTTAGTGAGTTCTTGGATGATTATTCATTTTGGTGTGAATCCTGACAGGGGTGGGAGGCCTCCTAGGGATAATATAAGAATAAGGATAATGGATGTAATTAGGGGTGTTTTGTTTCATGTTTGGGATAGTGATGTTGTTGTTGTAGAGGAGCTGTGTATGAATAATATGAATGTTGTTAGTGTTATAATAATGTAAATTGTTAGGTTTAGAATTATTGTAGTGGGGCTGTATAGTATGATTGCTGCTATTCAACCTATGTGGGCAATTGAGGAGTATGCCAGGATTTTTCGTAGTTGTGTTTGGTTGAGTCCCCCTCAGCCCCCGACCAGTACTGATATAATTGCTATTGGTATTAGTAGGTTGGGGTTGATGGTGGGTGAGATTTGGTAGAGGATTGATAGGGGTGCGATTTTTTGTCATGTTAGTAGAATTAGGCCTGAGGATATGGGGATTCCTTGTGTGACTTCTGGTACTCAAAAGTGGAACGGGGCTAGGCCTAATTTTATTGCCAGGGCAATGGTTATTATGGTGGGGGCTATAGGATTGGGGTTTTTTAATATTGTCCACTGTCCTGAGTGTAGGAGGTTGATGATGATGCCTATTATTAGGAGCATTGATGCGGTGGCTTGTGTGAGGAAATATTTTGTGGCTGCTTCTGTGGCGCGTGGGTTGTGCTTTTTTATAAGGATTGGGATAATAGCTAGTAGGTTTATTTCAAGTCCAATTCAGATTGTGAATCAGTGTGAGCTTGTTAGTACAATTATGGTTCCTGCAATTACGGTGAATATAATGGTGATGAGGATTGGGGGTTTGATTAGTACGGGAAGGGTATAAACCAACATTTTCGGGGTATGGGCCCGATAGCTTATTTAGCTGACCTTACTGTAGAATGTGGTGTAATGTGGTAGCACGAAGATTTTTGAGTTCTTAGGATTAGGTTCGAGTCCTATAATTCTAGAAATAAGAGGGTTTTAACCTCTATTATTTACTCTATCAAAGTAACTCTTTTGTCAGACATATTTCTTATGTTTGGGGTGGGATGCTGGCTGTAATAATGGGTAGTGATACGTGTCATATACACAGGGCAAGTGTGAGGGGTAGGAAGTTTTTTCATAGGAGGTGTATTAGTTGATCATATCGGAAGCGTGGATAGGATGCTCGGATTCATAGGAAGGCAGTTGTAAGGAGTAGGGTTTTGGTGATGAAGTTGGCGGTGTATAGTTCTGGTATGTATGGGTTGTGGAATGCGCCGAAGAATAGGATTGTGGTTAGGCTGTTTATTATGATGATGTTGGCGTATTCTGCTATGAAGAATAGGGCAAATGGACCCGCTGCATATTCTACGTTGAAGCCGGAGACTAGTTCTGATTCTCCCTCTGTTAGGTCAAATGGGGCCCGGTTAGTTTCTGCTAGTGTTGAGATGAATCATATTATGGCTAGTGGTCATGCTGGGAGGATTAATCAAATATGTTCTTGTGTGGTGATTAGTGTGGCTAGTGTGTATGAGCCGTTTATTAGTAATACTGATAGTAGGATGATGGCTAGTGTTACTTCATACGAGATTGTTTGGGCTACGGCCCGTAGGGCTCCGATTAGGGCGTATTTTGAATTTGAGGCCCATCCTGATCATAAGATTGAGTATACAGCGAGGCTGGATATGGCCAATATAAATAAGACGCCTAGGTTTATGTTGATGAGTGGGTATGGTATGGGTAGCGGCAGTCACATGATTAGTGCGAGTGATAGTGCTAAAATTGGGGCTATAATAAATATGGAGATGGATGATGTGAGGGGTCGTAGGGGTTCTTTGGTGAATAGTTTTAGGGCGTCTGCGATGGGTTGTAGTAGTCCGAATGGTCCTACGATGTTGGGCCCTTTGCGTAGTTGTATGTAGCCTAGCATTTTGCGCTCTACTAAAGTCAGGAAGGCTACGGCCAGAAGAATGGGGATGGTTAGTGAGAGAATGTTGAGCGTGAGCATGTTGTTAGGGAGAGGAGTTGAACCTCTGATAGTAAAGGTTTAAGTTTTATGCAATTACCGGGCTCTGCCACCCTAACAAACCCGAGGCTCTCGGGTTATGGCTTAGTGTGAGTTGTTTAGATTAAGATTATATCATCTATTGTACTTAGGGCGCTTTGGTAAAGTGGGCCCCATTTCTCTTGTCCTTTCGTACTGGGAGAAATTGCGTAATAGATAGAAACCGACCTGGATTGCTCCGGTCTGAACTCAGATCACGTAGGACTTTAATCGTTGAACAAACGAACCTTTGATAGCTGCTGCACCATCGGGGTGTCCTGATCCAACATCGAGGTCGTAAACCCTATTGTCGATATGGACTCTAAAATAGGATTGCGCTGTTATCCCTAGGGTAACTTGTTCCGTTGATCAAGTGTATTGGATCAATAAGTGATGTAATACTTTTGACTGGTTAGTCTAGATTAGAATCACTCGGAGGTTGTTTTGTGCTCCGAGGTCACCCCAACCCAAATTGTTGACCCATGTGGAGGGTTGTTGTCCCTATTGGTTTTGATGGTATCTCCTTGGGTCAATTAATTGAAGCTCCATAGGGTCTTCTCGTCTTATTGTTGCATTCCCGCCTCTTCACGGGAAGGTCAATTTCACTGATTGAAAGTAAGAGACAGTTAAACCCTCGTGTGGCCGTTCATACTAGTCCTTATTTAGAGAACAAGTGATTATGCTACCTTTGCACGGTCAGGATACCGCGGCCGTTTAACTTATGTCACTGGGCAGGCAGTGCCTCTAATACTGGAAATGCTAGAGGTGATGTTTTTGGTAAACAGGCGGGGTTTATGTTTGCCGAGTTCCTTTTACTTTTTTTAATCTTTCCTTGGGCGCATACCTGTGTTGGGTCAACAATTGATTTAAGATGTTTGGTTTATGGTTGGGTTGTACATATTTTGTTGTTAACTATCAGTGGGCATCCGTTCTGATATAGGCTTATGCGAGGAGAAATATTTCTTGTTACTCATATTAGCATTATTGCTTCTATTGTTAAATAGATTAGCCCAGTATTGAATTAGGAGTTTGTTGCGCGATTTTTGGTATTAAGATGTGCTAGTTGTTGAGCTTTAACGCTTTCTTAATTGATGGCTGCTTTTAAGCCAACTATGGTTGTATTTGTGCTTACTCTCTAATAAAGGCTGTATCCTGTGTCTAAAAAGCTGTACCTTTTTAGACTATATTTTAAACTTACATTAAAATTTTGGGTTTTTTAGGTAAGTTTAAAGTCGAACTAAAATTCTGTTCTGGGCAACCAGCTATCACCAGGCTCGATAGGCTTTTCACCTCTACCTACAAATCTTCTCACTATTTTGCTACATAGACGAGTTCATCCTGTAAAGATTGTTCGTAGGTAGCTCGTCTGGTTTCGGGGGGTCTAGCTTAAGTTCTCTTTGTTAGATTGTGTCTAGCTAACTCATTATGCAAAAGGTACAAGGTGTAAGCTTTGCTGTGTGATGCTTTTAGTGTATTCTTTCATCTTTCCCTTGCGGTACTGTCTCTATAGCGCCGAATCAAATTTCTATCTCCTATACTTTTAGGGGTTGTTAAATGTTTTGGTTTATGTGCTTGTGCTAGTTGAGTTTGTGGGTGTTTGGGCTAGATTTAGCTCAAGATGGTCAGTTTGATGTGAAATCTTCTGGGCGTAGGCCAGATGCTTTGCTTAAGCTACATCTTGTTATCCAAGCACACTTTCCAGTATGCTTACCTTGTTACGACTTGTCTCCTCTTGTGCTTGTTACAAGTTAAATAGGATTTTAGGTTGTATGTTACTCGAGGAGGGTGACGGGCGGTGTGTGCGTGCTTTATGGCCCTATTCAATTAAGCTCTCTATTCTTAATTTACTGCTAAATCCTCCTTTAATTCTCAGTTGCATAAGAATTTTCGTGTGGGGTGTTCTGATGTAGAAAATGTAGCCCATTACTTCCCGCCCCATAGGCTACACCTTGACCTAACTTTTTTATGTTAAGATACTTGTGCTTACTATTCTTCCCTTTTGGGGTTTGCTGAGGATGGCGGTATATAGGCTGAATTAGCAAGGGGCGGTGAGGTGTATCGGGGTTTATCGATTATAGAACAGGCTCCTCTAGAGGGATGTAAAGCACCGCCAAGTCCTTTGAGTTTTAAGCTGTTGCTAGTAGTTCTCTGGCGGACAGATTTGTTTAGCTATCTGTCTGGGTTTAGGGCTAAGCATAGTGGGGTATCTAATCCCAGTTTGGGTCTTAGCTATCGTGTAGTCGGATATGTTAAAGTTACTTTCGTATCTTATTTTCACATTAACTGTAGCTCTTTACGGCCTAGTTAAGATTTAACTTTATTGTTGGAATTTGTTCTGTAACACGCTTTACGCCGCATGTCTATTAGTTGGGGTTAATCGTATGACCGCGGTGGCTGGCACGAGATTTACCAACCCTCTTTAACATGGCTTAGTCGAACTTTCGTTCATGGCTTAATTTTTACCACTGCTGTATCCCGTGGGGGTGTGGCTAAGCAAGGCGTCGTAAGCTACGTATGTGTGCTTGATGCCCGCTCCTTTAGGTCGTCTGGCGATTTAGAGGGCATTTTCACCGGGATGTGGAGGCTTGCATGTGTAACCCTGTTAATAACTAATGGAAAGGCCAGGACCAAACCTTTGTGTTTATGGAATCTGATGATTCATCTAGGCATTTTCAGTGCCTTGCTTTACGTGCTTAAGCTACATTAACATTAATTTTTGCATGTTTGGGTCGCGGTGGTTTATGTTACGGCTATAAAAAGGTTAGATAGGGACGAGTTAGAGCGAGCAACATATATCTATAGATATCCGCGAACAACTAGAATAATACAGATGATTAGATTTAGTGTTTATTGGGTTGTGGTGATCTCAGGTCTGTATTCGGGCTCTATAATTGAATATGTGTTTAGTCTTGTTTTTGGGGTTTGGCAAGACAATAATAAATGCATTTTTATATTATGGGGTTACGGGGGGTAAGGGGGGTTTGTTTAAGCTAGTTGTTTATCTGTTGGATATACGCGCGTACATGCGTGTGTGCGTGTGTGTGCATGCGTACGTGTGTGCGTGTGCGTGGGTGTGCATGCGTACGTGTGTGCGTGTGCGTGGGTGTGCATGCGTACGTGTGTGCGTGTGCGTGGGTGTGCATGCGTACGTGTGTGCGTGTGCGTGGGTGTGCATGCGTACGTGTGTGCGTGTGCGTGGGTGTGCATGCGTACGTGTGTGCGTGTGCGTGTGTGTACGTGTGTACGCGTGTGCGTGTGCGCGTATACGTGGGTGCGCCTTGTCTGTCCCGGTTAATCGTTGGGGTTGAGGTATATGTCCTGTAACCATTGACTGAATAACACCTTGTATGGTGAGATGTTGAATCCTAGCATAGTGAATAAGCCCAGCTACAATACTGCTTGGCGGGTCGAGACCGTTTACGGTCATAGCTGAGTCATAGCAAGTTCCCCCCCTAAAAATTAAAAGATACCAAATGCATGACACCACAGTTATGTGTGATCATGGGCTGATTAGCCATTAGTCCATCGAGATGTCCTATTTGAAGTAAATGAAGGATTGGATTGAGGTTCGTAATGACCCTGAAGTAAGAACCAGATGCCAGGTATAGTTTCAGTGTAGAAACCCCCACATTGAAATGGGCCCGGAGCGAGAAGAGGTACACGTCAAACAAGGATTGCTGGTTTCTCGAGGCATGGTTATCAAGCTCTTGGATAATTGAGGTCCATAGAGTTAGGTTGGTAGGATCAGCCTTATGCACGTTATACACTATATGTATTATGTAATATTATGAATATAATGTACATGCTTAATATTCATGAGGACTATCAATTAATGCACGATATACATAGTATGTCTCAATACATTACATTTACATTGGTACTTAATATTCATGGGGACTATCAATTAATGCACGATATACATAGTATGTCTTAATACATTACATTTACATTGGTACTTAATATTCATGGGGACTATCAATTAATGCACGATATACATAGTATGTCTCAATACATTACATTTACATTGGTACTTAATATTCATGGGGACTATCAATTAATGCACGATATACATAGTATGTCTTAATACATTACATTTACATTGGTACTTAATATTCATGGGGACTATCAATTAATGCACGATATACATAGTATGTCTCAATACATTACATTTACATTGGTACTTAATATTCATGGGGACTATCAATTAATGCACGATATACATAGTATGTCTCAATACATTACATTTACATTGGTACTTAATATTCATGGGGACTATCAATTAATGCACGATATACATAATATGTCTTAATACATTATATTTACACAGGTACTTAGTGTTTATGAAGACTATCAATTAATGCGTGTATACATGATATGTTTAGTGAACTATACTTTATACAAGTGCTAGCTGTTTCGCGGGGCTGTTGGTTGTGTGTTGTTTGTGCAGTGTGCATTAGTATGCTGTATCTGTAGAAGCACGTTGTGTTTGTGGGGGTGGTTGGTGTGGTGTTTTTAATAGGGCGGTGCTTGATTGATGTTTTTAATGTTCTGGTATCTATGAATATCACGTAATTGGCATGGAATGTGCGTATTATGTTTTGGTGGCGCTTGTTTTAGTGCTTATAGTGTTGTGGGCTAGGGGCTTGTGTGTTACAGGGAATAGTTTAAATAGAACTTCAGCTTTGGGTGCTGATGGTGGGGCTGTTGCTTCTTCCTTGAAGCCTTAGGGAGGGTATATATATTCTCCTTTTTTGGTTTACAAGACCAAGGTATTTTATGTACTACAAAGGCTCTTCATTTTAAAAGATAGTTTTCAATAATGCCAGAGACGGGCATTAGGATTAGGATGATGGAAAAGTATGCAATGGAGGCTAATTGGCCGATGGTGATGAATGGGTATTCTACTGGTTGACCCCCGATTCATGTTAGGGTCAGCAGGTCTGCTACTAGGAGTCAGAATAAGCATTGGCTGATTGGTCGAAATGCTATTCCTCGTTGTTTTGAGGTGTGGAGAAGTGGTACAATTGCTAGGATTAGGATTGATATAATTAGGGCTAGTACGCCTCCCAGTTTGTTGGGGATGGATCGAAGGATTGCATACGCGAATAGGAAGTATCATTCGGGTTTAATGTGTGGTGGTGTATTTAGGGGATTTGCTGGTGTGTAGTTGTCGGGGTCTCCTAGTAGGTCTGGTGAAAATAGTACGAGGGTTGATAGTGCTAGTACCAGGAGTAGAAGGCCCAGGATGTCTTTGATTGTGTAGTAGGGATGAAACGGGATTTTGTCTGCATCTGATGTTATTCCTGAGGGGTTGTTTGAGCCTGTTTCGTGGAGAAATAATAGGTGGATGGTTGCTAGGGCCAGGATGATAAATGGGAGGATAAAGTGGAAGGCGAAGAATCGTGTTAGTGTGGCCTTGTCTACTGAGAATCCCCCCCAGATTCATTCTACTAAACTGGTCCCAATGTATGGGATGGCTGATAGGAGGTTGGTGATGACTGTGGCGCCTCAGAATGATATTTGGCCTCATGGTAGGACGTAGCCTATAAATGCAGTGGCTATTACTGCGAATAGCAGTAGGATCCCGATGTTTCATGTTTCTGGGAATGCGTAGGACCCATAGTATATTCCTCGGCCGATGTGTATGAATAGGCAGATGAAGAACATGGAGGCTCCGTTGGCGTGTATGTATCGGATGACTCAGCCGTAGTTTACGTCTCGGCAGATGTGGGTTACTGATGAGAAGGCGGTCATTGTGTCTGATGTGTAGTGTATGGCTAGGAATAGGCCTGTTAGGACTTGTAGGATTAAGCAGATTCCTAGTAAGGATCCGAAATTTCATCATGCCGAGATGTTGGGTGGGGTGGGGAGGTCGATGAATGATTTGTTGACAATTTTAATAAGTGGGTGAGATTTTCGAATGTTGGTCATTAAATTCTTGTAGTTGAAATACAACGGTGGTTTTTCATACCATTAGTCATGGTTAGATTCCATGTGGGAATAATGATAACATACGTTGTATTTATCTTGAGTACTATTTTTGTGGTGAGCTTTGTTAGTTTTTCTTCAAAGCCTTCGCCGATCTATGGGGGTTTTGGTTTAATTGTGGCTGGTGGTATTGGGTGTGGGATTGTGTTAAGTTTTGGCGGGTCTTTTTTAGGTCTAATAGTCTTTTTAATTTATTTGGGTGGGATGCTTGTGGTGTTTGGTTATACTACTGCTATGGCGACGGAGCCTTATCCTGAGGCTTGGGCCTCTAATAAGGCTGTGCTAGCTATATTTATTACGGGGGTGCTGGCAGAATTGTTGATGGCTTGTTATGTTCTTGAGGAGAATGAGGTTGAAATTATTTTTAAATTTAACGGGGCTGGTGATTGGGTGATCTATGATACTGGTGATTCAGGTTTTTTTAGCGAGGAGGCCATGGGAATTGCGGCTTTGTATAGTTATGGAACTTGGTTGGTTATTGTAACGGGTTGGTCGTTACTCACTGGTGTTTTGGTAATCATGGAAATTACTCGTGGTAATTAAGTAGGAGTAGGCTGATTATCAGGGTAATTATGAACGACAGGAAGTAGAGTTTGATTAGTCCTTTTTGGTTGGATACGATGGTTGACGACTTCATTTGGAAGTATGAGATGGATTTGGGTAGGGCGCTTTCTAGTCAAATGAGGTCTAGTAGTGTTGATGCGGATTTTTGGCTTATTGTTAGGTTGGCTAGTGGCAGGGAGCGGTGGATAATGGTTGGGAAGTATCCTAGGAGGCTAGAAAATTTAAGTGTGTTTGATGGGGGGTTAAGTTTTAGGTTTTTGGCTACAAGATTTAGTTCCAATGCTAGAGCAAAGCCTATGGCAGTGGCTGCAAGGGCAGTTAGTTTGAGGTAATAGGGTATAGTTATTTGTGGGGTGGTTATGGGGGGGATGTTGTAGGAAATTAGATAGCCTGCGAAAATACTTCCAATTAGGAGACGTTTGATAGAGTTGATTAAGAGGGGGTTGTTTTCATTAATTGGGCTTAGGGGGTTGAAGCGGGGTTGTTCTATGAGTGCAAAGAATATGATTCGTGTGCTGTAAACGGCTGTTAGGGATGTGGCGATGAGTGTCATTAGCAGGGCTCAGGCGTTGGTGTACGACGTGTTGGCAGTTTCGATGATTAGGTCTTTGGAGTAGAATCCTGTCAGGAATGGGACTCCTGTGAGTGCAAGGCTCCCCACAATTAAGGAAGTTGTGGTAAATGGTATGGGTTTAAATAGTCCCCCTATTTTTCGAATGTCTTGTTCGTCATTTAGGCTGTGGATAATTGATCCTGAACATATGAATAGCATGGCTTTAAAGAATGCGTGTGTGCAAATGTGTAGGAACGCAAGATGGGGTTGGTTAATTCCGATTGTTACGATTATGAGGCCCAGTTGACTGGAGGTGGAGAAGGCGACAATTTTTTTGATATCATTTTGTGTCAATGCGCAAATTGCTGTGAATAGGGTGGTGATGGCCCCCAGGCATAGTGTGAAGGTCTGTACGGTTTTGTTTTGTTCTATTAGGGGGTGAAAGCGGATTAATAAGAATACGCCGGCCACCACTATTGTGCTTGAGTGTAGTAGGGCTGACACGGGTGTGGGTCCTTCTATGGCTGATGGTAGTCACGGGTGTAGGCCGAATTGGGCTGATTTGCCTGTGGCTGCTAGGAGAAGTCCTATTAGGGGTGTGTTTAGGTTTTCGTACTCTGTGACAAAGATTTGTTGAAATTCCCATGTGTTTGAGTTAGTGAGGAATCATGCTATAGCTAAAATAAATCCAACGTCCCCGATGCGGTTATAGAGGATTGCTTGTAGGGCTGCGGTATTAGCATCTGTTCGGCCGTACCACCATCCGATGAGCAGGAAGGATATGATTCCCACCCCCTCCCAACCAATGAATAGTTGAAATAGGTTGTTGGCGGTTACTAGGATAATTATTGTAATAAGAAATATAAGAAGATATTTGAAGAATCGGTTAATATGTGGATCGGTGTGTATGTACCATATTGAGAATTCTATAATGGATCATGTAACGAAAAGCGCTACTGGTACGAAGATAATTGAGAAGTAGTCGAGCTTGAAGCTTATGGAGAATTTTAGTGTTTGAATTGTTATTCAGTGTCAGTTTGAAATAACTGCTTCTTGTCCAGAGTGGATGAATATTAAGGCTGGAATTGTGATAATGGCGAAAGCATAGGAAGTTGCAGTTTTTACGTAGTCAGGATACGAATTATTTTTATATATTTGGGTGCTGGCTATAATGATCGGCAAAAGTAGAATGAATATTGCTGTTATGACAAGAGAGTTGAATAGATTTATTACTTTTATTTGGAGTTGCACCAATTTTTTGATTCCTAAGACCAACGGATCACTTCTATCCTATAAAAGTTGAAAAAGCCATGTTTTTAAACATGGGGGCATGAATTAGCAGTTCTTGCATACTTTTTCGGTAAACAAGAAGGTTCAAGCTTCTATTACCAGATTCACAATCTGGTGTTTTGTGTTAAACTATGTTTACAGTAGATAGGTCCTAGGACGATTTTGGGATTAAGTGAGAGGAGTAGCAGTGGAAGGAGGTGTAGGGCCATTAGGGCGTTTTCTCGTGTAAATGACGGTTTAATGTTTTTAATGTGATTCGTTTGCTTTCCCCGTTGGGTTGTGATTAGCATGTAAAGGGAGTATAGGGCTGTAATAATAATGTTTGTCCCTATGAGGGCGATGGTGATATTGGATCATGAAAAGGATGCTATTACTACGAATAGTTCGCCTAACAAGTTGATGGTTGGTGGGAGGGCTAGATTTGCCAGGCTGGCTAATAGTCATCAGGCGGCTATCAGTGGTAGTAGTGTTTGTAGTCCTCGTGCTAGAATTATGGTTCGACTATGTACGCGCTCATAGTTTGAGTTTGCTAAGCAGAATAATATGGATGATGTGAGTCCGTGGGCGATTATAAGGGCTGTTGCTCCTATGTAGCTTCACGGGGTTTGAATGAGTACCGCTGCAATTACTAGGGCTATGTGGCTTACTGATGAGTAAGCAATTAAGGATTTTAAGTCTGTTTGGCGTAAGCAGATGGAGCTTGTTATAATTATGCCCCACAAGGATAGTATCAAGAACGGGTATGCTATTTGGCCGGTTAGGGGGTTTAATAGCACTGTAATGCGTATTATTCCGTAACCCCCGAGTTTTAAAAGCACAGCCGCCAGTACTATTGACCCTGCAATGGGGGCCTCTACATGTGCTTTGGGGAGTCATAGGTGTAGTCCATATAGGGGTATTTTTACTATAAAGGCCATCATGCATGCTAGTCATAGAAAGATGTTGGACCAGGTAGTTGAGATGGGTTTAGCTCAGTATTGTGCGATTAGGAAATTTAGGGATCCTGTTGTGTTTTGGATATATAGCAGCGCAATTAATAGGGGTAGTGAGCCCACCAGGGTATAGAATAGGAAGTATAGGCCTGCGTTGAGTCGTTCTGTTTGGTTGCCCCATCGTGTGATAATTACCAAGGTGGGTACGAGTGTAGCTTCGAATATGATATAAAATATAATTAGTTCTGTGGAGGTAAATGTTATGATTAAGAATAGTTGGAGGAGGGTGAGTATGATAATATATAGTTTTTTTCGAGCGGCTGGTTCTTTTGACAGGTGGTGTTGGCTGGCTGTTAATATTAGGGGCAGGAGTCAGGTTGTTAGTGCCAGTAGGGGTGCGGATAGTGAGTCCGAGAAGAACAGTAGTGAGAAATTAAGGCTGTTGTCGTTGAATTGGTTGAGGTAGGATAGACTGATAAGACTAATCAGCAGACCGTGGGCCGTGGTGTTAATTCAGATTGTGCTGGGTTTGGATAGTCAAGCAAGGGGGATGAGTATTATAGTTGGGATGATAATTTTTAGCATTGTAGGAGGTTCAGGTTTTGTACGTAATCGGTGCCATAGGTGTTAGAGACTATTACTAGTAAGGATAGGCCCAGGGCCGCTTCGCAGGCAGCGAATACTAGAAGAATAATGGGGGTTATGCTAGCTAGTGTGAAGTGGTTATTTAGGATGACTACGGTCATTATGACAAATAGGGATAATATCATGCCCTCTAAGCACAGCAGGGAGGATATTAGGTGTGAGCGGTAGATTAGTAGGCCCAGAAGGGACATGGTGAAGGCTAAGAAGATGTTAACATATACAATAGACATTTGATAATTATAGAACGCCTATAATCTAATGAGTCGAAATCATTTGTTTTGCTTAAACTAATTATCATATTCAGTCCACTCTAGTCCTTTTTGGGTTCATTCATAAGCTAGGCTCGCAGCTAGAAGGGAAATTAATAGGAGGGCCATAGTGAGCATGGTTAATGGGCTGTCTGTTTGGGAGGCTCATGGGAGGGGGAGTAATAGTGCGATTTCTAAGTCGAACAATAGAAATGTAATAGCGACTAGGAAGAATTTTATTGAGAAGGGTAGGCGGGCTGAGCCTATTGGATCGAAGCCACATTCATACGGACTTGCTTTTTCTGCATATACGTTTAGCTGGGGTAGTCAGAATGCAATTAGTACTAATAGCGCGGATAGTGTTGTGTTGATGAGTAGGGCTATTATTATGTTTATTATTTCTTTTCGGGTTGGGCCGAATCTAATTGATTGGAAGTCAATCGTACTAATTAATACTAAAGAAATAGGATCCTCATCAATAAATAGAAACGTATAGGAATAGTCAGACTACGTCTACAAAGTGTCAGTATCAGGCAGCGGCTTCAAATCCAAAGTGGTGGTTGGATGTGAAATGAAATTTTAGTTGACGAAGGAAACAAACAATGAGGAAAGTAGATCCGATGATAACATGCAGTCCGTGGAACCCTGTGGCTATGAAGAATGTGGATCCGTACACTCCGTCGGAGATTGTAAAGGATGTTTCGTAGTACTCTGAGGCTTGAAGCAGGGTGAAATAAATTCCCAGGGAGATAGTAATAAATAGGGCCTGAAGTATGTGTTTGCGGTTGCCCTCTATCAGGCTGTGGTGAGCTCAGGTGATGGATACGCCAGAGGCCAGCAGTACTGAGGTGTTTAGTAGGGGGACTTCTAGGGGGTTCAGGGGGATAATTCCTGTGGGAGGTCAACATCCCCCTAGCTCGGGTGTTGGGGCAAGGCTTGAGTGGTAAAAGGCCCAGAAGAAGCCTGCGAAAAAGAACACTTCTGAGATGATAAAGAGAACTATTCCGTATCGTAACCCCTTTTGTACAATAGGGGTGTGGTGTCCTTGGAATGTGCTTTCTCGGATAACATCTCGTCATCATTGGTATATAGTTAATAGATTAGTTGTTATTCCCAGTGTTAGTAGGAATGTTGAGTTAAAGTGAAATCATATGGCCAGCCCTGAGGTTATTAGTAGGGCCGAGAGGGCCCCTGTGAGGGGCCATGGGCTTGGGTTTACTATGTGATAGGCGTGGGTTTGGTGGGTCATTAGGTGTTGTCGTGTAAATACAGGCTCACTAGTAGAGTAAAGACATAGGCTTGGATTAGGGCCACAGCAAATTCAAGGATTGTTAATAAGACAAGGATGATGAAGGTAATGAGGGCGACAGAGGTGTTGATTTTTATGAGGGCCAGGGCGGCTCCTCCGATTAGGTGTATTAATAGATGGCCTGCGGTAATATTGGCTGTGAGTCGCACAGCTAAGGCCACGGGTTGAATAAATAGGCTGATGGTTTCGATGATTACGAGCATGGGAATCAGGGGGAGGGGTGTTCCTTGAGGCAAGAAGTGGGCCAGAGATGCTTTTGTTTTGTGTCGGAACCCCACTACGACAGTAGCTGCTCATAGGGGGATGGCTATCCCCAGATTTAAGGAGAGTTGTGTCGTGGGTGTGAATGAGTGTGGAAGTAATCCCAGTAGGTTGGTTGAGCCAATAAATAAGATTAAGGACATTAGTATTAGGGCTCATGTTTGTCCTTTACGACTGTGTATGGCTAGCATTTGCTTTGCTGTTAGTTGTACTAGTCATTGTTGGAGTGAGACTAGGCGATTATTAATTAATCGGCTTGGTGTGGGAAATAGGATGCTTGGGAATATGATAATTAGAACAACGATAGGCAAGCCTATTATTGTGGGGGTAGTGAAAGAGGAGAATAGATTTTCGTTCATTTTTTTTCTCAGGGATTAGGTTGTTTTAGTGTTGAGAGGGGTTTAAGTTCTGGGCTTCATGGGTATGCATATTTTGAGATTTTTAGTTGAAGTATAATAAATAGTGTGATAATTATTGACACGATGGTAATAAATCAAGTTGATGTGTCTAATTGTGGCATGTCACTAAGGGGAGGTTAGACTCCCAGTCTTTAACTTAAAAGGTTAATGCTCTGATTAGCTTCTTAGTGGTCTTAAAGCATGGTTATTGACCATTTTTCGAAGTGGGCAAGTGGGACTAGTTCAAGAACGATGGGCATAAAGCTGTGGTTTGAGCCACAGATTTCTGAGCATTGTCCGTAGTATAGTCCAGGTCGTGTGCCTATTAGGGTTGTTTGGTTAAGTCGGCCTGGAATGGCATCAGTTTTTAGGCCCAGGGACGGTACAGCCCATGAGTGCAGGACATCTTCGGATGAAATTAGTATTCGAATAGTTATTTCCATGGGCAGTACTACTCGGTTGTCGACTTCTAATAGTCGCAGGTCCCCGGGCTTTAGCTCTTGCGTGGGAATTATATATGAGTCGAAGTTTAGGTCTTCATAGTCTGTATATTCATAACTTCAATACCACTGATGTCCTATGGTTTTTACGGTTAGAGAGGGGTTGTTGATTTCGTCTATTATATAAAGGATTCGCAGAGAGGGCAATGCAATGAGGACTAGAATGATGGCGGGCAGAATTGTTCAGATTGTCTCTACTTCTTGGGCATCTATCGTGCTGGTGTGAGTGAGTTTGGTTGTTAGCATGAGCGAGATGATGTATAGTACTAAGGAGCTAATCAGGAATACAATTATTAGTGTGTGGTCGTGGAAGTGTAGGAGTTCTTCTATAATAGGAGAAGTGGCGTCTTGGAAGCCTAATTGGAGCGGGTATGGCATAGAGGTACAAAGGGTGCGAGCCTATACTTTAACTCTGACAAAGTTATGTAATTTTTTTACTAGAACCTCCTCGTTGAGAAAGACATAGTGGCTATGGCATTGGCTTGAAACCAGTCTTAGGGGGTTCGATTCCCTCCTTTCTTATTTTAGGGATACGTAAGTTGGTTCTTCAAATGTGTGGTAGGGGGGAGGACATCCATGCAGCCACTCAAGGTTGGTGGTGGTTAGTTCTACTATTGCCACCTCCCGCTTGGATGCGAAGGCTTCTCAAATCATGAAAATTATCAATATTACAGCTGTTAGTGAAATGAAAGAGCCTATTGAAGAAATTGTGTTTCAGGTTGTATATGCGTCTGGGTAGTCGGAATAACGTCGGGGTATTCCGGATAAGCCTAGAAAGTGTTGGGGGAAGAATGTCATATTAACGCCTACGAATATAATTGTAAAGTGGATTTTTGCTCAGGTGTTGTCCAGAGTGTACCCTGAGAATAGTGGGAATCAGTGGACAAAGCCCCCCATGATGGCGAAAACTGCGCCTATAGATAGAACATAGTGGAAGTGGGCTACCACATAGTATGTGTCGTGAAGGACAATATCTAGTGAGGAGTTGGCCAGTACAATTCCTGTTAGGCCGCCCACGGTAAAGAGGAAGATAAAACCTAGGGCCCATAGTATGGCCGGGGATCATTTAATGTTTCCTCCGTGGAGGGTAGCAAGTCAGCTAAACACTTTCACCCCAGTTGGGATAGCAATGATCATGGTGGCTGATGTGAAGTATGCTCGTGTGTCTACGTCTATGCCTACTGTAAACATGTGGTGAGCTCATACAATAAAGCCCAAGAAACCAATGGATATTATGGCTCAGACTATACCCATATAGCCGAAGGGTTCTTTTTTACCTGAATAATATGTGACAATGTGTGAAATTATTCCAAATCCGGGCAGGATTAGAATATATACCTCCGGGTGTCCGAAGAATCAGAATAGGTGTTGGTACAGGATGGGGTCTCCTCCTCCGGCGGGGTCAAAGAAGGTGGTATTAAGATTTCGGTCTGTTAGGAGTATGGTAATCCCGGCTGCTAGGACTGGTAGTGATAGGAGCAGCAGTACGGCAGTGATTAACACAGATCACACGAACAGGGGTGTTTGGTATTGCGATAGGGCCGGGGGTTTTATGTTAATAATGGTTGTAATAAAATTAATGGCACCTAGGATTGAAGAGACACCTGCTAAGTGAAGGGAGAAAATCGTCAAATCTACGGATGCTCCTGCGTGGGCTAGATTGCCGGCTAGGGGCGGATATACAGTTCACCCAGTTCCTGCGCCGGCCTCTACTATTGAGGATGCGAGTAAGAGTAGGAAGGAGGGAGGTAGCAGTCAAAAGCTCATATTATTTATTCGAGGGAACGCCATATCAGGTGCCCCAATTATCAGCGGCACCAATCAATTACCGAAACCACCGATCATGATAGGTATAACTATAAAGAAAATTATCACGAATGCGTGGGCAGTGACCACTACGTTATAAATCTGATCGTCCCCCAGCAAAGAGCCGGGCTGGCCAAGCTCAGCTCGAATCAGGAGACTAAGGGCAGTCCCTACTATACCTGCTCAGGCACCAAATAAGAGGTAAAGGGTGCCGATGTCTTTGTGGTTAGTAGAAAATAGTCAACGGGTTATGAACATAGGTAAAATGGCCGAGTAAGCATTAGACTGTAAATCTAAGTACAGAGGTTCAAGTCCTCTTTTTGCCAAGTCCTGTGGTGAATTGTCATGTTGAATTGCAAATTCAAAGAAGCAGCTTCAACGCTGCCGGGGCTTCTCCCGCCTTTTTTTTCTAGGCGGCGGGAGAAGTAGATTGAAGCCAGTTGATTAGGGTGTTTAGCTGTTAACTAAAAGTT
The DNA here is from genome assembly GCA_017311185.1 of Proteles cristata cristata. Classification (NCBI taxonomy): domain Eukaryota; kingdom Metazoa; phylum Chordata; class Mammalia; order Carnivora; family Hyaenidae; genus Proteles; species Proteles cristata. Next base: position 20,989 of record JAESUZ010000040.1, on the reverse strand, counting down.
CGTGGGGTTGGAGCCCACCAGTCTAGTGAGGGCTTAGCTTAATTAAAGTGATTGATTTGCAATCAATTGATGTGAGATAGGTTCTTGCAGTCCTTATGGGGTTGTGTGCAGGAGTTAAGTTTGTATAACTTGCTTAGGGCTTTGAAGGTCCTTGGTCTAATTTAACCTAAACTCCTAGTCCAAGATTGATATTAGTGGTGTTAGGGGGAGTAGTAGGGTTGATAGCGTGGTTAGAGGGGATAGAAGGGTTATTTTTTTTGTAGTGTCAAACTGTCATTTTATTTTTATGTTATTTGTTGAGGGGAATATGGTTAGTGCTGTGGCATATGTGAGTCGCATATAAAAATATAGGTTTAGTAGTGCTGTGACAGCTAGTAGGGTGGGGGTAATGATTATTTCGTTTTTAGTGAGTTCTTGGATGATTATTCATTTTGGTGTGAATCCTGACAGGGGTGGGAGGCCTCCTAGGGATAATATAAGAATAAGGATAATGGATGTAATTAGGGGTGTTTTGTTTCATGTTTGGGATAGTGATGTTGTTGTTGTAGAGGAGCTGTGTATGAATAATATGAATGTTGTTAGTGTTATAATAATGTAAATTGTTAGGTTTAGAATTATTGTAGTGGGGCTGTATAGTATGATTGCTGCTATTCAACCTATGTGGGCAATTGAGGAGTATGCCAGGATTTTTCGTAGTTGTGTTTGGTTGAGTCCCCCTCAGCCCCCGACCAGTACTGATATAATTGCTATTGGTATTAGTAGGTTGGGGTTGATGGTGGGTGAGATTTGGTAGAGGATTGATAGGGGTGCGATTTTTTGTCATGTTAGTAGAATTAGGCCTGAGGATATGGGGATTCCTTGTGTGACTTCTGGTACTCAAAAGTGGAACGGGGCTAGGCCTAATTTTATTGCCAGGGCAATGGTTATTATGGTGGGGGCTATAGGATTGGGGTTTTTTAATATTGTCCACTGTCCTGAGTGTAGGAGGTTGATGATGATGCCTATTATTAGGAGCATTGATGCGGTGGCTTGTGTGAGGAAATATTTTGTGGCTGCTTCTGTGGCGCGTGGGTTGTGCTTTTTTATAAGGATTGGGATAATAGCTAGTAGGTTTATTTCAAGTCCAATTCAGATTGTGAATCAGTGTGAGCTTGTTAGTACAATTATGGTTCCTGCAATTACGGTGAATATAATGGTGATGAGGATTGGGGGTTTGATTAGTACGGGAAGGGTATAAACCAACATTTTCGGGGTATGGGCCCGATAGCTTATTTAGCTGACCTTACTGTAGAATGTGGTGTAATGTGGTAGCACGAAGATTTTTGAGTTCTTAGGATTAGGTTCGAGTCCTATAATTCTAGAAATAAGAGGGTTTTAACCTCTATTATTTACTCTATCAAAGTAACTCTTTTGTCAGACATATTTCTTATGTTTGGGGTGGGATGCTGGCTGTAATAATGGGTAGTGATACGTGTCATATACACAGGGCAAGTGTGAGGGGTAGGAAGTTTTTTCATAGGAGGTGTATTAGTTGATCATATCGGAAGCGTGGATAGGATGCTCGGATTCATAGGAAGGCAGTTGTAAGGAGTAGGGTTTTGGTGATGAAGTTGGCGGTGTATAGTTCTGGTATGTATGGGTTGTGGAATGCGCCGAAGAATAGGATTGTGGTTAGGCTGTTTATTATGATGATGTTGGCGTATTCTGCTATGAAGAATAGGGCAAATGGACCCGCTGCATATTCTACGTTGAAGCCGGAGACTAGTTCTGATTCTCCCTCTGTTAGGTCAAATGGGGCCCGGTTAGTTTCTGCTAGTGTTGAGATGAATCATATTATGGCTAGTGGTCATGCTGGGAGGATTAATCAAATATGTTCTTGTGTGGTGATTAGTGTGGCTAGTGTGTATGAGCCGTTTATTAGTAATACTGATAGTAGGATGATGGCTAGTGTTACTTCATACGAGATTGTTTGGGCTACGGCCCGTAGGGCTCCGATTAGGGCGTATTTTGAATTTGAGGCCCATCCTGATCATAAGATTGAGTATACAGCGAGGCTGGATATGGCCAATATAAATAAGACGCCTAGGTTTATGTTGATGAGTGGGTATGGTATGGGTAGCGGCAGTCACATGATTAGTGCGAGTGATAGTGCTAAAATTGGGGCTATAATAAATATGGAGATGGATGATGTGAGGGGTCGTAGGGGTTCTTTGGTGAATAGTTTTAGGGCGTCTGCGATGGGTTGTAGTAGTCCGAATGGTCCTACGATGTTGGGCCCTTTGCGTAGTTGTATGTAGCCTAGCATTTTGCGCTCTACTAAAGTCAGGAAGGCTACGGCCAGAAGAATGGGGATGGTTAGTGAGAGAATGTTGAGCGTGAGCATGTTGTTAGGGAGAGGAGTTGAACCTCTGATAGTAAAGGTTTAAGTTTTATGCAATTACCGGGCTCTGCCACCCTAACAAACCCGAGGCTCTCGGGTTATGGCTTAGTGTGAGTTGTTTAGATTAAGATTATATCATCTATTGTACTTAGGGCGCTTTGGTAAAGTGGGCCCCATTTCTCTTGTCCTTTCGTACTGGGAGAAATTGCGTAATAGATAGAAACCGACCTGGATTGCTCCGGTCTGAACTCAGATCACGTAGGACTTTAATCGTTGAACAAACGAACCTTTGATAGCTGCTGCACCATCGGGGTGTCCTGATCCAACATCGAGGTCGTAAACCCTATTGTCGATATGGACTCTAAAATAGGATTGCGCTGTTATCCCTAGGGTAACTTGTTCCGTTGATCAAGTGTATTGGATCAATAAGTGATGTAATACTTTTGACTGGTTAGTCTAGATTAGAATCACTCGGAGGTTGTTTTGTGCTCCGAGGTCACCCCAACCCAAATTGTTGACCCATGTGGAGGGTTGTTGTCCCTATTGGTTTTGATGGTATCTCCTTGGGTCAATTAATTGAAGCTCCATAGGGTCTTCTCGTCTTATTGTTGCATTCCCGCCTCTTCACGGGAAGGTCAATTTCACTGATTGAAAGTAAGAGACAGTTAAACCCTCGTGTGGCCGTTCATACTAGTCCTTATTTAGAGAACAAGTGATTATGCTACCTTTGCACGGTCAGGATACCGCGGCCGTTTAACTTATGTCACTGGGCAGGCAGTGCCTCTAATACTGGAAATGCTAGAGGTGATGTTTTTGGTAAACAGGCGGGGTTTATGTTTGCCGAGTTCCTTTTACTTTTTTTAATCTTTCCTTGGGCGCATACCTGTGTTGGGTCAACAATTGATTTAAGATGTTTGGTTTATGGTTGGGTTGTACATATTTTGTTGTTAACTATCAGTGGGCATCCGTTCTGATATAGGCTTATGCGAGGAGAAATATTTCTTGTTACTCATATTAGCATTATTGCTTCTATTGTTAAATAGATTAGCCCAGTATTGAATTAGGAGTTTGTTGCGCGATTTTTGGTATTAAGATGTGCTAGTTGTTGAGCTTTAACGCTTTCTTAATTGATGGCTGCTTTTAAGCCAACTATGGTTGTATTTGTGCTTACTCTCTAATAAAGGCTGTATCCTGTGTCTAAAAAGCTGTACCTTTTTAGACTATATTTTAAACTTACATTAAAATTTTGGGTTTTTTAGGTAAGTTTAAAGTCGAACTAAAATTCTGTTCTGGGCAACCAGCTATCACCAGGCTCGATAGGCTTTTCACCTCTACCTACAAATCTTCTCACTATTTTGCTACATAGACGAGTTCATCCTGTAAAGATTGTTCGTAGGTAGCTCGTCTGGTTTCGGGGGGTCTAGCTTAAGTTCTCTTTGTTAGATTGTGTCTAGCTAACTCATTATGCAAAAGGTACAAGGTGTAAGCTTTGCTGTGTGATGCTTTTAGTGTATTCTTTCATCTTTCCCTTGCGGTACTGTCTCTATAGCGCCGAATCAAATTTCTATCTCCTATACTTTTAGGGGTTGTTAAATGTTTTGGTTTATGTGCTTGTGCTAGTTGAGTTTGTGGGTGTTTGGGCTAGATTTAGCTCAAGATGGTCAGTTTGATGTGAAATCTTCTGGGCGTAGGCCAGATGCTTTGCTTAAGCTACATCTTGTTATCCAAGCACACTTTCCAGTATGCTTACCTTGTTACGACTTGTCTCCTCTTGTGCTTGTTACAAGTTAAATAGGATTTTAGGTTGTATGTTACTCGAGGAGGGTGACGGGCGGTGTGTGCGTGCTTTATGGCCCTATTCAATTAAGCTCTCTATTCTTAATTTACTGCTAAATCCTCCTTTAATTCTCAGTTGCATAAGAATTTTCGTGTGGGGTGTTCTGATGTAGAAAATGTAGCCCATTACTTCCCGCCCCATAGGCTACACCTTGACCTAACTTTTTTATGTTAAGATACTTGTGCTTACTATTCTTCCCTTTTGGGGTTTGCTGAGGATGGCGGTATATAGGCTGAATTAGCAAGGGGCGGTGAGGTGTATCGGGGTTTATCGATTATAGAACAGGCTCCTCTAGAGGGATGTAAAGCACCGCCAAGTCCTTTGAGTTTTAAGCTGTTGCTAGTAGTTCTCTGGCGGACAGATTTGTTTAGCTATCTGTCTGGGTTTAGGGCTAAGCATAGTGGGGTATCTAATCCCAGTTTGGGTCTTAGCTATCGTGTAGTCGGATATGTTAAAGTTACTTTCGTATCTTATTTTCACATTAACTGTAGCTCTTTACGGCCTAGTTAAGATTTAACTTTATTGTTGGAATTTGTTCTGTAACACGCTTTACGCCGCATGTCTATTAGTTGGGGTTAATCGTATGACCGCGGTGGCTGGCACGAGATTTACCAACCCTCTTTAACATGGCTTAGTCGAACTTTCGTTCATGGCTTAATTTTTACCACTGCTGTATCCCGTGGGGGTGTGGCTAAGCAAGGCGTCGTAAGCTACGTATGTGTGCTTGATGCCCGCTCCTTTAGGTCGTCTGGCGATTTAGAGGGCATTTTCACCGGGATGTGGAGGCTTGCATGTGTAACCCTGTTAATAACTAATGGAAAGGCCAGGACCAAACCTTTGTGTTTATGGAATCTGATGATTCATCTAGGCATTTTCAGTGCCTTGCTTTACGTGCTTAAGCTACATTAACATTAATTTTTGCATGTTTGGGTCGCGGTGGTTTATGTTACGGCTATAAAAAGGTTAGATAGGGACGAGTTAGAGCGAGCAACATATATCTATAGATATCCGCGAACAACTAGAATAATACAGATGATTAGATTTAGTGTTTATTGGGTTGTGGTGATCTCAGGTCTGTATTCGGGCTCTATAATTGAATATGTGTTTAGTCTTGTTTTTGGGGTTTGGCAAGACAATAATAAATGCATTTTTATATTATGGGGTTACGGGGGGTAAGGGGGGTTTGTTTAAGCTAGTTGTTTATCTGTTGGATATACGCGCGTACATGCGTGTGTGCGTGTGTGTGCATGCGTACGTGTGTGCGTGTGCGTGGGTGTGCATGCGTACGTGTGTGCGTGTGCGTGGGTGTGCATGCGTACGTGTGTGCGTGTGCGTGGGTGTGCATGCGTACGTGTGTGCGTGTGCGTGGGTGTGCATGCGTACGTGTGTGCGTGTGCGTGGGTGTGCATGCGTACGTGTGTGCGTGTGCGTGTGTGTACGTGTGTACGCGTGTGCGTGTGCGCGTATACGTGGGTGCGCCTTGTCTGTCCCGGTTAATCGTTGGGGTTGAGGTATATGTCCTGTAACCATTGACTGAATAACACCTTGTATGGTGAGATGTTGAATCCTAGCATAGTGAATAAGCCCAGCTACAATACTGCTTGGCGGGTCGAGACCGTTTACGGTCATAGCTGAGTCATAGCAAGTTCCCCCCCTAAAAATTAAAAGATACCAAATGCATGACACCACAGTTATGTGTGATCATGGGCTGATTAGCCATTAGTCCATCGAGATGTCCTATTTGAAGTAAATGAAGGATTGGATTGAGGTTCGTAATGACCCTGAAGTAAGAACCAGATGCCAGGTATAGTTTCAGTGTAGAAACCCCCACATTGAAATGGGCCCGGAGCGAGAAGAGGTACACGTCAAACAAGGATTGCTGGTTTCTCGAGGCATGGTTATCAAGCTCTTGGATAATTGAGGTCCATAGAGTTAGGTTGGTAGGATCAGCCTTATGCACGTTATACACTATATGTATTATGTAATATTATGAATATAATGTACATGCTTAATATTCATGAGGACTATCAATTAATGCACGATATACATAGTATGTCTCAATACATTACATTTACATTGGTACTTAATATTCATGGGGACTATCAATTAATGCACGATATACATAGTATGTCTTAATACATTACATTTACATTGGTACTTAATATTCATGGGGACTATCAATTAATGCACGATATACATAGTATGTCTCAATACATTACATTTACATTGGTACTTAATATTCATGGGGACTATCAATTAATGCACGATATACATTTACATTGGTACTTAATATTCATGGGGACTATCAATTAATCAATACATTACATTTACATTGGTACTTAATATTCATGGGGACTATCAATTAATGCACGATATACATAATATGTCTTAATACATTATATTTACACAGGTACTTAGTGTTTATGAAGACTATCAATTAATGCGTGTATACATGATATGTTTAGTGAACTATACTTTATACAAGTGCTAGCTGTTTCGCGGGGCTGTTGGTTGTGTGTTGTTTGTGCAGTGTGCATTAGTATGCTGTATCTGTAGAAGCACGTTGTGTTTGTGGGGGTGGTTGGTGTGGTGTTTTTAATAGGGCGGTGCTTGATTGATGTTTTTAATGTTCTGGTATCTATGAATATCACGTAATTGGCATGGAATGTGCGTATTATGTTTTGGTGGCGCTTGTTTTAGTGCTTATAGTGTTGTGGGCTAGGGGCTTGTGTGTTACAGGGAATAGTTTAAATAGAACTTCAGCTTTGGGTGCTGATGGTGGGGCTGTTGCTTCTTCCTTGAAGCCTTAGGGAGGGTATATATATTCTCCTTTTTTGGTTTACAAGACCAAGGTATTTTATGTACTACAAAGGCTCTTCATTTTAAAAGATAGTTTTCAATAATGCCAGAGACGGGCATTAGGATTAGGATGATGGAAAAGTATGCAATGGAGGCTAATTGGCCGATGGTGATGAATGGGTATTCTACTGGTTGACCCCCGATTCATGTTAGGGTCAGCAGGTCTGCTACTAGGAGTCAGAATAAGCATTGGCTGATTGGTCGAAATGCTATTCCTCGTTGTTTTGAGGTGTGGAGAAGTGGTACAATTGCTAGGATTAGGATTGATATAATTAGGGCTAGTACGCCTCCCAGTTTGTTGGGGATGGATCGAAGGATTGCATACGCGAATAGGAAGTATCATTCGGGTTTAATGTGTGGTGGTGTATTTAGGGGATTTGCTGGTGTGTAGTTGTCGGGGTCTCCTAGTAGGTCTGGTGAAAATAGTACGAGGGTTGATAGTGCTAGTACCAGGAGTAGAAGGCCCAGGATGTCTTTGATTGTGTAGTAGGGATGAAACGGGATTTTGTCTGCATCTGATGTTATTCCTGAGGGGTTGTTTGAGCCTGTTTCGTGGAGAAATAATAGGTGGATGGTTGCTAGGGCCAGGATGATAAATGGGAGGATAAAGTGGAAGGCGAAGAATCGTGTTAGTGTGGCCTTGTCTACTGAGAATCCCCCCCAGATTCATTCTACTAAACTGGTCCCAATGTATGGGATGGCTGATAGGAGGTTGGTGATGACTGTGGCGCCTCAGAATGATATTTGGCCTCATGGTAGGACGTAGCCTATAAATGCAGTGGCTATTACTGCGAATAGCAGTAGGATCCCGATGTTTCATGTTTCTGGGAATGCGTAGGACCCATAGTATATTCCTCGGCCGATGTGTATGAATAGGCAGATGAAGAACATGGAGGCTCCGTTGGCGTGTATGTATCGGATGACTCAGCCGTAGTTTACGTCTCGGCAGATGTGGGTTACTGATGAGAAGGCGGTCATTGTGTCTGATGTGTAGTGTATGGCTAGGAATAGGCCTGTTAGGACTTGTAGGATTAAGCAGATTCCTAGTAAGGATCCGAAATTTCATCATGCCGAGATGTTGGGTGGGGTGGGGAGGTCGATGAATGATTTGTTGACAATTTTAATAAGTGGGTGAGATTTTCGAATGTTGGTCATTAAATTCTTGTAGTTGAAATACAACGGTGGTTTTTCATACCATTAGTCATGGTTAGATTCCATGTGGGAATAATGATAACATACGTTGTATTTATCTTGAGTACTATTTTTGTGGTGAGCTTTGTTAGTTTTTCTTCAAAGCCTTCGCCGATCTATGGGGGTTTTGGTTTAATTGTGGCTGGTGGTATTGGGTGTGGGATTGTGTTAAGTTTTGGCGGGTCTTTTTTAGGTCTAATAGTCTTTTTAATTTATTTGGGTGGGATGCTTGTGGTGTTTGGTTATACTACTGCTATGGCGACGGAGCCTTATCCTGAGGCTTGGGCCTCTAATAAGGCTGTGCTAGCTATATTTATTACGGGGGTGCTGGCAGAATTGTTGATGGCTTGTTATGTTCTTGAGGAGAATGAGGTTGAAATTATTTTTAAATTTAACGGGGCTGGTGATTGGGTGATCTATGATACTGGTGATTCAGGTTTTTTAGCGAGGAGGCCATGGGAATTGCGGCTTTGTATAGTTATGGAACTTGGTTGGTTATTGTAACGGGTTGGTCGTTACTCACTGGTGTTTTGGTAATCATGGAAATTACTCGTGGTAATTAAGTAGGAGTAGGCTGATTATCAGGGTAATTATGAACGACAGGAAGTAGAGTTTGATTAGTCCTTTTTGGTTGGATACGATGGTTGACGACTTCATTTGGAAGTATGAGATGGATTTGGGTAGGGCGCTTTCTAGTCAAATGAGGTCTAGTAGTGTTGATGCGGATTTTTGGCTTATTGTTAGGTTGGCTAGTGGCAGGGAGCGGTGGATAATGGTTGGGAAGTATCCTAGGAGGCTAGAAAATTTAAGTGTGTTTGATGGGGGGTTAAGTTTTAGGTTTTTGGCTACAAGATTTAGTTCCAATGCTAGAGCAAAGCCTATGGCAGTGGCTGCAAGGGCAGTTAGTTTGAGGTAATAGGGTATAGTTATTTGTGGGGTGGTTATGGGGGGGATGTTGTAGGAAATTAGATAGCCTGCGAAAATACTTCCAATTAGGAGACGTTTGATAGAGTTGATTAAGAGGGGGTTGTTTTCATTAATTGGGCTTAGGGGGTTGAAGCGGGGTTGTTCTATGAGTGCAAAGAATATGATTCGTGTGCTGTAAACGGCTGTTAGGGATGTGGCGATGAGTGTCATTAGCAGGGCTCAGGCGTTGGTGTACGACGTGTTGGCAGTTTCGATGATTAGGTCTTTGGAGTAGAATCCTGTCAGGAATGGGACTCCTGTGAGTGCAAGGCTCCCCACAATTAAGGAAGTTGTGGTAAATGGTATGGGTTTAAATAGTCCCCCTATTTTTCGAATGTCTTGTTCGTCATTTAGGCTGTGGATAATTGATCCTGAACATATGAATAGCATGGCTTTAAAGAATGCGTGTGTGCAAATGTGTAGGAACGCAAGATGGGGTTGGTTAATTCCGATTGTTACGATTATGAGGCCCAGTTGACTGGAGGTGGAGAAGGCGACAATTTTTTTGATATCATTTTGTGTCAATGCGCAAATTGCTGTGAATAGGGTGGTGATGGCCCCCAGGCATAGTGTGAAGGTCTGTACGGTTTTGTTTTGTTCTATTAGGGGGTGAAAGCGGATTAATAAGAATACGCCGGCCACCACTATTGTGCTTGAGTGTAGTAGGGCTGACACGGGTGTGGGTCCTTCTATGGCTGATGGTAGTCACGGGTGTAGGCCGAATTGGGCTGATTTGCCTGTGGCTGCTAGGAGAAGTCCTATTAGGGGTGTGTTTAGGTTTTCGTACTCTGTGACAAAGATTTGTTGAAATTCCCATGTGTTTGAGTTAGTGAGGAATCATGCTATAGCTAAAATAAATCCAACGTCCCCGATGCGGTTATAGAGGATTGCTTGTAGGGCTGCGGTATTAGCATCTGTTCGGCCGTACCACCATCCGATGAGCAGGAAGGATATGATTCCCACCCCCTCCCAACCAATGAATAGTTGAAATAGGTTGTTGGCGGTTACTAGGATAATTATTGTAATAAGAAATATAAGAAGATATTTGAAGAATCGGTTAATATGTGGATCGGTGTGTATGTACCATATTGAGAATTCTATAATGGATCATGTAACGAAAAGCGCTACTGGTACGAAGATAATTGAGAAGTAGTCGAGCTTGAAGCTTATGGAGAATTTTAGTGTTTGAATTGTTATTCAGTGTCAGTTTGAAATAACTGCTTCTTGTCCAGAGTGGATGAATATTAAGGCTGGAATTGTGATAATGGCGAAAGCATAGGAAGTTGCAGTTTTTACGTAGTCAGGATACGAATTATTTTTATATATTTGGGTGCTGGCTATAATGATCGGCAAAAGTAGAATGAATATTGCTGTTATGACAAGAGAGTTGAATAGATTTATTACTTTTATTTGGAGTTGCACCAATTTTTTGATTCCTAAGACCAACGGATCACTTCTATCCTATAAAAGTTGAAAAAGCCATGTTTTTAAACATGGGGGCATGAATTAGCAGTTCTTGCATACTTTTTCGGTAAACAAGAAGGTTCAAGCTTCTATTACCAGATTCACAATCTGGTGTTTTGTGTTAAACTATGTTTACAGTAGATAGGTCCTAGGACGATTTTGGGATTAAGTGAGAGGAGTAGCAGTGGAAGGAGGTGTAGGGCCATTAGGGCGTTTTCTCGTGTAAATGACGGTTTAATGTTTTTAATGTGATTCGTTTGCTTTCCCCGTTGGGTTGTGATTAGCATGTAAAGGGAGTATAGGGCTGTAATAATAATGTTTGTCCCTATGAGGGCGATGGTGATATTGGATCATGAAAAGGATGCTATTACTACGAATAGTTCGCCTAACAAGTTGATGGTTGGTGGGAGGGCTAGATTTGCCAGGCTGGCTAATAGTCATCAGGCGGCTATCAGTGGTAGTAGTGTTTGTAGTCCTCGTGCTAGAATTATGGTTCGACTATGTACGCGCTCATAGTTTGAGTTTGCTAAGCAGAATAATATGGATGATGTGAGTCCGTGGGCGATTATAAGGGCTGTTGCTCCTATGTAGCTTCACGGGGTTTGAATGAGTACCGCTGCAATTACTAGGGCTATGTGGCTTACTGATGAGTAAGCAATTAAGGATTTTAAGTCTGTTTGGCGTAAGCAGATGGAGCTTGTTATAATTATGCCCCACAAGGATAGTATCAAGAACGGGTATGCTATTTGGCCGGTTAGGGGGTTTAATAGCACTGTAATGCGTATTATTCCGTAACCCCCGAGTTTTAAAAGCACAGCCGCCAGTACTATTGACCCTGCAATGGGGGCCTCTACATGTGCTTTGGGGAGTCATAGGTGTAGTCCATATAGGGGTATTTTTACTATAAAGGCCATCATGCATGCTAGTCATAGAAAGATGTTGGACCAGGTAGTTGAGATGGGTTTAGCTCAGTATTGTGCGATTAGGAAATTTAGGGATCCTGTTGTGTTTTGGATATATAGCAGCGCAATTAATAGGGGTAGTGAGCCCACCAGGGTATAGAATAGGAAGTATAGGCCTGCGTTGAGTCGTTCTGTTTGGTTGCCCCATCGTGTGATAATTACCAAGGTGGGTACGAGTGTAGCTTCGAATATGATATAAAATATAATTAGTTCTGTGGAGGTAAATGTTATGATTAAGAATAGTTGGAGGAGGGTGAGTATGATAATATATAGTTTTTTTCGAGCGGCTGGTTCTTTTGACAGGTGGTGTTGGCTGGCTGTTAATATTAGGGGCAGGAGTCAGGTTGTTAGTGCCAGTAGGGGTGCGGATAGTGAGTCCGAGAAGAACAGTAGTGAGAAATTAAGGCTGTTGTCGTTGAATTGGTTGAGGTAGGATAGACTGATAAGACTAATCAGCAGACCGTGGGCCGTGGTGTTAATTCAGATTGTGCTGGGTTTGGATAGTCAAGCAAGGGGGATGAGTATTATAGTTGGGATGATAATTTTTAGCATTGTAGGAGGTTCAGGTTTTGTACGTAATCGGTGCCATAGGTGTTAGAGACTATTACTAGTAAGGATAGGCCCAGGGCCGCTTCGCAGGCAGCGAATACTAGAAGAATAATGGGGGTTATGCTAGCTAGTGTGAAGTGGTTATTTAGGATGACTACGGTCATTATGACAAATAGGGATAATATCATGCCCTCTAAGCACAGCAGGGAGGATATTAGGTGTGAGCGGTAGATTAGTAGGCCCAGAAGGGACATGGTGAAGGCTAAGAAGATGTTAACATATACAATAGACATTTGATAATTATAGAACGCCTATAATCTAATGAGTCGAAATCATTTGTTTTGCTTAAACTAATTATCATATTCAGTCCACTCTAGTCCTTTTTGGGTTCATTCATAAGCTAGGCTCGCAGCTAGAAGGGAAATTAATAGGAGGGCCATAGTGAGCATGGTTAATGGGCTGTCTGTTTGGGAGGCTCATGGGAGGGGGAGTAATAGTGCGATTTCTAAGTCGAACAATAGAAATGTAATAGCGACTAGGAAGAATTTTATTGAGAAGGGTAGGCGGGCTGAGCCTATTGGATCGAAGCCACATTCATACGGACTTGCTTTTTCTGCATATACGTTTAGCTGGGGTAGTCAGAATGCAATTAGTACTAATAGCGCGGATAGTGTTGTGTTGATGAGTAGGGCTATTATTATGTTTATTATTTCTTTTCGGGTTGGGCCGAATCTAATTGATTGGAAGTCAATCGTACTAATTAATACTAAAGAAATAGGATCCTCATCAATAAATAGAAACGTATAGGAATAGTCAGACTACGTCTACAAAGTGTCAGTATCAGGCAGCGGCTTCAAATCCAAAGTGGTGGTTGGATGTGAAATGAAATTTTAGTTGACGAAGGAAACAAACAATGAGGAAAGTAGATCCGATGATAACATGCAGTCCGTGGAACCCTGTGGCTATGAAGAATGTGGATCCGTACACTCCGTCGGAGATTGTAAAGGATGTTTCGTAGTACTCTGAGGCTTGAAGCAGGGTGAAATAAATTCCCAGGGAGATAGTAATAAATAGGGCCTGAAGTATGTGTTTGCGGTTGCCCTCTATCAGGCTGTGGTGAGCTCAGGTGATGGATACGCCAGAGGCCAGCAGTACTGAGGTGTTTAGTAGGGGGACTTCTAGGGGGTTCAGGGGGATAATTCCTGTGGGAGGTCAACATCCCCCTAGCTCGGGTGTTGGGGCAAGGCTTGAGTGGTAAAAGGCCCAGAAGAAGCCTGCGAAAAAGAACACTTCTGAGATGATAAAGAGAACTATTCCGTATCGTAACCCCTTTTGTACAATAGGGGTGTGGTGTCCTTGGAATGTGCTTTCTCGGATAACATCTCGTCATCATTGGTATATAGTTAATAGATTAGTTGTTATTCCCAGTGTTAGTAGGAATGTTGAGTTAAAGTGAAATCATATGGCCAGCCCTGAGGTTATTAGTAGGGCCGAGAGGGCCCCTGTGAGGGGCCATGGGCTTGGGTTTACTATGTGATAGGCGTGGGTTTGGTGGGTCATTAGGTGTTGTCGTGTAAATACAGGCTCACTAGTAGAGTAAAGACATAGGCTTGGATTAGGGCCACAGCAAATTCAAGGATTGTTAATAAGACAAGGATGATGAAGGTAATGAGGGCGACAGAGGTGTTGATTTTTATGAGGGCCAGGGCGGCTCCTCCGATTAGGTGTATTAATAGATGGCCTGCGGTAATATTGGCTGTGAGTCGCACAGCTAAGGCCACGGGTTGAATAAATAGGCTGATGGTTTCGATGATTACGAGCATGGGACTCAGGGGGAGGGGTGTTCCTTGAGGCAAGAAGTGGGCCAGAGATGCTTTTGTTTTGTGTCGGAACCCCACTACGACAGTAGCTGCTCATAGGGGGATGGCTATCCCCAGATTTAAGGAGAGTTGTGTCGTGGGTGTGAATGAGTGTGGAAGTAATCCCAGTAGGTTGGTTGAGCCAATAAATAAGATTAAGGACATTAGTATTAGGGCTCATGTTTGTCCTTTACGACTGTGTATGGCTAGCATTTGCTTTGCTGTTAGTTGTACTAGTCATTGTTGGAGTGAGACTAGGCGATTATTAATTAATCGGCTTGGTGTGGGAAATAGGATGCTTGGGAATATGATAATTAGAACAACGATAGGCAAGCCTATTATTGTGGGGGTAGTGAAAGAGGAGAATAGATTTTCGTTCATTTTTTTCTCAGGGATTAGGTTGTTTTAGTGTTGAGAGGGGTTTAAGTTCTGGGCTTCATGGGTATGCATATTTTGAGATTTTTAGTTGAAGTATAATAAATAGTGTGATAATTATTGACACGATGGTAATAAATCAAGTTGATGTGTCTAATTGTGGCATGTCACTAAGGGGAGGTTAGACTCCCAGTCTTTAACTTAAAAGGTTAATGCTCTGATTAGCTTCTTAGTGGTCTTAAAGCATGGTTATTGACCATTTTTCGAAGTGGGCAAGTGGGACTAGTTCAAGAACGATGGGCATAAAGCTGTGGTTTGAGCCACAGATTTCTGAGCATTGTCCGTAGTATAGTCCAGGTCGTGTGCCTATTAGGGTTGTTTGGTTAAGTCGGCCTGGAATGGCATCAGTTTTTAGGCCCAGGGACGGTACAGCCCATGAGTGCAGGACATCTTCGGATGAAATTAGTATTCGAATAGTTATTTCCATGGGCAGTACTACTCGGTTGTCGACTTCTAATAGTCGCAGGTCCCCGGGCTTTAGCTCTTGCGTGGGAATTATATATGAGTCGAAGTTTAGGTCTTCATAGTCTGTATATTCATAACTTCAATACCACTGATGTCCTATGGTTTTTACGGTTAGAGAGGGGTTGTTGATTTCGTCTATTATATAAAGGATTCGCAGAGAGGGCAATGCAATGAGGACTAGAATGATGGCGGGCAGAATTGTTCAGATTGTCTCTACTTCTTGGGCATCTATCGTGCTGGTGTGAGTGAGTTTGGTTGTTAGCATGAGCGAGATGATGTATAGTACTAAGGAGCTAATCAGGAATACAATTATTAGTGTGTGGT
Source organism: Proteles cristata cristata (assembly GCA_017311185.1). Classification (NCBI taxonomy): domain Eukaryota; kingdom Metazoa; phylum Chordata; class Mammalia; order Carnivora; family Hyaenidae; genus Proteles; species Proteles cristata. The sequence continues at coordinate 5,698 of JAESUZ010000040.1, read as the reverse complement.
CGTGGAAGTGTAGGAGTTCTTCTATAATAGGAGAAGTGGCGTCTTGGAAGCCTAATTGGAGCGGGTATGGCATAGAGGTACAAAGGGTGCGAGCCTATACTTTAACTCTGACAAAGTTATGTAATTTTTTTACTAGAACCTCCTCGTTGAGAAAGACATAGTGGCTATGGCATTGGCTTGAAACCAGTCTTAGGGGGTTCGATTCCCTCCTTTCTTATTTTAGGGATACGTAAGTTGGTTCTTCAAATGTGTGGTAGGGGGGAGGACATCCATGCAGCCACTCAAGGTTGGTGGTGGTTAGTTCTACTATTGCCACCTCCCGCTTGGATGCGAAGGCTTCTCAAATCATGAAAATTATCAATATTACAGCTGTTAGTGAAATGAAAGAGCCTATTGAAGAAATTGTGTTTCAGGTTGTATATGCGTCTGGGTAGTCGGAATAACGTCGGGGTATTCCGGATAAGCCTAGAAAGTGTTGGGGGAAGAATGTCATATTAACGCCTACGAATATAATTGTAAAGTGGATTTTTGCTCAGGTGTTGTCCAGAGTGTACCCTGAGAATAGTGGGAATCAGTGGACAAAGCCCCCCATGATGGCGAAAACTGCGCCTATAGATAGAACATAGTGGAAGTGGGCTCCCACATAGTATGTGTCGTGAAGGACAATATCTAGTGAGGAGTTGGCCAGTACAATTCCTGTTAGGCCGCCCACGGTAAAGAGGAAGATAAAACCTAGGGCCCATAGTATGGCCGGGGATCATTTAATGTTTCCTCCGTGGAGGGTAGCAAGTCAGCTAAACACTTTCACCCCAGTTGGGATAGCAATGATCATGGTGGCTGATGTGAAGTATGCTCGTGTGTCTACGTCTATGCCTACTGTAAACATGTGGTGAGCTCATACAATAAAGCCCAAGAAACCAATGGATATTATGGCTCAGACTATACCCATATAGCCGAAGGGTTCTTTTTTACCTGAATAATATGTGACAATGTGTGAAATTATTCCAAATCCGGGCAGGATTAGAATATATACCTCCGGGTGTCCGAAGAATCAGAATAGGTGTTGGTACAGGATGGGGTCTCCTCCTCCGGCGGGGTCAAAGAAGGTGGTATTAAGATTTCGGTCTGTTAGGAGTATGGTAATCCCGGCTGCTAGGACTGGTAGTGATAGGAGCAGCAGTACGGCAGTGATTAACACAGATCACACGAACAGGGGTGTTTGGTATTGCGATAGGGCCGGGGGTTTTATGTTAATAATGGTTGTAATAAAATTAATGGCACCTAGGATTGAAGAGACACCTGCTAAGTGAAGGGAGAAAATCGTCAAATCTACGGATGCTCCTGCGTGGGCTAGATTGCCGGCTAGGGGCGGATATACAGTTCACCCAGTTCCTGCGCCGGCCTCTACTATTGAGGATGCGAGTAAGAGTAGGAAGGAGGGAGGTAGCAGTCAAAAGCTCATATTATTTATTCGAGGGAACGCCATATCAGGTGCCCCAATTATCAGCGGCACCAATCAATTACCGAAACCACCGATCATGATAGGTATAACTATAAAGAAAATTATCACGAATGCGTGGGCAGTGACCACTACGTTATAAATCTGATCGTCCCCCAGCAAAGAGCCGGGCTGGCCAAGCTCAGCTCGAATCAGGAGACTAAGGGCAGTCCCTACTATACCTGCTCAGGCACCAAATAAGAGGTAAAGGGTGCCGATGTCTTTGTGGTTAGTAGAAAATAGTCAACGGGTTATGAACATAGGTAAAATGGCCGAGTAAGCATTAGACTGTAAATCTAAGTACAGAGGTTCAAGTCCTCTTTTTGCCAAGTCCTGTGGTGAATTGTCATGTTGAATTGCAAATTCAAAGAAGCAGCTTCAACGCTGCCGGGGCTTCTCCCGCCTTTTTTTTCTAGGCGGCGGGAGAAGTAGATTGAAGCCAGTTGATTAGGGTGTTTAGCTGTTAACTAAAAGTTCGTGGGGTTGGAGCCCACCAGTCTAGTGAGGGCTTAGCTTAATTAAAGTGATTGATTTGCAATCAATTGATGTGAGATAGGTTCTTGCAGTCCTTATGGGGTTGTGTGCAGGAGTTAAGTTTGTATAACTTGCTTAGGGCTTTGAAGGTCCTTGGTCTAATTTAACCTAAACTCCTAGTCCAAGATTGATATTAGTGGTGTTAGGGGGAGTAGTAGGGTTGATAGCGTGGTTAGAGGGGATAGAAGGGTTATTTTTTTGTAGTGTCAAACTGTCATTTTATTTTTATGTTATTTGTTGAGGGGAATATGGTTAGTGCTGTGGCATATGTGAGTCGCATATAAAAATATAGGTTTAGTAGTGCTGTGACAGCTAGTAGGGTGGGGGTAATGATTATTTCGTTTTTAGTGAGTTCTTGGATGATTATTCATTTTGGTGTGAATCCTGACAGGGGTGGGAGGCCTCCTAGGGATAATATAAGAATAAGGATAATGGATGTAATTAGGGGTGTTTTGTTTCATGTTTGGGATAGTGATGTTGTTGTTGTAGAGGAGCTGTGTATGAATAATATGAATGTTGTTAGTGTTATAATAATGTAAATTGTTAGGTTTAGAATTATTGTAGTGGGGCTGTATAGTATGATTGCTGCTATTCAACCTATGTGGGCAATTGAGGAGTATGCCAGGATTTTTCGTAGTTGTGTTTGGTTGAGTCCCCCTCAGCCCCCGACCAGTACTGATATAATTGCTATTGGTATTAGTAGGTTGGGGTTGATGGTGGGTGAGATTTGGTAGAGGATTGATAGGGGTGCGATTTTTTGTCATGTTAGTAGAATTAGGCCTGAGGATATGGGGATTCCTTGTGTGACTTCTGGTACTCAAAAGTGGAACGGGGCTAGGCCTAATTTTATTGCCAGGGCAATGGTTATTATGGTGGGGGCTATAGGATTGGGGTTTTTTAATATTGTCCACTGTCCTGAGTGTAGGAGGTTGATGATGATGCCTATTATTAGGAGCATTGATGCGGTGGCTTGTGTGAGGAAATATTTTGTGGCTGCTTCTGTGGCGCGTGGGTTGTGCTTTTTTATAAGGATTGGGATAATAGCTAGTAGGTTTATTTCAAGTCCAATTCAGATTGTGAATCAGTGTGAGCTTGTTAGTACAATTATGGTTCCTGCAATTACGGTGAATATAATGGTGATGAGGATTGGGGGTTTGATTAGTACGGGAAGGGTATAAACCAACATTTTCGGGGTATGGGCCCGATAGCTTATTTAGCTGACCTTACTGTAGAATGTGGTGTAATGTGGTAGCACGAAGATTTTTGAGTTCTTAGGATTAGGTTCGAGTCCTATAATTCTAGAAATAAGAGGGTTTTAACCTCTATTATTTACTCTATCAAAGTAACTCTTTTGTCAGACATATTTCTTATGTTTGGGGTGGGATGCTGGCTGTAATAATGGGTAGTGATACGTGTCATATACACAGGGCAAGTGTGAGGGGTAGGAAGTTTTTTCATAGGAGGTGTATTAGTTGATCATATCGGAAGCGTGGATAGGATGCTCGGATTCATAGGAAGGCAGTTGTAAGGAGTAGGGTTTTGGTGATGAAGTTGGCGGTGTATAGTTCTGGTATGTATGGGTTGTGGAATGCGCCGAAGAATAGGATTGTGGTTAGGCTGTTTATTATGATGATGTTGGCGTATTCTGCTATGAAGAATAGGGCAAATGGACCCGCTGCATATTCTACGTTGAAGCCGGAGACTAGTTCTGATTCTCCCTCTGTTAGGTCAAATGGGGCCCGGTTAGTTTCTGCTAGTGTTGAGATGAATCATATTATGGCTAGTGGTCATGCTGGGAGGATTAATCAAATATGTTCTTGTGTGGTGATTAGTGTGGCTAGTGTGTATGAGCCGTTTATTAGTAATACTGATAGTAGGATGATGGCTAGTGTTACTTCATACGAGATTGTTTGGGCTACGGCCCGTAGGGCTCCGATTAGGGCGTATTTTGAATTTGAGGCCCATCCTGATCATAAGATTGAGTATACAGCGAGGCTGGATATGGCCAATATAAATAAGACGCCTAGGTTTATGTTGATGAGTGGGTATGGTATGGGTAGCGGCAGTCACATGATTAGTGCGAGTGATAGTGCTAAAATTGGGGCTATAATAAATATGGAGATGGATGATGTGAGGGGTCGTAGGGGTTCTTTGGTGAATAGTTTTAGGGCGTCTGCGATGGGTTGTAGTAGTCCGAATGGTCCTACGATGTTGGGCCCTTTGCGTAGTTGTATGTAGCCTAGCATTTTGCGCTCTACTAAAGTCAGGAAGGCTACGGCCAGAAGAATGGGGATGGTTAGTGAGAGAATGTTGAGCGTGAGCATGTTGTTAGGGAGAGGAGTTGAACCTCTGATAGTAAAGGTTTAAGTTTTATGCAATTACCGGGCTCTGCCACCCTAACAAACCCGAGGCTCTCGGGTTATGGCTTAGTGTGAGTTGTTTAGATTAAGATTATATCATCTATTGTACTTAGGGCGCTTTGGTAAAGTGGGCCCCATTTCTCTTGTCCTTTCGTACTGGGAGAAATTGCGTAATAGATAGAAACCGACCTGGATTGCTCCGGTCTGAACTCAGATCACGTAGGACTTTAATCGTTGAACAAACGAACCTTTGATAGCTGCTGCACCATCGGGGTGTCCTGATCCAACATCGAGGTCGTAAACCCTATTGTCGATATGGACTCTCAAATAGGATTGCGCTGTTATCCCTAGGGTAACTTGTTCCGTTGATCAAGTGTATTGGATCAATAAGTGATGTAATACTTTTGACTGGTTAGTCTAGATTAGAATCACTCGGAGGTTGTTTTGTGCTCCGAGGTCACCCCAACCCAAATTGTTGACCCATGTGGAGGGTTGTTGTCCCTATTGGTTTTGATGGTATCTCCTTGGGTCAATTAATTGAAGCTCCATAGGGTCTTCTCGTCTTATTGTTGCATTCCCGCCTCTTCACGGGAAGGTCAATTTCACTGATTGAAAGTAAGAGACAGTTAAACCCTCGTGTGGCCGTTCATACTAGTCCTTATTTAGAGAACAAGTGATTATGCTACCTTTGCACGGTCAGGATACCGCGGCCGTTTAACTTATGTCACTGGGCAGGCAGTGCCTCTAATACTGGAAATGCGAGAGGTGATGTTTTTGGTAAACAGGCGGGGTTTATGTTTGCCGAGTTCCTTTTACTTTTTTTAATCTTTCCTTGGGCGCATACCTGTGTTGGGTCAACAATTGATTTAAGATGTTTGGTTTATGGTTGGGTTGTACATATTTTGTTGTTAACTATCAGTGGGCATCCGTTCTGATATAGGCTTATGCGAGGAGAAATATTTCTTGTTACTCATATTAGCATTATTGCTTCTATTGTTAAATAGATTAGCCCAGTATTGAATTAGGAGTTTGTTGCGCGATTTTTGGTATTAAGATGTGCTAGTTGTTGAGCTTTAACGCTTTCTTAATTGATGGCTGCTTTTAAGCCAACTATGGTTGTATTTGTGCTTACTCTCTAATAAAGGCTGTATCCTGTGTCTAAAAAGCTGTACCTTTTTAGACTATATTTTAAACTTACATTAAAATTTTGGGTTTTTTAGGTAAGTTTAAAGTCGAACTAAAATTCTGTTCTGGGCAACCAGCTATCACCAGGCTCGATAGGCTTTTCACCTCTACCTACAAATCT
>JAESUZ010000037.1:0-18284 GCA_017311185.1 Proteles cristata cristata | reverse complement strand
CAGGCAGGTCCCCAGACTCAGAAGCAGGGGCGCAGGGGGCCACGGGGCTGGTTTGCAGAGCGAAGGGGCTCTGGGGACAGGTGACTCCACAGAACAGACCAGAGTGGCTGCTGGTGACTCTCAACGCGCGTTTTACCACAATCGTAAGAAACGGCACCTTGGGGACACGCTCGCCGTCCAAGTGCTGGAGGCCCAGGGGCAGAGCTCGGCGCCGTGGGTCCCACGGCCACCCCTGCCCGGAGCCCCCACCCGGCTCACGCAGCACCGCCCCCCGGGAAGGCGGGCGGTTCGGATCTCTTCCCCCTCACAGGCGCCGCCCACCCACCACCCGCAGCTCCTGGCCCCCCCGCACCCCGCGACGGCCCCGGCCCCCTGGTGTGGGGTTTGAAATGGCATCAGCGCTCACTTCCACCCTGGCAAGATGCCACTTCCTGTTTCTAAGAAGCAAAGGCTGAAGCAGGCTTGTAAAACCTGCCGTCTGCCCGGACGCCCAGCGGCTCCGACAGCGTCGTGGTGAGTTAGGTGTAAATGAATCAGAAGCACATGGATTAAATTTCCCTTGAAATTCACTCTGGTTTAAAAATTAATGGAAAAAGTGCCTGGCAAAACTTGTTTAGAACTTTATTGAACCAAAAACACTTTAAAAATAGTTTGGGGAGCTCAGCAAGCCCCAGCCCAGGCTGGGCTCCGCGTCTCGGGCGGATTTTGGGTGGATTCCACCGCGTTCCCCGGGGTTCGGAGCCAGGACGCTGGGAGGGGTCCCCCGTGCCGGGGGCCGCGGCCTGCGGGCGGGGGGCCTGCAGAGGGAGGCCACGCGGAATCGGGAAGGGCGAGTGGGACAGTGAGCGCCCGCCAGGCGGGGGGTATGAGCAGCTCGGTGAGCGGCCGCGGGACGGACAGACCGACGCAGGGGCCGACGGGCCGTGGGCGGAGCCACAGCGTTGCCTAGAAACCACTGTAGATTCACAGGTGCAAACCCGAATATTGCCAGAAACGAAAACAAACGGGCGGGTGACGAGAGCCGAAGCCACGGCAACAGCGGCCGTGGCGAGAAGGACCGGTCGCCCGGGCACGTGCGGCAGACAAGACCGAGGCCACGGAGCTGAGTGCGCTCGTGCGCCGTCTGCCGCTGCCTCTGCGTGTTAGACACCAGGTTCCGTTAGAGTGGGCGCAGGGGGTGACATCTGCAGGGGCCGCAGCCGCCCAAGGCCGGCCGGGCGGGGGGCACGATGGGGCGAGCATGGGCGCGGCGGGCTGGGGGCTCGGGGCGGGGCTGCGTGTCCGGGCCGCACGGGAGCCCCCGCAGCAATTCGACGTCCTGCGCGGACAACAGGCGCTCGCCGTGGGGCCCTCAGCTCAGCCCCGTCTGTTTCCCAAGAGAAATCAAGGTGAGACGTGAGGCGGCGTCCCCGCCGGGTCCGCCCCGCGGGCCAGGCTTGCGGGCGTCCGCACCTCCTCTGCCTGCAGGGCTGGGCCCGTCCTCAGGGGGGAGGCAAGGGCGTGTCTGCCCACGCGCACTGGCCGTGTCTCGCAGCAGTGGCTCTCCCGTGGCCCTGCCGGCACCGTCACGGCCGCCTGAGCAGGAGGGAAGCGTGTCCTCAGCCTGGGGACACGCTCACAGGCCTTCAGGCCCGGCTGGATCCGGACGCTTGACCAGCTCCGGAGTCCACCTCCAGATCCACTTCCTGCACATCAGGCGCGAGTGGCAGGAGCTTCCCCAGGAGGAGCCTCGGGCTCGCTGCACAAGCCCCAGAGGAAGAGACGCCTCCTTCCAGGAGCTGCGGGGGTGGGGGGGCCCCGTGACCCCTTGGAGACCGCAGGCCCGGCCCGAGGCAGAGGCTGTGTGACACGGGCCTGCTGGCGGCCACGCTCCCACGACCTGACCTCCAGGGGGCGCGGGCGGCACCCTAGGATGGGGGCACGGGACAGGGGCTGGGGACACACAGAAGGAAGGTGTTTGTGTCACCCCCGAGGATGTCACTGCACCGAACACCACTGTCAGCCTCCAGAAGCCCCAAGTCGAGGCCCCGCGGGCTCCGCCCCCTCAGCACCCTGGGGGGGCTTCCCCGTCCCTGCGCGGCCCCGTGTGCTGGACACCCTGCCCGCTGTCACCACTGTCACACGGTCTCGTCTTCGGACAGGACCCCGGTCACGCTGCATTAAAGCGCCCCCTAATGGCCTCCTCCAACTACTCACATTGACCAAGACCCTGTTTCCGGAGAAGCCCGCTGGCCGGTCAGAGCACCCTCTCGGAGGACACGGCTCAACCCATGACATTACTGCTTGGAAATAACGAGTGAGACGTGTGGAGTAATTAGCGGGAGCCGTCGTGGCGTGAGACCCTCTCACCCCCCTGGGTGGGCAGCTGGGATGCAGACCAGGCCGCCACCAGGAGGCTAAGCTTTAAAACAGAACAACCATTTAAAGCCTCCGGAGGCTGTCCCAAGGGCAGGCGGCAGATGAAACATCTATTCAAGAAAATCTAGGAAAACTCATTAGGAAAGGCGCGAGGCACGGGGTCTGAGCCAGCACTGCCCCCCCTCAGCTCAGTGGGGACAGGGGCCCCTCCAGAAGCTGCAGCCCAGCGCAAGGGCCCCGCGCCCGCCCCCGGCCAGGGGAGCAGGGCTCCGCGCACCCCCACGCTGGGCCCTGAGAGCAACGCCAGGGGCTGGAGGCCTCGGGGGGTGGGGGGGTAGATGCCCCTAAGATAACCCAGTCACTGAACAAATGGACAAGCGAAGGGCAGTAACCGGCCCCGGACGGGGGCACCCCGAGTTCCGACGGTGTAGCGTCTGGAATGTCCGCTCTCAGCAACTGTGAGGCCCCCGCGGGAGCCAGCGGCCCACAGCGCAGGAGGCGGCCGCCGCGGGCCTGTTCGAGGAGCTCAAGCTCGACTCCAGAGCTAAGGGGACGCACGGTGCCCGTGCATGTGAAGGAGGCCGTCAGGGAGGAGGGGACCTGGAAGCGCCAGATGGAGATGCTGGGCTGAAAGGCCCTGTACCTGAGGCGCTCACGAGAGCGGATGACAGGCTGGAGGGAGCTGGTTGACCTGAGACGGATCGGCCGGGACGCCGAGGACAGGAGGGTGCACGGAAGAGAAGGCCGGGGGTCGCAGAGGAGGGGCCTCACCGTCAGCGGCGCCGCGTGTGTGCAGGGGGACGGCAGGCAGAGGGAAAGCAGACGAGTGGGCTGATGACACAGATCTGTTGGCGGCACGTGCGCCCGGGAGCCCCGAGGCGTCAATGCAGAGACTCGCAAACCTCCCTGTTGCTGAGCTGATGCCGAAAACCGAAGACAAGGAGAGAACCCTGTAAGTAGCAAGAGAAAAATACGTCACTTAGAGGGACGAGCGGTGATTTCTCGGCGGAGACGGCGCAGGCCCGGAGGCCGTGGGCCGGGTGTGCAAAGCGCTTGGCAAGCGTGCGGTCGTCAGCCACGCCTCCTCCGAAGACGAAGGGATGAAGAGTCTCCCGGTTAGAACGAGGAGGGCAAGCACGGGACGGAAGCGCCGCGCGGGCCCGGCTCCCGGAGGCGCAGCAAGTGCTCGGACGGCGCCCGCGCCTGGGAGACCAGACTGCTGGCAGGGCCGACGTGCGGCATTCGTCCTTCGGTAACCGAGTCGAAAAGCAATCGTAGGAAACGATGCGCCTGTAATTGACACCAGCGGGACAGACGTGGAACCCACGTGCCGGTAACGACGGGGGGCGGGTGGGCAGGGCTCTGTCGCTAAGGAAACGGGAAAGTAACAATTATTAGAGTGTGTCGTCAGGTTCGTACCGTGCGTCACGTGATCTCGTGGACGCGGGAAAGGGACTGAGCTGGCGGGGACAAGGCTCACAGCATCGCGAGCACACGTCACCCGAGCGCCGCACTAGAAGGCGGCCAGCGCTTCCAAACAGCCCCGGGAGGGGCGAGAACCCGAAGGCACAGGAGAAAAGCAGAAAATAAAGCCGTAAAGCGGCAGCCGCAGAGCCGAGTGTCGACGACGAGAGCGTTAACGCAGGTCGACCCAGCGATGCAGCCGAGAGACTGGGGCCACAGGCAGGAAGGGACTCGGGCGGCGCGGGGACAGCGCGTCACCCCAGCGGCGGCGCGGGCGCGAGACTCGTGCTGACGTCACACAGAACAGACTTGAAGTGTAATCGACGCTAGAGGGCTGTTCCATACAAGCCGTCGGGAAGCCGCAGCCACGGGGCTCCCAGGACAGAACACCGAGGGGCAGAAGGGAGACACAGGCAGCCGTCCATGGGTGGCTGCAGACGGCCACACGCGTCCCCCGTGGTGCCAGTGAGCCCCCCTGAACACCAGCGAGGAGACGGAAGACTTGGCCGCAGCACGAGCCGGTCGGCCTGCCGGGCGCAGACAGAGCAGCGCGATGCCGCAGAATGTTCTCCCACCTAGGCACCAACAGGCTGCCGAGCCGTCACCCCAGGAAGTGAGGGGCCATGGGGGTGGACAGAGGCTTCTCGGGGGGGGGGGAGAGAGGCCCCTGGGCAGCAGTGGCAGGCGGCTTGGAGGAAGGTTCTGGTGACTGGCTAGAATGGGGGAGGGAGGGGGCTTCCTGGGGAGGAGGTCCCCGCAAGGCTGCCCCGGGCGTGAGGGTGCAGAACATCAGCTGCCAGGCTGAGCGTCTGGCCTTGACCCTGATGCCCTGGGCAAGTGCACGGGGCGCGCAGTGTGCCACCTGATGACGGAGGATTCAGACCTGGTGGTGCTTGGGCTGGGTGGTCAGGCTGAGCGTGCGCAGAGACACAGTAAACGGGGGCCGCGGCACTGTCCCGGGAAACGGGGTGGGTCACAGAGATACTTCAAGCACCAAGCACAGTGGAGAATTCTCAGGACCCCGTATCCGCGGAGCTCGAAGAGCCCCCTGCACTCGGGAAGGAGTCTGAGTGCACCGACCGACGCAGGTGTGGGGTCAGAGGGACCCCGCCTTTCTCAACCGCAGGGACAGCTGTGAGCCTTGTCTGCACTGGCTTTTTTTTTTTTTAATTGTTTATTTATTTCTAGGAGAGAGAGAGAGAGAGAGTTTGAGCAGGGGAGGGTCAGAGAGAGAGGGAGTCACAGACTGAAATAGGCTCCAGGCTCTGAGCTGGCAGTCAGCACAGAGCCCGACGCGGGGCTCGAACCCACGCACCTCGAGATCATGACCTCAGCGAAAGTCGGGCACTTAACCGACTGAGCCCCCCAGGCGCCCCTGCACTGGCATTTTAAAAAAAATATCAGCAGTTCACTTAAAAGCAAATGCCCCTCCACAGCCGTGATTCCTTAGTGGGTCTCCGGTCTCCGGCTGGATGTCAGGTTCACCCAAGCAGCCTTCCTGGCGTCCCTGAGCAGCGGGTGCCCCCTTCCTGCTCGTCAGAGGCCACTGTGAGGAGAGCCCACGCCTGCTGGCTGAGGGGGTCGGAGGCTCAAAGCTCCCAAGTGGAAGAAGTTTCAGCGCGGCCACCGCCGTGGTTCCGAACGCGGATCCAGGGAGAAGCAGCGCTAACTCGCAGAAGCCTCCAGCAGCAACTAGCGGCCTCTGGCTGCGCAGCGGGGCCGCGGGGGGCGGCGGCGGGGCGCCGCGGGCTCCACACCTGCCCAGGAGGGCCGCGCCGGCAGGGGCAGATGCGGCCTGGAGCGCGGGCCCGGCCCGGGCAGGTCAGGGCATGGGGGGCGGGGGCCCGAGGCCCGGGCAGGTCAGGAGCACTGGGGCGGGGCCCCGGCCCCGGGACAGGTCAGGGCGCTGGGAGGCGGGGCCCGGGCGGGCAGGTCAGGGCGCTGGGGGCGGGAGAAGCCCGGCCCCGGGCAGGTCAGGGCGCTGGGGGCGGAGGCCGCGACACCGCGTCTCCGTGGCTCCTGCGCATCAGCACCCCCGCAGGCGGCTTGGGGCGGCAGGAGCTCGCGCTCAGGTGCGCAGGAAGGAGGCGCTGGCTAGAGGACGGAAAGTGGTGGCATTCTGGGTGTATTCGCCCCAATAATCCGCAGAAACAACAGTAATCTAAAAATAGTCTTGTTTTCTGTCCACCAGCTCCTTTTTAACTTCGTTAGTCACCGAGCCTTAAAATAAAACCCGCTGCAGCGTCTCTGGTGGCGGCGACAGCACCCGCGGGCACGGGGCGCGGGGCGCGCAGAACCGCGGGGGCTGCTGAGACCCCCGCGGCCGCAGGGAGCCGCCCCAGGCGCGCGGGCGCGCGGGCCGCCGCCGCCGCCCCGGAGCTCCTGCGCCCTGGCGCGCGGCCGCAATGGTCCCAGCAGCGGCGTTAAAGCACAGGGAAACGGGCAGGGATTCCGATCACCGGGCGGAGGAAGGAGGGGCGCGGGGAGCGGGCGCGAGGAGCTTTCTGGATGGAGAGGCTTTATTTATTAAAGGAGGAGACGGGGGATGGAGGAAGTGGGGGAAGAGGGAGAGGTGGGGAGGAGGAGGAGGAGGAAGGGAGGAGGAAGGGGAGGAGGGAGAGCTGAGGGAAAAGGGGAGGAGGAGCCGTGGGGAGGGGGAGGCACACTGGAGGCACCGGGGTCGGTTTTGCACTAATTCAGCTTGCCAGACCTTGCCCCGGCGCGCAGGCTCAGCCCGCACCCCCTCCAAAAGCGGCCCCGGACGCGGCCCGGGGACCCAGGGCGGCAAAACTCGTAAAGGGAGCGGGGCGGGAGGGACAAGGGCGGCGAGGCCGCCGGCGCGCCCTGGCGGCCTCCTCCACCGCAGGACGCGTGTCCCCTCCAGCCTCGGCGTGGCCGCAGGACCCAGCCTCGGGCGGCTCTGGCCCAGGTCCCCGCTCCAGCACCCTCGCGGGGACCCCAGCCTCGGGCGTCTGACGGGGTCCCCCAGCCTCAGGCGCGTCCTGACGGGGGCCCCCACTCCAGCACCCGCGGGGTCCCCCAGCCTCGGGCGCTCTGGCAGGGTCCCCACCAGCACCCTCGCGGGACCCCAGCCTCAGGCGTCTGACAGGGGGCCCCCACGCTCAGCACCTCGCCCGGTCCCAGCCTCGAGGCGTCACGACGGGGTCCCCCACGCTCAGCACCCTCGCGGGGACCCCAGCCTCGGGCGTCCTGACGAGGTCCCCCAGCCTCCGGGCGTCCTGACAGGGCCCCACATGCGGCCTCGCGCAGGGGTCCCCAGCCTCGGAGCGTCCTGACGGGGTCCCACGCTCAGCACCTCAGCGGGGTCCCCAGCCTCGGGCGTCCTGACGGTCCCCCCGCTCAGCACCCTCGCGGGGTCCCTGCAGCCTCGGGCGTCCTGACGGGGTCCCCCAGCCTCGGGCATGCTCATTAGGCCCCCCGGGACCTAAGCCATGTGCCCACAGGGTCCGTCTCCCTAGGCCTGGGGCAGTTCGCCGCGTGGGAGCAGATTCACAGGTAGGGACACCTGGGAGATGTCCAAACAACCGCCCAGACACTGGGCGCGCGGCCGCCCCTCCACGTCCACCGCCGGCCCCAAGAGTGGGTGGGAGGCGGGCTGAACAGACTGTAGGGGCGGTGGTGACGCGGGCACCGCTTCCGCTGACTTTGTTGCGCTACGGGGCACCGATTAGCCAGCCAAACTCCCTTTGGGTCAAATGTTGCCGCCGCCGCCCGGGCGGGGCGTGGAGGCCTCTGAGTCTGCGAACACAACTTTGCTTTGGGGTTATTTGAAACCACGTAAGGGTGTCGTCCTGGCTCCAGATTTATGATTTTTATGCAGACGTTTTAACCGCCCCGACGCTCAATCCCTTCACCCGAGGCCGACGCGGACGTACGCTCGGGTTTTGGCAGCTGCGCCGAGGCGGGGGGCGGGGGCAGAGCGGGGGCGGGGGCGGGGCGGGGGCGGGCGGGGCGGGGGCGGGGGGCCGGGGCAGAAGAAAGTGTAAAGTGAACCCGGCGGCGTTGGGGGGGCTTTCCCGAAACCAGCTCCCAGTCTAGACCCCTCCCCCCTCGGTGAGAAACCCCGAAGCCCGTGCGGGGGCGGCAGGGCCGGCGGCTGGGAGCCGGGGGTCTCGCGCCCTGCCCCCGCCCCCGGCGCAGGCCACGGGCGATCTGGGTCGCTCGGGTACTTACAGACTAAAAATGACAATAAGACCGCGTCCCGGGACTGCCGTGCAATCTGTTAGCAATTTAGCGGGACGGGAATTTCCTTTCTCGGGCCTGCCAGCCGAGCGCCCTTCCAAATTTCCACAGCGGGGGAAGCCTGCGATTTTGCACAATGACTTCAGCGTGCGGGGCGCTCTCGGCCCCCCTCGGCCCGGCTCCCTCCGCCCCCGGTTTAAAGCAGAGTGTGACTCCCTTAGGACACGGGCTGGACCCCGAGTCCCGGCCGGCTCGTTCCTGGGGTGCGCCCGGTCTCCCCCGGGGCGCCCCTGCCCTCCGCGTGCGCCCCCGCAGGCCCCAGGGCGCCCCGGCCCCTCCGCGGGCGCCCCCACCGGGGCCGCGCGCCCCCACCCGCCCCCCTGCGCCCCGCGGGCCCGGCGCGAGCAGCGGCCCGGCGCGGGGAGGGCAGGCGCTCGGCGACTTGTCCGGGCCCCGAGCCGGCTCGGGCGGGGGCGTGATGTCACGGCAGGGAGGGGGCGCGGAGCGGGCCGGGCCGGCGGGGAGGCGGGGGAGGTGTTTTCCAGCTTTAAAAGGCAGGAGGCAGAGCGCGGCCCTGCGTCAGAGCGACACTCGGAGGGCTCCGAACTCGCCGGCACAGTCCCGCGCCGGGTCGGGCGGCCGGGCGCGGGCACCGGGGCGCGGGCGCACACCTCCGGGCCCCGGGGCCGCGGCCGGGCCCGCCGCGCGCGCACACGCCCCCCGGCGACACCCTGCGGGGCGGGCGGCGCTGAGCCGGGGACGGGGCCGCCTCCGGGGGATCCGGCCGGGGCGGCGGCGCCGGGCGCCGCGCCCTCCCGCTCCTCCTGCCCCCGGTCGCCGCCGCCGCGTGGATGCCAAGGACCAGCTTTCCAGTCCCTTCCAAGTTTCCACTCGGGCCTCCGGCTGCAGCCTGCGGGAGCGGAGAAACTTCGGGGCCCGCGCCGCCCTCCGGCGGCACCATGAAGTCGGCGGAGGAAGGTAAGCCGGCAGGGCCGCCCCCCGCCCCCCCCCGGTCCCCCCGCCCCCCCCCGGCCCCCGGGGTCCCGGCCCCGGCGGGGCGCGCGGCGCAGCCTGGGAAGCGGTGTCCCCCCGGCGTCCCCGGAGCAGCCCTGGTCTCGAGCGCGCCTTCCTGCCAATAGGTGTCTCCGCTCCCCCAGCGCTGAGCGCAGCCCGCGGCGGACCCGCGGCAGAAGCGGCTCAGACGCGGGCGGTGCGGACGCGGCGAGGGCAGGGCCGCCGCCGCCGCCGGACACGCTTCGCGGCCGCGGGAGGGCTCTCTGGGAGCGAAGTGTGGCCGCTGCGTCCCCACGGGCCGAGGCCACCCTGCGGCTTGGGAGGCCGGCGGCGCAGCGCCGGCTGGGGGTCCGCGGGTGGCGGCGGGGTCTCGCCCCCCGCACCAGCTCTGTGTCTGTGGCTGGCGGCTCGACCCGCAGGACCCAAGGCATCAAACACGCCGTCTGGACACAGCCCCTAATTCAAAACATTTCGCCGTCTGTAGAGGCGACTTTCAGCCGTAGAAAACGACTCAGGACAGTTTGAAAACGGACCGCCAGGTTTCAAGCGGCTCGTTCCTAGCGCGCCGGTGAAGCCTGGTGGTGGCGACTCCCCTCCCCTCAGTGAGTCTCAGGGGCCCCCTTGGCCGGCTGCCCGCGGAAGTGCCGCCGCCTCCCCAGCGGCCTGGGCCCCGGCCGTGCCCCCCTTCCCCCCCGCAGGTGTCTGAAAGCCGCCTCCCGCCAGTGACAGCATCCTGGTCAGCCAGCAGGGTGGCCGAGGGCCCTGGGAACGGGACGCCTTCGCAAAGGCCTTAGGAGGGCTCGAGTATCGTGTTTAAATTATTTTAAGAGAGCTGGCGGACTTGGCAGTGCGTTTTTCTGAGGGCAGACGTGCTTCTGAGGACCAGCACTCTCCCGCGGCCTTCCCAGAGCCGACTGGGAGCTGCGTGCTGGCTTCCCACGCCGTCCTCAACTCAGGGGAGCCGGCCGGTGGGCTCGCTCCTCAAAAGGCCAGCGGTTGTCTGCCACCCACGGTGTATCAGCGAAGGGAGCTTCGCCGGGCTTAGAGATGTTTAGATGTAAATACCAGGTGAGGTTTGTGGGACGAGCTCTTGCTATTAGAACAGTTTCCAAAAAGTGTGCTGAGGGTTTGGTGTTGAGTTTTTGGACACCTTTCCCAAACGCGGCCCACATGTTTTTAAACACTGCTGTAAAAAGGGCAGGTCTTTCAAAGTTTCCTTACTTGAACAGTCGGTGGGCCAATCCTGCAACAATCTCTTTTCTTTCGCAAGAAACAAGAGCATCTCTGGGGGGGGGGGTCTGTCTGTTTCCTGCACTTGACAAAGGCCCCCCCGCAGGAGGACAGCAGGCTGGGGTGAGGCCTCGGCCCAGGTGAATGGCCGTGAGTACCGCGAAGTGAGGCGGCTGGAAAAGTGTGACCGAACCCTTCAGGGAGACGGCTGAGCGTACGCCAGGCACACAGCTTCCTGCAGGCCAACGCCTGCCTGCCCAGCACCCGGGCCGCGCTCGGTCCCCTCCCGAGGCCTGACTAAGGCGCCGGCTGCCGCGAGAGCGTGCGAGCGAGCGCCCCAGCACTTCCCTCCGGTGTAATGAGCATCTGGGTCGAGGCTCATTAGGCGCTGTTGTTTCTGAAGGCCTCGTGCTTGTTTTTCCGCGTGGAGGGCGTGGGGGGCGCAGGGAAATGCAAGGCCTGGTAGGTAGCCACCCACCCACCCACTCCGAGGTTGCTCCACACAGAAGGCCCCCGGGGCTCTCCGGAACAGAACAAAGCTCGCTCTGTTCTCGACACTTAACTTTGTGCGCGTTGTTTCCTAATCCAGATTAGAGGAGGCCTCGCTCTCTCACACCCAGCGCAGAGCTCTGTGCTCCGCACACCCGCAGCCTCGGAGAGGAAGCGCCAAACTAAACATTTCCATCAGGACAGGAGTGTCTGCTGAATTGGCAAATAGCTCCACACCATCACCAGTTGAAAGGCACTGGGAGGGGGTGCTGGTAAGAGGAGCATTTAAAAAACTGGCCTCCTCTTCTGCTTGCTTTGCTTGTTGGGGGTGGGGAGCAGAGCTCAGCCTCAGGCAGGGCAGCGCCGAGTCCCGGTGGTGTGGCCCCGGCGGGACGCCCGTGGGCACCTGTGTGTGCGGAGGTGTAAACCCACTTTCTCTGAAACGGTGGAACAGAAAGTTTTCATCTGAACGGACTGTAAGGGCTGTTGGGTGCACGTTTCTGGTGCGGACGAGAAGGTGGCTGCAGAGAAAACAGCTGGAAAGAAAATGAAATGTTGCGGCTTCTCGACAGAAACAGACTTGCGTTTGCCAGAAGGTCAGCAAAAAAAGCAAACTAAAACAACACCCTCCAACATGCATCCCAAAGTGAGCACGACTCTTAGACACTAAATCAGGGCAAAGTGAACGATAGTGTATCGCGGGAGAAAACCAGGCATTTGGAAAGGGTCAGGGGAGAGAGGCAGGGGGTTGGTGCCACGTGATCCACAGGTGATTTGCTTCGGGAAAAGGCGATGCCCTCAGGGCCGAAGGGCCTGCCCGGCTGGAGCTCCTTAGCCGGTCCCAGCCTCCCTCTCGGGGACTGTCGTCCGGCGGGGCGGGCCGCGCTCCCCCTCCTGCTCTCCCAGACGTCGGGTGCCCTTGGAGCCCCGACCCTGGGGTCGGTCGGGACAGCTGGAGCCGGGACGTAGGTGCCCACACGGCCCGGCCCCTTCGCTGGCGGCGCCTGGGGTGTGGGTCCCCACGCACGCAAGCTCTGAGCTGTGCAGCTACTCGTGGACGCGCAGGGGTGTGTGCGTGTGTTGTGAGCAGCTGCAGGGCTACGCAAGCGGCGCTGCAGCCGAGTTGGGGGGCGGGGGGCGCTGGCCTCTGAGGGCGCCACAGCGCGAAAGGGCCGCTGCCCGGCGGCCGGCGCCCGAAGGCGTGGGCAGCCCGTGGGCCACCGCAGAGCCTCGCGAGCATCTCCCTGCCCTAAGGGAACGCGCGCGGCCTCGGCGCCTGCGGGGGTGGCGGGGGCGCCGGGGGCCGAGCCGGCGCGTCCCAGGGGCAGGGCCGGCTGGACGGCGGGCGCTGCTGCCCCAGGGCTGCTCTCGGCGCCCAGGCCGCCCGCCCCGGGCCGGACGTGCGTGTTGTAGACTCAGGCAGGAGCCGGGGCGCGCTGGTTCCTCGCTGCACAAGAGGCCACGCAGTTTCAGGGATTTTTTTTTACTTTGACACGAATTCAGTAGGCTGGGGTGCAGCCCCCACCTCTCTGGCGCTCGTTCTCCGTCTTTGCGCCCCTCGGCGGCGCCCGGGAGCTGCGCGCTCGCCCCCCTCGGGCCGGCGGGTCTGCGGGCGGGGGCGGGGGTCCCCGACGCGCGCTCTCGGCCGCGCCCCGCGCCCCCTGCCGCCAGCCCGACGGGCGCGGGCCGCGGGGGTCGGGCCGCGGCGCACGTGGACCCCCGGGCGCGGGCGGGGGCGGGGGCCACGAGGGAGCCGCGTGCGCCCCGGCTGCCCCGGGAGTTTATTTAAAACTCGGAAGCCGGCGGCCGGCGAGCGGCTTGTTTATGTCAACCCGGAAACGGCGGGGGGGCGGGGGAGGGGCGCGGGGGCGGGCGCGGGGGAGGGGCGCGGGCGGGAGTCACGTTACCCGAGGACGCGCGGCCCAGCGCCGGGCGCAGCCGAGCCCCGCGCGGCGCGACCACAGGTGCCCGCGGCCGCGGCCCCGAGCCAGGCCGCGACCCCGACCTCGACCCCGACCGGACTCGGCCCGGGGCCCCTTGATCGGGATCAGGGCCCCGCCCCGCCCCCACCCCCCTCGCCCTCTGATCCCAGACCCTGACCGCCACTTCCCCCCCCCGCCCCCACCCTGACCGGGACCTTGACCCCCGACCCCAGACCCCGACCTGATCGGGCCGCACCTTGACCCCAGACCCTGGGCCGCGAGCCCAGGTGCGGACCGCAGCCCCGACCCGGCCCATCCCAACATGACGGGGCTGGAGGAGGACCAGGAGTTCGACTTCGATTTCCTTTTCGAGTTTAACCAGAGCGACGAAGGCACTGCCGCTGCCCCAGGTGGGTCTGCGCGCGGCCTGTGAAGGAGGAGGGGGCGCCGGAGGGGCGCAGGGGTCCTCCCGCGTGTTCCGGGTTCCGGGTGCAGGGCTGGGTGGGGGCGCAGGAACGAGACTGAAGTCAGGAGGGCTGGCCTGGGGGGTGTGCCTGGGGCCCCCATCCGGCCCCCCCCCCGCGGAGACCCAGTTTAGTGGGGAGCGTGGGTGGGTGGGAAAGGCCAGCACTCAGAGCTGCTGCCCAGTGGGCACCTGAGAGCGCCGCCCTCCCGCCGCAGGGCCACCCTGTGTGGGGTCTTTCCGCCGCTTCTGCTGGAGAGCTGTCTCCTGGGGGGGGGCTGTGCCGCCTCCGCCAGGGGACGCGAGTGTCGAGGCCCCACACTTGGACACTGTCGAGGGACAGGTGGTGAGCGGCCGCTGCCAGAGGGCAGGGGGCCATGGAGCCCCTCCAGACCCGTCCCTGAGCACCCTGGGTGCCCCGGCCCCTCCCGGAGGGAGCGCGAAGTGAGCGAGAGCCGCCGCCGGGTCTCTTTCATTTTCTCCTCTGGGCAGAGAGAAAGGTTTCAGTTAAACAAACAAACGAGCGAGCCCTGCAGCGTCCAGGCTGGATGCTGAGCGGGAGCCTGAGCCGCTGGGTGTGCACAGGCCCGGAGGGCTGGGGGGCGGCTGCCGACCCCGGAGCCGGGCCTCACCTCCCTGGCCGGGCTGCCCACGTGGCGCTGGCGCGAGGAGGCCGCGACGCGTTCCTGCGAGGCGTGTATAATATTTTCCGTGCCGCTCGCCACCCCTGCTTTAAAAGCTGCAACGTCCCGTTTGTTTTTAAAGACTAAGCGTTGCAGCCGGGCGGAGGCGCCTGAACTTTATCTGCGCCCAGTTTCGTCTTCCACGGCTGTGGGTCTCCAGGCCTCTGAGGCCTCGGGAGCCAAGGCAGGTGTTTGGGAGAGGCCGGGACTGGAGGGGGTCCCCGGGGCCGCCTTCACTTTCTTCCCTGGGCCCGGCTGCTCAGGGGGCTCGCGGGGGGCCTCCCCGTCAGAAGATTTTCAGCCCCCGGTTTCTGGTGCTCAGCAAGTGTCTTTGATGAGAGGCGCGAGGTGAAAGTGGGGGCCGTGCCTGTGACCTCCCTGTGGTGTGAGGCCCGCCCTGGGCAGGGTCCTGTCCTGGGTCCTGGTGGGTCCTGGGGGTGCCCCCTGCGTCCTCAGGCGCTGCCGTGCGGGGAGGCTGGCGCGCACAGGCTGTCCGTGGCTTCTGTGGCTGGGGGCCCCCGAGCCGGGGAGGCCCTCGCCGCCCCCCGTGCCTCCCGGAACGTCTGCTCCTGAGCCAGTCGGTAACCTTCGTAAGGCTGCTTTGAATCCTCTGCTAAGCGTGTGCGCAGCCTCCTGGCTCCCAGGGGCGTACAGTCCGGGGAGAGCCTCCCGTGGCAGGGCCTCCGGGTGCCGGCGCCTGGGGCCCAGCATTCACCAGCCAGGCTTCGGCGGGGTGGAGGGCGCCCTGGGCAGGGGAGGCCGGGCAGGGACGGAGAGGCCTCCGTTTCGCCATCATGTGTTAGAAGTTTAGAAAACATTCCCCTTTTAACATATTTTTGTGAGAGATACTTGTGTATTTTTCTTTTACCAAGCGTGTTTTCTAAGAGCAGTTTTAGCTTCAGGGCAGAATGGAGAGGAAGGTCGAGAGATTTCGCCTTGATGCCCGCTCCCCCTCCCACGCCTCCGCTGCCTGCCCGGAGCGGGTCGCCACAGCCACAGTGGATGGTGGGCGTTGCTCGGGGGGCACACAGTCTGCTGGCCCGGACACACGGACAGGGACAGGCGTGCGTCGTTCCTGGGCCCCACGAAGTGCTCACACGAGGGCAGGCGTGTGCCGTGACGGCCCCTCACGGGCCCTTGCACTACCCGGGGCACCTGTGTGCTCCTTCTCCCCCAGTTTCTGGCGGCCGCTGGTCCGTTCCGCCTCCGTACTTCTGCTTTTTCCAGAATGTCTTCCAGTTGAGTCGTTCGGGACGCGGCCTTTTCAGACGAGCTTATTCCGCTCAGTGACGTGCCCGTTTTCTCTGTGTCTCTTCTCGGCTAGTGGTAGCTCGTTCCTTTCTGGTGCTGGGTCGTAGCCCCTTGTCTGACGGACAGTGTATCACCGGTCACCTACCGAAGGACCTCTGTGATTGCCTCCCGGTTTGGGCAGTTACTTAATAAATTCCCTTCTTTTTGTTCTGAGTGACTAATATCTCATAAATATTTAAGTATCGCGTTGCCGTCTTAAATTGTTACGTTGAATTCTCCAGCCCTTCTCGGGTGATATAAGTGGCCTCCGTTATTTCTGCAACGAGGCTGGGTGTACCTCCGGGAATGGGTGGGCGTCCCTGCGGGGGGCCGTGAGCCCCGGGAATGCGGCCGGAGGCTGGCGGGGACACGGAGATGGGCGCTCGGCCGCAGGACCCGGGAGCCCCACCAGCTCTTGTCACGCTTCCCTCTGGGCCGTCGCGCCATCGTCCACCTCGAGGGGTCCGTGGGTGGTGGGCGCCGCTGTCCCCACGTCCCCTCGTGCTGCTGCTAGGGGGAGGGGCACGGAGTTCCCGGTTCCCGGAGGGCTCGGCCCGCACAAATAGTGACCCAGTGTTGAGGGAAAGCGAACGTTTAGAACAACTTGCGTCCTGGGCTGGACGGGAGTGTGTGCGCCCGAGGGCCCCACGTGGCCGTCCTGTCCCCGGGCCGCAGCGCCCCTGCCCCTGAGAGGGCTGGCGGGCGCAGGAGGGGAAGGCAGGGGAGGGGAAGGAGGCCCCTTCCTCAGTCTCAGGAAAGAGCTGCCCCAGGGCCGGGAGGCGGGTGTGGTCCGAGCTGGCTTCTGAGTGATTTTGGCCCCGAGCTGCGTGCTGTCGTGCTGTCGCTGTGGCAACTCGGGAGGAAGCTGGCCAGGCCTGTGGCTGGAGCTGGCGTCTCCCCGGCAGACAGGCCACGTCGGGGCCTCGAGGCCGGCGGCTCTGGTGCCGGGTGCCGCGGGCGGCCTGTCACTGCGTACAGAAAGGGGACATCTCTGGAAGGACCTTTATTCTCCAGTCCGTTCTCAGCAAGGTGGCGGTGATGGGAAGAGGCCGGGGGCTCGTGACTGTGGGTCCTGCACCCTCGGGGCCCTCGGCTGGGGGATGGGGGCCCCTGCATTCAGTGTGGGCGGCCGACTGTCCGCACTTTGTCCCCAAGTTCCAGGATGTCCCGTGAGGGTAGTTACTTGCACAAGGACACTTTCGTTCCGTGTCTGTGTCAGGAAGGCCGCAGCCGGTAACGGCAGCTGCTCACACACGGGGGACCAGAGGGGAGGCCTGGGGGCCGAGAGGTGTGCGGGGCGGCCTGGGGCCTGGGTCGGGGCCCCGGCCCGTGGGCTGCCTGGCGGTTCTGCTCAGCCCCAGCCGCCGCCTCTGTGCTCAGGAAACGTGGCCCCGCGGCAGGCTCTGTGCTCGCAGCGTGTTTCCGTTTTGTTTTGGTTTGTTTCCACTACCTGGGAAATTATCGTCCGGCCGCCCGGTGGTCCCGGGGCCCCGGCGAGGAGGACAGGCCCGGGCGTCACGGCGCGCAGCTCTCTGTGCAGCAACGCGTCCTGCGGCTCGACCCCAGCGGACGCCAGAGGGGGTGTTCCTTAAAATGACGAGCATCAGTCTGTGAACGAGGAAGGGAGCCTGGCGGGGAGCCCGCCCGCCTGCGTCCTGTCGTCGCTGCCCAGGGCGGTGGGGGGCGGGCGGGGACGGGCCCGCAGGGGACGAGGGTGGGGAGGGCGGGCAGGACGGGCCCGCAGGAGACCCGAGGGAGGTGGGGGGCGGGCAGGACGAGGCCCTGGGCGGGGGGCGGGCAGGGGACAGGGGTGGGGGAGCGGGCAGGGGACGGGCCCGCAGGAGCAGGGGGTGGGGGAGCGGGCAGGGGACGGGGGTGGGGGGCGGGCAGGGGATTGGGCCCGCAACGGGGACAGGGGGTGGGGGCGGGCAGGGGACGGGCCCAGGGGACGAGGGTGGGGGGCGGGCAGGGGACGGGGGTGGGGGGCAGGGGACGGGCGCAGGGGACGGTGGGGGGGGCGGGCAGGACGGGCCCGCGGGGACGGGGGTGGGGCGGGCAGGGGGGACGGGGGTGGGGGCGGGCAGGGGACGGGCCGCAGGGAGACGGGGGTGGGGGGCGGGCAGGGGACGGGGGTGAGGAGCGGGCCGGGACAGGCCGCAGGGACAGAGGGTGGGGGGGCGGGGACGGGGTGGGGGGCGAGGGCAGGGGACAGGGGTGGGGCGGGCAGGGGACAGGGTGGGGGCAGGCAGGGGACAGGCCCACAGAGACAGGGGTGGGGGCGGGCAGGACGGGCCCGCAGGGGGACAGGGTGGGGGGGCGGGCAGGGGACGGGCCCACCCAGGGGGTGGGGGGGCGGGCAGGGGGCGGGCCCGCAGGGGGCCCAGGGGGCAGGGGCGAGGCAGGGGACGGGCCCCACACAGGGGACGGGGGTGGGGGGGGCGGGCAGGGGACGGGCCCGCAGGGCCAGACGGACGGTGCCCGGAGGCTGTTGGCTTCAATAGAAAGGACATGGATATACTTTTTTTGGTGGTGGTTCAGAAATAAATTCTTTCTTAGCACGGGAGGAAGTCCTGTGACAAGCCTGAGCACTGGGGAAGCCTGGGAGTGGCCCCTGTCCCGCCCAGACGTCCCTCCTGGGGACACGCACCTGCGTGGGGCTGGGCCTCCAGCGCGGACGAGCCGGGCAGCAGGGCAGGGCAGGGCAGGGCGTCTGCGGAGCCCGGGCCCCACCCCGGCCACTCCGTGTAGGGCGTCCTGAAGGAGGCCCCCGAGGCTCAGCGCTCGCTCTCCTCCGCGCCCGGCTGCTCTGGCACTTGCTGGACGCCCCGGCCCCCTGGCGACCGGCGACTCCAGGGGCAGCGGCAGAAAGGGGCCCTGGGGGCTCCTGACGGGGCACGAATCGGCCAGAACGCCTCGGGACTGTTGAGAAAGTTCCTGAAAATATTCTCACTGAAGAGCTAAGTCGCAGACTTGAACACTGTCCCGGTGGGTCCTGGGCGAGAGGAGGCGGCGGAGCGGTGCCCCAGGCCCGTGCGGGGCAGGCGGCCGTCTCCTCCCGCTGGATGTGTTCTGCCCCAGCACAGAGACCGGCCTTACCCAGCCGCCCGGCTCCGCGGTTGTGGGTCTGTCCCGAAGGCCGGGCGTGTGGCCTCCCGTCTGTGATTTGTT